>JAAWXA010000019.1:1103124-1510811 GCA_038090715.1 Florisuga fusca | reverse complement strand
GGGGGGGGGGGGAGGAGACGGGGACGCGCATGCGCACAGCGCCGGCTCCGAGGCTCCGGGGCTCTGGGGGCGGCGGCCTTAGCGGGACAGCGGCGGAGCCTGGGGACGCGGGGCCGTGACACGACACAGGGCAGCGAGCGAGGTGGGGCCTCGGAGGAGATCCGGGTGCCGGCAGCGGTTGAGGAGCGCTGAGGTGCAGCACCGGCAGGGTTCAGGCCTCCGGGTTACCTCAGGTGGCTGGCGCGGCCCGGCCTGAGGCCTGCGCTGCCAGTGCTGCCCCGTGTGGCGGCCGCTGACCCGCTGCGCCTCCTGCCCCGGCGTGCGACCGGGAAGTCCGTCAGAAGGATCAGATCGTATTTATGGGATAAGGAGTGTCTCCTTCAGTATCAGTGTTTTAATTCCAGCGTGTGCGTAACTAGACGCTGTATGCCTGGCTAACAACTGAGTAGTTTGTATTCCCACACTGCGTATAATGACACAGTCTGTATTACTGTGCAGATACTGCTGGGAATTTAAATGGCCTATGGGACTCGTATTAACTTTCCCAGACCCCTGCAGAAGCCAATGGATAATTTGTTGTTTGTTTCAGTCACTCTTTATCTGAACCTTGTACAAACCCGTCGCTTGGCACCTCACCAAAAAATGAGTCCCTGTGCTGCATTACAGTGGCAGGGTTCTCTCTGTCCTCACACTTGTATATATAGGTTTCATAAAATAAAAATGGTGTAGAAATTTTGGCCTAAAGGGTGAGAAATGCTGATAACAAGCATCTGAAAAGCCTGTTTGTTCTTGCAGGCATAGCTGGTGTATCTGTAATGCATGCAGTTGTGTATCTGGCCCCTTTCCTCCACCCAGGTCGCTATAGCATGCTATGTATTTCATGACTAACAGTTGAAATGTATCACAGGCTGCCAGTCATACATTAGAAGCTATGTTCTATATGCTTAGACATAATTAACTAATGATTATGATGATTCATGATTAACTGATTAGCAGTTATGAGCTAATAGCATATAGCTGGTACAAATAGCACTAAAGACTGCTTTTCAGACAGAGCAAAAAAGAGAGTAGAAATAAAGCTCTTAGGCAGCCATGGTAGTCCAAAGCTATGTAAATATTTTGCCAGGATTATTAGCAAACATGGTGGTGTTGAAATGCAGGCAAAATCAGGATTTGTGGCTTGAAAGGTAATACAGAAGTCATACTGAATGTGTAAGTAAAACTTTCAAGAGCTCAGAGGTACTGGTGGTGACATTCATGGCTTTTCTAACTAAGGGCTTGAATGTGATACTCAGGAGGATGGGCAAGCAAGTTAAACATCTTTATGTTATATAGAGATTTATATTGAGAGCTGTGGATCTAATGGGAGGTGAGCAATCCAAACTGGGCAAGACGAAGCTTTCCAGCCAGTTGAATAGAATAAATTTCTGTAACAGAATGTCAAAGTCTGGAAAGAAGAACTGTGACACCTTCCCACCCCCTGCACACCAGGTCTTAACAAATGAGGACAATTAACCTGAAAGTTACCTGTGTGCCAAACTTAATTTTTTTCAAAAATGATCTTTTAATGGAGGACTGGGGAAAAATATGTCTTGATCCACTGTATTCATAAGCAGCTTCATTGTTCATGAGTCTGTGGTAGGACCATCAACACTTCTTTTGCCAACTGGAGCAACCCATGCCTTCTGCTTTTTAGGCTGCAGGACTAGAAGTTGTGGTATTACTAAATTCAGTCTATCCATGGCACAGAAATGGATAATGGGCAGATGTTAGGTGCTGCAAGTATTAGACAGAGAATCATATAACATGCCATCTGGAGCAGAGCTTTGTTTCAGACCTGCAAGGGAGAGACCTGGGCAACAGGGAGTTCTGGGAGTGTCAGTGCCTGACAATAAGCAATTGTGCCTTTCACAACAGAACAGCATCCTAAGCTTGAGAAAAACTCTGATTTATGCAAAATTCTTGGAAGATGCCAGTGAGTGTTAAATTTGTATTTTTAAAAAAGTTTTCTGAACTAGGAAGGAATTCTTTCCAAGTACCTCTGTCCTAGACAGTGCCTGAGGATCTTCGGATTTTAAACCATCTGGTAAAGAGAATCAGCACTGAACATGCAGGTGAATGACCTGATGAGAAACATTTGTAATTCAGATTTATATCCTAATACTTTTGATATAACTGAATGCAAGATATTGTAAAGCCAGGTGAAGTGGAAGGCTTTCCAGTAATCACTGGGCCTCCATCCTTACCTGACTTCGTTGCTATGAGATTCATTTTTATAAACAATTTTTTGTGCTTCTAAACATTGATCCTGAAAAGAGATGCAATTAATACAGCATGCAGCAGCTTGGACATTCAGCAAATGAGCTGCAGATAACAAGCTGTGTACACGGGTGTCTCTATTGATTCCCAATACAACATAAAGTTTAACCTCTCTGTTCTTGTTTTCAAGTCAATTAGTGGACTTGGCTAAAGAAACTTAAAACACAGCTTGATTTCTAGAAGAAGAGAAGCTCTGCTTCTCTGTGGCAGACAGTTGTGTGCATAATAAATTCTGTAGAAATGACAGACAGCTGTAAGTCTGTACCACAGAAAAACTGACCACTTTTATGTGACTTTTATTTATTTATTCTCTGAAGGGGGCTTCTTAATAAACTCTACCAGCAGTTAAAAGATAATAAGCTTACTATGCTATGTAGAAACATTAAAATAACATTTAAAGTTAACAAATGTAGTTAATTAGCTGTGGGTTTACTGATTAAGCATTTGTTTAACATACACTGAAGACTTCTGATAACCTAGTACTTAAAAAAAATTTTTGAAAAATAGGCTTTTCTATGATTATTTAAATTTTAATTACCCATTTTCAACATGATGAAATTACTTTCCATGTCTTTAACTCAATGTTTTTGTTTACACACACACACAAAAATTTCAAATTATTATGAATTGGTTAACCTTTATATATCTCTGTCAAAAATGTTTTTTTCCTTCAAGAGTTTTATACACAAACTAATTTAAATGATCTGATGGCAACAGGCTTTTCCCATAGTTAGCAGATACGTCAAAACTATTATCAGTTTCTATATCTGATTTACACATCAGAACAGATTCACATTTCCTCCTGTATGCTTGCTAAATGAACTGTTTTGTTTTGAAAGCAAGAAGTAAAATTAAGTATATTTACTATGCACAAAATATGTGCATCAGCTACTATAATTGAAGAAACACGCGTTTTAAAGGGCTCATTCAGATTGTAGAGTTTAAGCACTAACTGCTGAAGATGCTGCAGAAATCTAAACAAAATGTAGTAGTTAGGTTTGGTAAGGTTTGCACTTCATGTGCTAAAAATAGATTGCTTGATAAAAATAGTTGGTGCTTAAGTGGAAGGAGATAATAGATGTACAGCAAGGCCTCAGACAGGCAGCAGACAAGCTGCAGAAATCAGTGCTGTTGGCATAAGTACTCTTGTTTCAGCATATTCTTCCCGTTTGGCTTTCTGAAGTATAAATAAAGAGGCATTTAGGTAATTAAATTTCACTGAAATCCAACAGAACACTCAGCAATATACCAATTGCATGGGTTAGAACAACTTCAGGTTTTACATGTGGAAGCATGGACATGTATGGATGACAACCTTTAAGAAGTATCTCATTTAAGGTGTATTTTTTTTACTACATGAGATGTAAAATTACATAAAGGTCTAAATTCTGTACATTGTAGTTATGTGGGTTTCTGAAGTCCCATTACAAGTCTGCAGTGGAATAAAGCATTAACAACAGTATGGAAGTTTGTAAATCTTATTCTAATTTGAAAAGTACATCAACACGGCCTTTACCAAGCAAGGGACCTTCAGAGGTTATTGTCTGTTGATTCATAAAGGGAGAAGTAAAATACTTTGACTGAAAAATAAACATCCTGACTGAAATGTCTCAGATGCAGAAAAAATTTATAAATGGGAACATTTTTAAATTTCTGCTCTGCTATTACTTCTGATGATTAGAGATTTCTTAGCAGAGTAAGTCAACGAGTACAGTCATTTTTGTAAACCTCAGTGTTGACCCTTGCTGGGCACTTACAAGAATTAGTGAGCAGAAACAATTCACATGAAGTTGTGGAACAGAAGATCCAGCTATCCTGGAATGTGATGCACAAAAAGTCTTTTCTTACTTTCTTCAGTGGGACCCAACTGCCTCTTGTCACATTAGGGGGACACCTAATATTCCACCTTGGTGGCAGTGCTGAGCAGGAGCTTGGTCAGCTCATGTGTGAGTGGAGCTTGGGTTCTTTAGGGAAAAACCACAAAGAAATTGTTTAAAATTGTGGCTCCTTCCTGTGAGAGCAGGGCAGCTCTTTTCTGGTCCATTCTCTTCTACAGGCAGTGGGGTTGCTTTGCATAGCATCAGGAGTTCAACATCTGGAAGGCATGGGCCCTCAGGATAGTCCCTTCATGAGGGTATATTACCTACTTCAACGTGATTTTGAAGTGTGAAGAATTGAAAGTATATAATAGCTTAAGTCTTGATAAATATTATGCTACGTTTTCACAAGTAATAGACAATGTTTTAAAAAGAAGGAAAATTAAGAATAAAAAAAGCCTTTTTATTTTTTTTATTACTTCTGACATCTTTGCCTAAACCTGAATGTAAATCTCCTTTAATCAACCCGGGTGGGTTTCCTCACCATCTTGTTTGTATCCTTAGCTGAGGGCCTTCCTCTGTCAAGAGGAAGGAGAAGAATCATCCTGCACAGTGAAGAGAAAAAGGATGTTTCTGTCACCTCTCCTGGAGAAGACTGCATGAGTTATGAGAGGCATTTTCAATAGGTGATACAAATAACACCTAAGGGAGCACATTTGTATGCACAGCAGGTCTTACTCTTTGTGTTTATGCCTGGGAACGAGCACAGCTGAGCTGAGGGAAAAAAATACAATAAAAATACGTGTGTTAGCCCTTCTAGATACAAAATATTCAGACTTTTAAAATTGTGTTGTCAATTACTTTCAAAATCTTTTCTTGAACATCATGTAGGCTTCAATTAAATGTAGGCTGTACATTGCAAATAAAATAAATAGGAGCTTGGATAGATAAAAGAATCTGGATTGCACTTTAAAAAAAAAAAGAAGAAAAAAAGATTTGTCTCTCATATATTGCCAAAAGCTTTCTTGTGGTAATGAAGAAAAGTATCAGATTGACACAAAAAGGAGGTTTGTGTCGTCAAGCTATTAACCATTTCCTTGAATTCCTTAGTGTAAATTACTAACAAATCAAAATAATTGTTATTACCAATTCCTAATATACAGGCATATGCTAATATACAAAGCATATGCCTATTCAAGCATGTCTATACTAGAGGTTTGTTCTGAAATATTTTTGTAACCTATGCATGATGCTAATTCATATATGATTCAAGCACTCCTGGAGCACTCATTGAACTTTAGTTTTATTTATGATACCAACTCTCTGTGACCTTGGGCAAGCTTGGATTACTTACCAGATGAAAAGGAACTTGATGAAGCTTAACTACATGGTAATACCTATAGAAAGATATATCTGTACATATCTGTTTGAGTTTCTTGTACATAGCTGGGCTTAAGGTTGAAAAGGTCGTTGTATGACAGACAACAAAAAGCCTTATTTTGTGTTCACAGAATAGAATCTTACCAGGCAGTACCTTTTCTGTACCACTTGGAGGTATTGCAGGCTGTCTGAAATGGTAATTGAATCTTCTATTCCACTCTACTGTAAGAATATATATAACCCAGGAGTTAGAAGAATTCACAGTTAGATTTTGAGTCAATGGGAACTGTAGGTTTATACCTCTCAGTTATAACTGAATTCTCAATTCCTTTTTCTACAAATTTTCAATTGACTTAGAGGACAATAAAAGAGTGGACATACCATGCAAAACACCTGACTCCCTTCCTCCCTGCCCCTTCCCCGTGCATTTATATGAGAAAAATAAGTATATTTTGTTAGTTTGCTACGTATGGGATTCACCTTATCTTTAATATGTAAAGGTTACTGTCTGGTCTTAAGATAGTTGGATATGATCCTTCATTAGTCAATGGAGATGGCCTCCTCTAAAGAATGATTCATCCCCTCTGTGTTAGGGTGAGATAAATTGCTGTCTGGAGATGTCTTTCTGTTGTTTTTAAAGGGAACCTAAATAATGAGTGAGTTGTTAGGCAGCTGATGATTGCTGAGGCTAATCCTGCTTCAAGCGCTGTCTGAATTTTGAGATCTAAACTTGCAACTGAAAAGTTGCAAGCACTGTAGAGAAAACTCTGAAGTTGCTACGTAGTGATAGTTCCATGCTGGTATGGTGGCTTGTATTCTTTCTGACATAGAGTCATTGTTTATTTAAAAAAGCAAGATAAATGTATTATTTTCCTACTAATTATTAAATATCCTCTCAGAAGAGTGAAAAATCTCTTTTCTTTGAACACCTAAGCACACTGGCTGAAATTCTGCCTGCTAGGAAAAATCCTATTGCCCTGAAGATTTAAGTGGTGACTTCACTTGTTTTGTATTAAAACTGGCTTATGTGCTTGCACTTTGCACCAGGATTATTCACTGAGGATTGCAGTGCTTTTGTTTTTATAAGGGGTGAAAGCTATATTAACTTCCATTTATAGTCAACTTTGGAGAAATTAGAAACTGTTCATAAGTTACATCAGCTTGGAAGCTGTTTCTGGGTGAAGGTGATTTAAATTTGCAAAAAAGTTATTTCTGAAGAAAAAATGAAACAGCGACATTAAGGAGGTGCCTGATAAATCCAGGTCAAAACTCCTAATTAATAAAGCATTAGGTATCCCTTTTCCTAGAAATAAAAATTACAAAGAACAGCCAAAGCTACCAGAGATAATTCTAGCAGCTACCAGCTGAACTGCAGATATGATACAAACAACTTTTGTTTGTGTAGTTAACCCCCTGGGAAAGAGAATTATTAACTAATTACTTTAATAATAACTTTTGACCTCTGTTCTTTCTCAGGTAGTATTTTCAACCCTCAAGATTTTGAAAAGCACCAGAGAGCATTCAGAAGAAAACATCTAATGGCAAATCAAAGATAAAGGCACCCCCCAACAGGGAGGGCATAGCCTTTTCTGCAGGCTGAAAAGAACATGTGTTCAGAACTGTGTCTGAAAAGAACATGTGTCTGTGGCCCAAGCAGAAAAAATCAAGTTAAATAGTGAATTAATGAAAGATTTTGAAAAGTAATCCCATGCCCTTTGTCAGGATTTTTTTTTACAGCATTCTAACTTGCCGACTACATGAAGTGCTAATTGTTTTAACTCATACGTTGAAATCATCCAAGGTGTCAATTGATTTCCTACCTCTTGTTCATAGCATGTGCTTGCCGTTATTGCAGCTACTGAAAGGTTTAAAATGTGAAGGTATTAAAGGTTAGATTGTTGGGAAGTATGGGAATCTCAGGGTACCATGCATGGTCTTTGCATCAAGGTTAGGTCCTGGGCCTCTTAAAAATACTTGTGGTGAATTGTCACTGAAGGGACATCAGAAACTGGTGGCGTGGAAAGGACCTAAAATAGCCTAGAATTTAACATGAAAAATCATGATGTAACTAGGACTGGAATGTGGAAAATATGAAACTCCTTGACACACAACCATTTCAGATTTTCTTTCCTGAGAATGCTGAGGCTGAACATTCTCCTGAAATTATGTGCTTGAACCAGATTATCTTCTTAGGCAGATACACTGTTGGTAAAAAAAAGAAAAAGACAAAAATACCTGAGGGAGAGCAAGACAGACAAGCTATAAAATAGCCAGGACACTTACTTACCTTGAGTATTAGATGTCATTTTAAGTCCCTGTCCTGCCTAAATATTTCAGGGACTTGAACTGACATCTCCTTGGTCCCCTGGAGGTGAGCTGATGCTGTGCACAGAGCTCTACCTGCCTGCTCATGGTTTAATATCAGCCTTTCAGCCCTGGGGAACTGCAGATGATGAGTGTTCAGTGCTTTATGGATGAAGGAGAAGTGTGTGGATGTGTGAAGACCTCACTGTCTACCAACACCCTGGCATTCCTGATATTTGCCACATGGTAGGATTAGGACTCTCATTGCATGATGGGCCAGGCCTACTCAGGGAAGCCTGTTAGACTGTACTGGGTTAAGCAGGAGATGTTCCTGAGCAGGTAATAAGAGAGGGACCAAGGCAGTCGGTCAGTGTTGGGGAATGTGCCTTCTGGACTCAGGGGCTGCAGCAGATTTGGGATTTGTCTGTAAAGAACTGGAAAGGAAAAGTGGCTTACATGGAAACATGAAAGGAGAATAAGGGGTGAGTCAAAACACTGAGTTACTCTCAGCACTAGGGACTTGGCAGACTTTCAGCTTTGGGTGTCCTGTGTTTTGGCCTAAATTAAGCCTCTCAACAGCTCATCAGCTGTGGTGGTATAGTTACCCATGTCACTTCCCAGTTGCTGAGTGGCAAAATGATAAATGTCTCGGAGTTCAGACATCCAGGAGTGTTAGGTCTGCCTCAGTGATACAGATTTAGTTGAGGAAATCCAGCTGAAAATGTGAATGAGCATTGTGGTCCTCATGTACAGCCAGTATGCCTACATTGAGGGGCAGATGTACAGGCACCAAGCAAAGCCCCTGACTTGCTTCTTGCAGTCACCTAAAACGGGCTTGGGCTCAGTTTGCCACAATGTGCTTTGGATGAACTAAATTTTGACTCTATGAAAGTACTGCTCAGCAATAGAGAAAACGTTTCTCCATTATCAACATGGTTTCCAGCACAAATCCAAGACATTCCCTCATACCAGCTACTATGAAGAAAATTAACTCTATTCCAGGCAAAACCAGCACATCTTCATGAGTTTGCAGGCCACACAGAAACTCTTCCCCTGCTCCTCCCCTTCCATTTGGTGTGATTTGCATGCATATATATGTGGTGTATTGATTTCATGGACTCAGTAGCTTTTCCAAACTGAGGGAGACAAAAGTTTATTCTCATGAGGGTCCCACTTATACTCTAGGTACTTTCCTCAGGGCTCTCCCCTGAGAACCTCCCACCAAAGTTTCAGTGTTTTTCCACTGTTTTCCACCATCCCTTCTTGTAAACAAGGTACTTCATTGGCACATTCCTTTCTTATCACCCACATTAACTTTGCCACCTCCCACATATATAGACAAAGGTACATTGTGGACAGGTGCTTGAAGCTAGAAACAGCAAAACTGAGGCTGAGGCAGTGGTTTCTTTGGATTTAATGTGTTCAGCATTTTGTCATCAGACTTTTGTAGCCTAGCCCTTTTGGTAGGAAACTGTGTAGAACTACTTTTTCTAAGAAGATGGTGAATTTCCATCTCTCCAGGTACCTGCACCTTCTATTGCATCAAACGGGAGTGCTGTAATATGATCCACCATGACCTGCCCAGGACAAACACTCAGACTTCAATCAGACTCGATCCAATGGACAGTTGGACTACAGTCTTTTGCCTGGTATAATTCAGTGTTGCCTTTGTTCAAGAAATCATCTTAAGGTCTGGGTTTCCATACATTAGAAAACCACTATACTTGTTGCTTTCCATCAGTTTGGACTGGATGAGTTTATTATCCATTGCCCTCAAAAGATGTGCACCATGTTATGAGAGTACCTGCTACCCTGGAAGAAAGGAGGATATGACTGGACACTAGGATGAAAACTGTCTTTGCCACACAATTACCTGCAGTATTGAGAGTACAGGAGAGGACTGAAAAAGAACAAACTCACCATGACAGAGAGAATGTGAAATGGGACAGGGATGTCAGAGTAGAAGTATGCATATGCTGTTCCAGTGTAGAAATGGTGGAGGGAAGGCTTTCATTGGGCTATAATATATTGATACTCCACTATTAAAAAAAAGCAAACACCACACTACAAACACAAGAAAATTATTAAAGTGTATGGTCTTTGGTTTTGAACAGGTTTCATCATCATTTCTCAGACTTATTTACATAAAGGGCAAATTTGACTCATGCTTATCCATGTGTGCACTTTCCAGGTATACCATTAAGAAGTTTTTCTGGGTATGACTCCCAAAACTAATTTACTAATTGTATAGTTGTGTTATCAGACACTGAAATTTCATACACTGAAATGTGTATGCTAAGGTTGACATTTTAAATGTGAAGCTGCTAAACTTTAATGTCAGTCATGTTAATGTCTGTTTAAATACAATCTAAATTTTCACAGAATTGACCTAATTTTATGAAGCAAAAGGGATCATGATTATAGATTAATATAGAGGAGCCCACATTGCTATCACTTATGCTTCATAAAATTCCATTTAATTTTAAAAATCTGTCACTAAATTTTTATGATCCAATATAATCTTGGGTCAGGAAGGATAAGTGACCATTGTAATGCAACAAGAACAGCTTCACAGTATATACAGGTTAATTTAAGGGTGATCATTTAAATAATAGCTAATAAAATTGAAGTAATTTTATGTACATTTTAAGAGCCAGACTAATCAAAGCTTAAAATGTTATGGGATAATAAAGCAAACCTCATTAATTTACCATAGTAAAAATACATACAATTAAAAAGGGCGGGAATAAGCACAAGCTTACAATAAGAAGAAAGTGCTGAGCGTTTAATCTGTAACAGATTAAACTGTCCTTGCATTTTCTTTTGCTACTTTTCCTACAGAAGTAAGCTTTGTGCATTTTGGAGCCTTATCTGATTTTTCAACAAAATTTGAGATATGGCTAGGAGTCTTAAACCTATTCAGTTACTATAAAAAAGATTCTTGGGAAGAAGAGAGAAAAGCAAAAAGTGTATCACTCTGAAAAGCTCTCCATTAAGATCACCCTTACACAAAAAACCCAGAAAATCTTATGGTCCCCAGCACAGGAAAAGCTTCAACCAACCATGAGGTAAAATCCATAGGAAATGAGACTTCATTAGTTCCAGAGCTCATGGAACTTTTTATTATTCAGCTTGTTAAACAACTTCTTATTTTAGACAACTCTTTTTCTTTGATACATCACATGAAGCTTAACAGAGTATTAGGTCTGCTTTTTATCTGTGTAAGGCTACAATAAAAACAAACAAAAAAAAACCAGCCCGGGGTTCCTCAGGCGTTTTTCTTCCTCTGTGTGTATGCACAGATGTGACAAGAGAGGAGGACAGGAGAAGGAAGGGGAAGAACCGAATGTCCCCTTTCAAGATTATGTAGGGCGTCGTGTTGTCTAGTCTGCCTTCTGACATCTGGTGGCAAACTCTCTCCATTACAGTGTTTGCTCGAATTTTTCAAAAAAACCACACACCCCCCCACATAGCCATCTCCACGAGCTTTTCTGGCATTTGTGAGTGCTTAATGCCAGTGAAAACCAGGGCACTTGTGGATAAGGAGGTAATTCTGGTGTCTGGCAGGGAGCAGGCTATATGCCATGAAGCTTAAAGCAGGAGGAAAACAAAGAAGATTTATGTGGTGGGTTTATCACTCTAGCAGCAGCATCACCACCTCCCTGCCCCCTAGGCTATGCAGAGTGAAGACATCTGAGATACCTCTAAAATGATCAGAAAAACAAAATTTTCCACACCAAGCTCTGAGCACTGAGCCTGCTTCCAGTTGCCAAATCCCAGCACAAGTGTTCGATGCTACAGAAGCTATGGATGTGCGTCCCCTGACCACAAGGGAAAAAAGTGCATTTTGTTCATTGTGAGTACTGAGCTTCAGGGATGCAAGCACACAAAGAAATGATCGGCCCTAATGTATATTTTTAGAAGAAACTCTAAGTGGTTAAGAACTGCTTGGAATGAAAATATCAAAATGATTCTCATGACCCTACACAACACATCCTCAAGAACCTGGAGCTCCCCTAGTTATTACTCACCATCCTTACATTATATTTGGGCTGGTTTTCAGAAAATAAACATTATTTGCATCTGAGATCAAGCCAAGATGTTTATGTTATGTTTACTGTGCTCCCAGGTGAGAAAAAAAGGAACTGAATTGCTGTGTGAGGTAACCTAGCAGGAGGCAAAGCTCTTCAGATTGGCCAGAGTTGATGCGATCCATCCCTCAGAATAAACATCTTGGCAAGATGCTGGATGCCAGGCAGGGCATGTGGAGTGCAGGGAGCCAGTGGTTAACATTTCTGTCCATCCACATCTGACTGTTTAGCATGANAGAGGAGAGGAGAGGAGAGGAGAGGAGAGGAGAGGAGCGGAGAGGAGCGGAGAGGAGCGGAGAGGAGCGGAGAGGAGCGGAGAGGAGAGGAGAGGAGAGAAGAGAAGAGAAGAGAAGAGAAGAGAAGAGAAGAGAAGAGAAGAGAAGAGAAGAGAAGAGAAGAGAAGAGAAGAGAAGAGAAGAGAAGAGGTGTTTTCTTTTGGTCTTGTTTTTGAAAATATCTTGAAATCTGCAATCCAGAACATTTAACATGATCATATTGTCTTCTTGTTTTGTCTTCCCTCCTCCTTTTCTGAGTTTCAAGTTGTTTTGGAATATACTGTAGATAATATTCTAAGTAATGGTACTTGTTCTGTTCTTGACTCGTGGAAAGCTCTACTTTTGCTTGTACTCAATATGCAGAAAGGTATCAAAATACATTTTTTTTTGCCTTACTATTAGAACACCATAATATGAAGTCTGTAACAACACTTAAAACACCTTTTAATGTTTTTTAATGCACACACAGAAGCCTAGTATATTCTTGAGTGGAATTCTCTTATTTTTCCTTCCCTTATTAAAACACAGGTGGTTAAATTTCAGAAGACAGGCTTAAAATCTGCAATTAATACTGAGGGACAGAGCAGCTTATTCCTATTTAACATGCCATGTCATTCACTAAGCTTACAGAACTTTGGATTATATTATCTTTATACTATTATTATATATTATTCTTATATATTATATATATTTCAAAGAACATGTTAAAACTGTAAAACAGGCATAGTACAATCCTAATTGTCCTTGGAGATCATAATAATCTTTCACAGACAAAATGATTCTATGATTCTATTATTTCTCTGGAAAAAATAACTCAGGTAAGTTATCAGTGACTTTTTTTTTTTCTGCAGCAAACAATGTGTCTGACAACCCCCTTATTCATCTCGTGGTGTGAAAGAACCGAGTTACTGGACTAATAAGCTTTGACACCTTTTTAACCAGAATTTGTGATGCCTGCTTTTCAAATGACACTACACAGATTAGGAAATCCTATATCACGAGATAATAAATGGCACCATGAATCTCTACAGTGAAGTCTAATCCCTCATGTAGATGAGCTCTCAAGACTGCCAACACACATTGCCCTCAGTGAAGAGGTTTCAGGAAAAAAAGAAGTATGATTCATTTTGTAAAATCAGCTTGATGTTTACTTACCTTTACTATTCCTGGTGTGCCTAGTGTCCTGTTTTCACAAGGTCTCCTTTTATTTAATATAATTTAATTGTATAGATGTGATTAATCCATGAAAATAATTCAATACATAATTTTGGAAATAATCCTATTTATTTTAAATTTAGATAAAAATCTCACTAGGTAAGGAGGTCTGCTTTTTAGTCAATTGTGTCTATTATGCAACCTTTACAATAATGTTGAAACAAAATTAGCAGACATTTAGCCAAGGGTAAAACATTTCTTCAGCTTAAAATTGTTGGTAGCATGACAGGAGGAGATAATGTTGTTTGATACACAGGAAAATAGGAACTACCACATTGTATCAGATTATGGTAAATGTATGAACAAATGAGTTAAAAGATATAATAATCCAAATGTAGACCAGATGTGTGCATCCACGTTTTCTCCTGTTTTTTTCTTTTTTTCCTCATGATTTCTTTCTCTTGATGCTTGGTTTAGTGCATACTCTGAGTCCCACAGATGTAGGTGGAGGAATAGTTTTTGTTTGTTTTTTTTGTTTTTTTTAAGGAAAGATGGCTATTTTTTTTCCTGGATATAGTTTGGGCCTTTTCCTAAGCTCATGAATAATGCTTACTGGACCTTCATAATAAACCAGCACTACACTTAATATTCTCGTAATTTAAACCTTTGCTGTGCAATGAAACCCTGTAGTCCCCTCAAAATGTTGGGCCTGTGAACTCTTTCTTTTGGTTTATAAAGCACAGACCTGTTGCCTATTAACTATATAATATAATGAAACAAATTACTTGTTAAAAATACAATTTAAGCCTATTTCCAAAAGGTGGGGAGATCAAGTATTGTTCTACTTTTGATCTAAATTCTTCTGGTCTTTTTTTCTGCTTTTCAAAGGGATTACAGCCTAGATTCAAAAAGAAAATTAGGCTTCAAAGCATGAAATATTGCAACACCTTACTTTTTGGTACATGCTTTACCCAGAGCAAGACTCAGAAGCTGTGCCTGGCAGCATAGGATCTCTATTGCATTAGAGAAGGGAAACTGCCTTATGATGATATATAAAAAATCTAAAAAGCTCGGTAGTAACTTGTCAAGACGTAGCAAATGAGAAATGAGGAGTGCAGGTTTTTAAATCTTTCCCCTTTAGGGAGCTTAGGTGCTTTACAAAGTATTAGAAAGAAGCATCTTTATATTTCAAAATAGCTACAGTTCTCATTGCCTGGGGGATTTTTCTCTTTTTATGAAATAGAATAAGAAGAAAGATCTCTTTGTATGATATTCTGTGGGTTAGGTCAGACAAAAAGCATTCATCCCGGGATTTCTTCATCTTTGTTTAACTCTGCTTTGTTGGTGAGTTTAGGGGAGTAAAGTACCACCCCTGACAGGAGAAGATCAATGGGGACCACTGAGGTAAAATGGACATACAGTAGTCTGCCAAATTAGGTGCACTTTGCATCCAATGCCCTGAGGGAGTGGGATGATGGTGTCATAAGACCACTATTATCTGCAGATGTTTATGGTGACAGGAGAAGGTCTCAAATAATTGGAAAATGGTAAACATGCCCATTTTCAAGAAGGGCAAAAGCTGGCTTTTGGGTTTTATACTTTCTCTTCCTCAGCTTTAGGGGATGGCAACAGAGGAACATTATAGGATGCTGCTATACATCAGGCTCTAAGCCACTATCACTCTCCTTACATGGAGGTATTCCTAATGAGAGCTGCACTTTCTGTTCCTGCTTATTTTAGTACCTGAAGCCTCATATTAAGAGAGATGCAAGTAACAACTTAATCTTTACTAACAAAATGAGAAACTAACTGCTAAACTGAAACGCAGTGCTGCAACTGGCACTGGTGTTTAGTTTAGGTTAGTAGTATGGTGAGTGATGATTTTTGTCTCTAAGAACTGATAAGGAAGCAAAATTGTTGGTAAACATTAGTAAACTCATTGTTTCTTAGACAAAATTCTGTATGTGGCTACCAAAATACAAATTTTCTTTTTCTCTATTTACCAGCACAGAACATGCCTACCTCTGAGTAAAATCAGCATTTAAAACAGTTATATACTAGAGCCCCAAATATACGACCATTCAGAACCAAGTTATTTTCCTGGTTTTTATGCTCTGCTGTTCACCTTGAAATGGAAATGCTAAAGTTGTTCCAAACACTGTACCTGTTGCAAGTATGAATGCCCATTTTGTGTTTTTCTTGTAGCATGTGGATGAGCCCTACAAACTGACGGAAAGTAAGAAATAGTGACACTAGCTCAAAAACTAAACAAGCTGAAGAAAGACAGAACATTCATATAATCAAAGTGTTTCATAACTGTGTTGTGTTCTAAGGCCACAGTATTCAGCTGGGGATTTTCCAGACAGAAAGATATAAATACAGGCTCTGTAGGACAAAGACTGCCAATCTGGTTTTACCAGAAAATGGAAAATTTATCATCCTGTGCATGTGCAGCATGTACAAATGCACCTTGGAGATGAGTCAGGCTTACTAAGTAAGCATCTGTAAAACCAGCTGCACTCAATAGATGCAATGGATTGTTTCAGTTGTTCCCAGGAGTGTTGGCCACACCATCTGTGAAAGCACATAGGAAAGTTTTCTGAAAGCATGTCTTTCTCCATGGCGTCACACAACCTGTGGGTTTGTTCAGATTTTCAGCTGTCTGGCAAAGTGATCTAGAACAACTACTTACGTGCAGCAGCATCTGCACTGTAAATAATGATCACATTTTTCGAGATTTGCACAGACCAGATTCCTGGGTTTCAAAACGTCTTATCTATTGCTTTGCTGACTGCTTTTTCTTCTATTGTTTGAATGTGACTGTATTGTTTTAACTGGGTGATAATACATGTGTCTTCAGACGGGTTTGCCTGATTCCCTAGCAGCAGGAAAGCAGTATGAAACTACTCACTATCCTCTGGTCTCAAAATACGCAGTCAAATTGAGTGTAATGATACATGCAGGTAATACAGGCATATGTGCTCCCATAAATACAAGGTGTTTGCTATGTCTAAAGTGCAACATCTGCAGTAGATGGATTTCAGTTGCTGCTGTTGTCTTTTCCATGTATTTTGACTACTTTTAACACAGTAAAAATGCCTGTGGTCCTACAGAACAGTAAAGGTTACCCATTCCAGTATGTATTCAGGATCCTTGATCATTTTACACCGCTGGGGCAAGACCATCCATCCCCTGTGGCTCCACGTTAGTTTGGGTCCACCTCAATGTACTGAAATCAGGCTGCTGACAGCAGCACAGCCTTGGGTGTTTCTGTTCCCTCTGCATTATTTTTAGCTGCAGTTCTGCAAATATAGAAACATGGTAACCAACTAGGGAAATCATGGTGTTGCTGTACCAGCTTCCAATGAGTGAGGTAAAACCACATTTGTTCTCTTGACCACCAGCAACCTCTTAATTTGGCTGCAGTCTGCATCCAGGCATGTATCTATACTGCAGAGCTTGCTGCAATAGCCATGGTGACAGCCACATACCAGGCTGCTTTTAACTTGCCCTTTCCACACCAGCCTCTGCATTTCTTCCCAGAGCCAAGTCACTATGTGTGGGGAAGTCAACATCAGGCCTTCATTTTTCCTTTTCTTTCTTTCTTTTTTTTTTTTTTTTTTTTTTTTTTTTTTTTTTTTTTTTTTTTTTTTTTTTTTACTTCATGGACTTTTCAGTCTGTATTGTTTTGGAAAAAAAAATATCATTCAACCATTCTACAAATCCTTACTTACATGGAAAAACTCTACCATGAAGAGTAATAACTGGGGAAGTGTTTCACCTCCCTCTTAGGTTTCTCACAGAACTATCAACATCATATAAGACATGATAACAGTTTAAGAGTGAACAAAATCTCCTTTTCAGAAAACTTGCAAATTATAACCAGACAATTTTGTCAATTTTGTACAAATTAAAAATAATAATCAGATGATTACATCAGTACTTCTTAATGCTGCATGTATTTATCCCCATTTAACCTAGAAATGGACAAGAATTCTAGGAGAAAATTAAGAACGTTATTCTGCTTGATATTACTTCAATGAATGAGGGTCCTTTCTGGCGTCCTTCGTCTCTCTCCCCTCCCCTTCTCTACGACCTCTTTCGAACAGCCCAAAACACTTCAATAAATATGCAAGCTATCCTTTTACTCATCCTTACCCACCAACATTTCCCTTTATTAATTCTGTTCTCAGACGACTGTGGCCCACCGCCCATCTTCAAGCAGAGGGGAGACGAGACCTTCAGGATCTGCCCCATCATAGTGGGGTGCCCCGGCCACCACTCAACCGCGGGTGCGGACCAAGCCCACGATCCCCCCGCCGGCTCGGGCACCATCCGAGGAGGACGGTCTCAGCCTCAGCTTTCCCGCCGTCGGAGCTGCCGTGCGTGACTCCCTTCTCCCTCTGGAGGGAGACACAGCCCAGCTTTTGGCTGCCGCCGGCGCCGCCGCGTCCCTCCTGCTCTGCCCCTGCCCCCGCCCCNCCGCGGAGCCGCCCCAGGTGGACGGACGAGCAGAGGCAGCTCCAAGCGCGCCCTGCCGGGGGGAGGAGAGAAGTGAGAAGCCGGACGAACACTGTGGAGCAGAGTCGTCCCTTCCCCCTTTCCCCTCTCCCCCCGGCAGGGCGCGCTTGGAGCTGCCTCTGCTCGTCCGTCCACCTGGGGCGGCTCCGCGGTGCTCCGCGGTGCGCGCAGGCTGGGCGTGGGGCAGCTACTGTTGCTGCTGAAGGTGAAGCTCTGTCTCTCCAATTACTTTTCCCAAGAGGGAGAAGGAGGCAGCAGGAGGGGGAAGTCGTGCTGTGTATGAAAGGCAAACCAATCAGAGATGCTCTAACGGAGGGATTGCTGCAGGACGCGCCGGTTTTTCCTCCCTTCCTCTGCCGGCGGGGCTGAATCGGGACTGCGCGCAGCTGGCGGAGGGGCTGGAGCTGCACCGGGCTGCAGGACTTCCTCACTCTCCGCTTTTCCGACAGCTAATCCATACTTCGTCCTCCTTTTATTGTTTATTTATTTATTTATTTTTAAAATATTTTTTAATACTCGGAAATCGTCCACAAAAAGCAGTTCAAGTCTTCCCTCCCATCCCACTTACTTCCCCCTTCGTCTGGTATCTCTTAGCTGGATTCCTGGTGTATTCTCAGAGAAGCAGGGGGGGAGACCCGGGCCCCGGCGGACTGCTGCCTGCCCCAGCTCATCCGAGCCGAAAGGAGCCGAGGGGAGCGGAGCGCGGAGCCGCTCCATGCCCCCGGGCGCTGGCGGGGCGCGGGGCGTGTGCCGGAGATGCCCGGGCGGTGAGGCTGGAGCTCCCCCGCGACGGGAGGCGGCGGATCCCTAGGTCTTTACATCAGGAAACGGGGCTGCAGGTAGGTGAGGTGCCTGTGTCTGTGTGTCTGTCTAGGAGCGGGTGGTGGTGGGGCCCGGGAGATGCCCTCCGCGGATGGAGGAGACCCCGCGGGGCGGCCGCGGCGGGGCTGGGCGCTGGGTGTGCGGGGCTGCTGTTGCCGCCCTCCCGCTGGCCAAAAGTTGCAGAAAACCGAGTGTGAGTGGAACTGCCTCCGCTGCCCTTCCGCCGCTGCTGAAAGATGCCGGGGCAGCCTGCTTCAGCCCTGCGCCGGGGGATCCGCAAGGATCTTTTGAAAAAATTATTTTGTTTTATTACATTGTATTCACCGGAACACTTAAGTTTTCCAGCAGAGCCGTGGGGAGGACAGGGGAACCCACTCGTTTTTCAGCCCAACTGCTGATATCGGAAGGGTGGCCGCCAACTCGCAGCACCCCCCGGGCACTTGGGGCTTTCCTCCGCTTTGGAGCTCCGAGGCTTTACGGTCGCCTTCAGGGAGAGGCGGAAAGCGGGAGGAGTTGCTTTAGGAATAATTTGTAAAAAAGAGCTATAAAGATGCTGTTTATGGCTTCATTTCTTTCTGTGTGTAACGCTCCCCAAGTTGTGGCGTATATAGGATGAAACAACCTTCTCCCTCCACGTTGCTTTCTTCACGTTCTAGTGAACTCCTCTACCTACTAAATATGTTGCTGGTTCTGTAAGCCATAGAGAGAGGGCTTTCCCCTTATTCCACCACATTTATAGCTTTGCAGGAGAAAGTTTTAAAATAACATGCTCTGTTCCCGTGGAGCTGTAGGATTGAACTCCAGGTTGTGTATGCAAAGGATAAAGAGCAATGGCTTGCAGTGCCCTGTTAGGAGTTGCCATGTATGGCTTTTCTGTACATTTCATTATAACCAGCAGTTAAAATAATCGCTTAAAGCATTTTAAAGTATATGTGCAGTTACAGCTTTCTCTTTCCAGCATTTGCTTAGAGATTATCAGTATTTCTGCTTTCAGAGCACTAAGCAGCTCACTTCTACCAACCACCCCTCAGTAGCCACCGGCTTAGTGTTTAGGGAACCGGACTTTGATTCCTGCAGAACTGTCAGTTTAAATAATAAACATACTCACCCCTATCCTTGAAAGCCCCGTAAAGTATTCAGGGTCTTCGGTTCTTCACACAGCAGTGGATACATTTAAATTACTATTGACTAAATGATAATTGTTATCTGGTTTCTCTCTCTTACCAACTAGTTTCAGGCATTACCATTCAGCCTGCTATGTATTTAACACTTTAGAGCTACTTTATGGGCTGATCTAACTGAAGTCAAATGGATAAATTAAGATTCTTTTCTGTAGAGTAGGGTAAACGTTAGAAAAACAGTGGTTCGGTGGTACTAGGAATATAGCTGAGCTAAAGTTGAGGAAAGAGCATAGTAAGGCATTTTTATCAGGGGTATCAAAGGTTGCATCTTTCATTATACTTTTGCACAGTAATTTTGTATTCTTTTCATATTGATGCCTAGATTTTTTTTTTGTCTATATAATTAACAGTAGTAAAGAAATTAATATAAATTCCATTATTAACGTTTTGTTTCAGAAAATTGCTTTGCTGAGGCAATACTGAAAGCTATGTGGGTTTTTGTTCCATGAAATCCCAATTTTCAAAACTACAGTACTGTTATTCTTATAAATGTAAATATCTAAGTGCCATAATTTCAGTGGAAAGCTTTGCTCAGTTAATTGATAGCAAATCAGGATTACTGTTCACTGGTTCCACATGTTGTTTGAACATAAGGGGGCTTTCAAAAATATGGTATTAATTTTAGATAGGCTGCTGGTAGTGGGTGACTGAAATAAAATCTTGATTCCTGTCATGCTGTTTTAATCAGAGAATGATGACTAATCTGACAGTATCTTTCATCATACTGGACATATGGGGTAACCTTTTTGCCTGTCTCTTATGATCTGAGGGATCTCAACTTTACATATAGATGCTTGTAGTGCACTTGGTAATTCTGGTGGGGAATACATGAGAAACTTGTTCTGAATGGTAGTAAGCAGTTGTGTGTACAGATGGATATTAGAGATTGCTTTGCTTGCAGGTTGCAGAGTGATGATTCATTGAACCCTATCTAGTTTTACATAGGGTAGATAATACTTTACAATGAATTGAGGTAGCAGAGAAAAGTGCATCAACCAGGAAGTTTTGTAATTTCATCACAGGTGATGACAGACTTG
Source organism: Florisuga fusca (assembly GCA_038090715.1). Taxonomy (NCBI): domain Eukaryota; kingdom Metazoa; phylum Chordata; class Aves; order Apodiformes; family Trochilidae; genus Florisuga; species Florisuga fusca. The sequence continues at coordinate 1,489,909 of JAAWXA010000019.1, read as the reverse complement.
ATAAAAGACATCTTTACAAATGCAGACTGTATGTTTTTGGTGAGCAAAACATACCATGGAATTTTAAAGGTCTGAGCATCTTTACACTTAAATTTATTGCTGGCTGTATTGCTACTTACCAAACTGCGTAAAGCCTACACAGTGTATTAAAAATATGTTGTATATAATTGTGTTGTATGGTTTATTACTATAAATAAGTAATAGAACAATGCTAACTAGTTATCACACTAAAGCAGTTCACTGACTTTGGATTACAGAAAACCGCATTACATAATATGGATCTATACAAAAATTTGATCACAATTTATAAAAATTATTCTCTCTCTATATAACTATCAGTAAGCAAGCAGTTCTATGCCCCTGTTTTAACTTGTGCAGGATTTTATTAGAAATGCTTCATTAAGTCACATTATTCTGCAGCTGTTTGTTCCCTGAAAATTAAAATAAAAATCAGAAAGTTTATCCAGCAAAGCAGTATTATTTCCTTTGTTAAGTACTGAAAGTTCAAAAAAACCCCCTTTCTCATCATTGTGTCAGAAACACTGAGTTCACCCTATTTTTGTGATACATGGATGGCATTTGATGTTGTGATTCATCAATGTATTAATTAGTCAAATATCATGAAACAAAGAAAATAAATGAAAATAAACAAAGACTGCATGATGATACAGAGGCTGAAGCAAGGGGAGACCCTACAAATCTAATTAATTAATGCTCAGTCTCATATTTACAGTCTATATTTAAACATCTCATTTAAATGTCTTTCTCTCATCGATTTTCTAGTATAGCTCCAGAAAATTCAGGTAGCAATAGCTTTTCCTTTGAAAATGCATTTTCTATTTGAAATGCTGGATTTTAAAGGCATTGAGGCAAAAGTTGTGTTTGGATGAATGTAACAGAAGGGGCCTATATCAATAGACCTGAATACTGACCTGTCCCCATTCACTTTCTTTTTTATGTGTTAAGAGGAGTATCTCAATCTGATGTAGACTTTCATTGCTCCGCTGGAGTAGTTGAAGCTCTGACATTTTAAACCAGCTGGAGATTCACTCCATTATCCTTAAGATCACTGATTTTAAGTGTGCACTTCAAAAGAATTTTGCTTCCTTTTTTTTTTTTTTTAGGATGACAAAACATTTACATAATACATTGAGCTTCACAGAATCCATTGTAAGTGCACACCTTCACATCAGAAGCACTTTTTAAAAGCGGAGGCCCCCACTTGGAGATATTTCAACAGGAAATTTGGCCCTCTGGTTTGGTTTTGCCAGCTGCTAATATATCCTTTAAGACACTCATAACTCAGTTCAGATTCATAAAACTCATCAGACATAGGAGTGAATGTGGAAACATCAATAGTAATGTAAATATTTCCTGGTGCCAACTACTAACCTGTTTTCTTTTGCTCTGGTTAGAACTTGGGAAGATGATGATTTTTGTGCTTTGATTCTTTGCTAGCTACCTTGCTTACCATATGTAGTGGGTTATTTATCAAAATCTTAAGACAAAACAATAACGGCCACCTGATGTATTTTTTCATACTACTAGTGCAAAGCAGTCTCATTTTTACAATAAACAATTCAAGGCATTTTATAGAGCTTCTTCCATGTAATTTGTTTTGAAAAACGCTTTGGAGGTAGACTACAGAAATTAAAGACATCATGCTTTACAGTACTAGTTATGGCAGGACACTGCATATTTACATAAAATGGGAAAAAGTCACTAACAAAAGCTTTCTTAACTTTTTCTTCTCTTTGCCTGTGTCAGGACACTGATTTGTGCAGTGTGTTGTAGCTATAGCTATTAGCTTGACATGTATCTTTCGTGGTACAGAAGAGTCACTTTAGTTGCATATGTTAAAAAAAGTGGGAAATCGACCTTTTTTCCCTTGTTTCAATCTTATCAAACCTCATAAACCATACTGTGTGTGGATTGATATCTTACATTCTCCAGCAGCCTAACTTCATATCTTGCTGATCTTGTAATATGAAACTTGAACACGGGTCTCTCAGCCCCAGGACAACATTGTATATAGCTGCATCTACTGTGAGCATCCCTTTTTACAATGCCAAAGGGAGAATCATAATATAGGGTAGCACACAGGTGAAAACACACAGAGCTTTTTTTGGACTTGTGGGTGTTTGGTAATCTTCTATGCTTAAATCACAAATTGGAGCTAGTGCTGTGTAAGGTGCTTTGAACTGACAAACTTTGCAAGTAAATAAATGCAAAAGCACAGTGCAACAAACCAATTTGGTTGTATAAACAGCAAAATACTAAGAGCTGGTAAGTTGCTTAGTAAGTACAAAGCATTTTTGAAATAGATAACCAAGTTTTTAGTCTTGTTTGTATGTAGGTCTCTCTCTGCATGGAAGATTCCTTGCCTTTGTTGCAGTATTAAGATACAGTATTTGGTATTTGAAATTGAGGTACTGGGATAGATGGACCACTGGCTTGATCAAATAAAGAAATTTCCTTCTTGAAATGCAAGGAGGCGTTATTGCAGTACTGTATATTTTAACTGACTAAAACCAAACTGCAATTGCTTAGTCTAGTGTTTGTTTTAATTTTTTTTTCCTTTTAAAAGCAGGATATAATACTTTTCTAAAATAAATCTCTCAGTAACATGCAGTCTCACACTAGGTTTATCAGAGACAGGAGCACAGATCTGACAAGTCTTTCAGATTTGCAGCAATACTCCCGCATTGGATTTCTTCCATTCCTCTGCTACAGTTTCTATATCATATACTGACATGTGGCCTCCAGCCCATCTTGCCACAAGCCAGGTAGCTACGTGGCAGGTTGCCCTTTGCTCGTCTCTGACATGTCATGCCATGGAAGAAGGGAGAGGGCGTGGTGTAGCCCTTGGGCCACCAAATGGCTTTTTCTGCTCATCTGAGCATCTTTATGCAGGATGCCCTTCCTGGTTACAGGCTCTTCTTGTGGCTTCTTCCTCACCATCTGAAACTACACATGTGAAAGAACCTCTTGTGCAGTCTCAGCCTAGATGCTATCTTCTGCCTCATGGCTGTGCAAATGGGAGGTCTGTGAGCTATAAATCCCCTTTCAGCTGAGACTTTTTTTGGTGTTTATTCCTATTTAAGATATCTTTTGGCTTGTTGAGTTACAGGCTCAACCATAATTTGTTGTTGCCTGTCGTGTCATTGCACTTAATGGTACTGCAAAGTAACAGAGAATGGCTCAATGGCTCTGAGGAAAGATAATGGCTTTCTGGGCCATTTGTACATAGAAAACTAATGAAATTTGGATCTTTTTTAGTAAGGGATGAGAGTCAGTACCCTCTGAATCTTGTCTCATGGTTTATATAAAATAGTAGTAGTTTGGTTGCTAGTGTAGAAATGTCCACGTAGCAAAAGTGACCACCAGCAAAAACTAGGATCTGTGTCTCTTGTGTGCAGAGGGGCAAAACCTGAGGTCTGATCATGGAAGCATTTCAGCTGTGTGTGCCTTCAGTGGGTCTCATCAAATTAATTATGTGCTTGAAGACTTTTCTGAAGCGATCCTGAACGTAGATGACTGCTCAGACTCATCCACGTTGAAACCGTGTAGGTGGGCTGGTGCTGGGATGACTGTGTTTGTATCTGTATTCTGGGTAAAAACTCAAGACTTGAGCTTTGTCTTGGTGGCTTCTCAGTCCTATACCTTTTATAAACATTCAGTCCCCTTAAATTCAGAACAGAGACCATATAGCAGCATGTAATTTTCAGAAAGATGCTACAGGTGTTATAGAATGAAAAACTACAGTTACAATCATGAAAATTTCCAAATGTGATGTTTTTACTTTTTCACTGAAGTAAAAAGTCACTTTCTGAGAAAGTTTATCAGGCTATGGTATTCCTGAAAGAAGTGAGGTCATGTTTAAAGCTTAATTGCACAAAAAAGATCTGTTTCAGCATTATGACAGGAGAAAACCACCCTCTTTGGACTGTGTTACTTCTGTTTATTTAGCTGTGAAATTTTTTTATCTGCGTACTGTAACAAACAAGCTATACTTATAAAATAAGGAGTTCTACCTTGAGGTCTGGTAAGAGTGACAAATAAAGTGAGATAAGTTCTGATTTATAAGCTCACTGGCATCTGGACAGAAGAAATATTTTGTTTGTATGCTAACATAACATGCTATAGATTCTGATGCAGTATTATCAGCCAATACACTTAATGTTGACTGACACTTCCCATTATATGATCCCATTTTTTTCCTGTTGAGTCTAGAATCATGACGGATATCCCTTGCATTGGAATTAAGGTATTACTTAAAGAACATTGCTGCCAAAGTGTCCAGACCTTCATAATTGAGGCATTATATTGGTATTTGGGCAGCGGATGTTCAAAAAAAGAAGTGACCATGAATCCAGGTGTAACTTCTGAGGTAGGAAATTTTTTCCTCCTTTCCCCCCTGCAGATTAGTTTTCCTTACCATTTACATCATGCTCAGGTCCCACATTATCCAATACACCATATTAACCACTCCCTTCCCCTTTCTGCCCTTTGATAGGTATATAGATGTTATTCCTTAGTCTATGACCCCCCCCAGTGTAATGTTCATAAAATGTCTATTGAGCTCATTTAGTTCCTGACGTGGGTTATAGTTGTTATGTTGGTCACTCAGACGAGGAGAGGTGGTGTGTTGTATGGAGTTATTAGGCACCAGAGCCATCTCAGTTGGAATCACTGCTGCACTTGCACTGCTTCTTCTAAAGCTCATGTGCCACTGGTTCAGGTGCTTCGTAAATTAGTGCTTCCTATAGCATAGAACTCAAATCCCAGGTTACAATAATTTAAAGATATATCCATTAGAATCTCCACCCCTGGTCCCTTTGGACCGGGCCATAGGATTTAACATTGCAGTAGACTCCTTCTCTTGGCCCTGCTCCAGCATGGACTACTCTGCAGACCGTAGGCTCTTCAGGGATATACCTGCTGCTGCATGGACTTATCCACAGCTGTGGTGGATTCAGGATGTATCTGCACCAGCATGGCCTTATCAGTGAGCCACAGTCCTGTCCAGGGGTGTACCTGCTGTGTTGTGGCCACATCCACGGCCACTGACACTTTAAGGTCAAAAATCCGAATCACATTACCTTAAGAGCCAGTATTAAGAAAATCAGCTCTATCCCAGCCATCCAGTACATGGATGGAAGTATCCTATGTAATTGTATCCCAGATTTTGTTTCACCCCATAGGTCAGCTTGTGGTAAAAAAATAACAACAGAAGAATGTAACGGAGTAACTGTATTCCCCTATTAAGCTGCTTGTGCTTCATCTGGGAACCTGAGCTCACATGCTGCAGTACTGAATACATCACTTTGTGCTTTTAGACAACTGTACAAGGTTTTAAGGGGCTTTATCCCTCCTGTTTGTGCAGGCTGGTGTGACATGCATTTAGTTGTGACCATGCAAATGCACAGCTGCCCTCTCCCAGTCCAATCATGTTTGTGTCCTCTCATGTAATTGTTGGGGTCACTGCTTATGTGTAAATGTACTCAGGGATAGTTTAAGCTTAGCGCAGGTGTTTTGAGCTTCTTTTGCTTTGAGGCTGTGTTTTTTTTTTTTTTTTTTTTTTTTTTTTTTTTTTTTTTTAATGTTTTTTTAAGCAAAGTGTTTATCCTGAAATGCTTCAGAATTTCTTCAGAGTTGATTTGATTTGTTGCATTATAATAAGTGCTTATTTGATGTCTGGTAACTACACAATTCATGCTTTTAAAAAATGGCACTAGCTTTTAAAAGCAACTTAGAGAGCTCAGCGATGGGTACATAAGAATTGCCATGTTTTCATATCAGAAGAGAAATTACAAAATTGCTGATTATTCACCTATATGAATTCTACATAAACCTTCCCTGTGAGAAAAGTGCTGACACAGCTGTCACTACAGCTGCGTGAATACACGGAATTCCTTTGGTATAGCACCATCTTCCCATTCCCACTTTAAAAACTGAGCTCCCAGTTGTGACATTCATATTCTTCTCTCCCTCATCATCCTCTCAGCCACTGATAACCTAACTTTTTCTCCTCTAGCTCTCCTTGCTCTTCCTTTTCTCTTCACTGTTCACTTCATCTGCATTGGTGTCATCTGATCTTTCCGAATGTCAAGTAAATGCAGGCTGCAGTCAGCATTACCAAATTGCTTTCCTGCCAAAAAAGTCTCTTTTCATATGCCATGACCCATCATCTCACAGTTAGCTGCAAGTCATTCTGATTCCCAAATTTACAATATATTTTCTATTTAATGAGCTATTAAACATTATGCACTTTTTAACTTCATCTTTTCTGGCTAACTGCATTCCTCCTGATAATTACAGCTTTAGAAAGAAACAATTAATTTGAAACCAGTTCTGTAACAGAACTGACAGTATTTAGATAGCATCCCTCCATACCCATGCTCTAGGGATTATCTCATTAGAATATATCTATATTTGGAAACTCCTTGAGTCCAGTAGCCACCACGTTGTCATCAATAATATAGACATGACTACTGCATATGCTATTTTAATATGTGGGTGGATTAATTTTTGCTTTGACTAAATTAAAAAGAAAAAAGTTTATGCTATTAATACTCTCTGGGAGAATGTTTTGAGTAGACTTAAGCACAAACACAAGTAGTATTTCATATGTATTGCATGGATGGGGACATTTTGGAATTGGTATGTTATTCTCATGTATTCTTTAGGTAATGGTAATATTAAGTTTGCTAGAATAATTCTTCAAATTAAGTGATTTCTAATTAAAACTTTTTAAAATTGCGGATGACTCAGTAATGATGAGTGAAATTTGTTGCTCACAGCTTTCATTACCTCTGTGTATTTATTAAATCCAATAATATCTACTAGTTCAGCCTATATAATCCTGGTTCTACTGTTGTGGTTAATTACATCTAGTTAATGGATACAAACTAAATGCTGTAAATTTGGATGCATTCTACTAATGGCTTAGCTTGTGGTAACCTTTCCAGTAACCAGTAACCTTTCCATAAATTCAATTTTTTTTGTCCCCTCTCTGCTACTTACAGTTCAAGTTTAGCAAAATATGGAAATGATTGAAGGAAGGAAGCTTTGTCCATGACCCTGCCATGGTGAAAGGTAGAAATGTACATTTTAAAAAACCCAACTTAATCTTTCATATTTGAACCTTATGTTCAAGCTGTAGTAAAACTGAGTCTCCAGTAGACTTCCTTCATTTGTTGTGTGTTTGAGCTTGTGCATCATTCTCACAGTTAATTTTTGGGGAATACTATTGAAAAGCTTCCTAGGGGAATATTTCCTTTCTCTGAGTTAGTAAATGTTAACTGCTGATTTAAAATGCATTCAATATATACGATTGAAAAATGTGCTGAGATGTTTTTAAGCTACCTAAAATTCTTATCACCTTCACAGCTGATGGGTATGATGTGTATCCTATGCGCTGTTGGGTACTGTTGGGTACAAAAGTTCACCGCTTTTGCCTCATACACCTTTGCTCCCCCTTTTGAGAAAATAGCTAAGTATACAGATAGCAGATAGCTTCACTTCTCCCCCTTTTTCTCTCAGAGCTGGAACTTTTTGGTTCAGCACTGCTTCAGTTCAGTTGCAATATTTTCTGGTTTCTTGGCATAGTAACATGACAGGCCTGATTCTGTCAGCTGAAGTAAAATACTGGGGTACCTCAAAGCCAGATTTTAAAAGCAAAATTTTATTTTTTATTCTTCAAGCTTCCCACCCATTAGGTAAAGAGGTAAAAATCTGTTTATACCCAATCTTCCCTAGACTTTACTGTTTTATTTAAAACAGTAAGAAGGTATGATTTAAATGGTTATGTCAACAGCTGTTCTGTGTTGCATATTTCAGTCTCTCTGTAGCTTTATTTCAGAATCTTAAATCAAGCAGTTATTGGAAATTCATGGCTTCCTTCCTGGAGTGACAGTTTGTAGCTCTCTCATTCTTTTAATTTCTGTACGTATTCTAGTCTTGACCAGAAGATCTGTATTGCTTTTATCTAGCACATGGAAAGAACATCTTTACAATTACTGGACAAGTTACTGTGACCTTGAAGTCGTTACTGTCTCTCAACTGCTATATTTATTTTATTTATTTACAGATGGTACTTCCACTTTCATACAAAATACATTTACATTTTAACAAGTATAATAATCTTAAACCAGATAGAAATGGTCGTATATGAATAGCTATATGACAGTCAGATAATTAATGTGTATCAGTGAGCATTATCAACAGAATGTGCATGATTTTGCTGTATATATAACACATTCCTGTTTCAGCAGTGGACTGTGCAGTTCAGGTGGCAGTAATCATAGAATAGTAGAATTGTAGAACCATACAATGTCAGGTTAGAAAGGACCTCAAGGATCATCTGGTCCAACCCTTCTAATATTATTGTTTATATGAGATGTCTCAGCACCTTGTTGAGCTGAGACTTAAAACTTTCCAAAGTGGGGGAATCTACCCCTTCCCCTGGGAGACCATTCCAATGTCTGACTGTCCTCATAGTGAAAAATCTTCTTCTTGTGTTCAAATGGAATCTCTCCAGGAGCAACTTGTGCCCATTGCTCCTTGTCTTGTCCATGTGACTCCTTGTAAATAGGGAATCTCCACCTCCTTTGTAGCCCCCCCTTAAGAACTGGTACATTGTAATTAGGTGCATTTCCCTTTCAGTTCTGGGCAGACCCTGAAGATCACAGTTAATGTATGGGGGTTGCTTGCTCCACCTACTTCCCTTGCATTTAGAGGGGATGAACTGGTTTTGATTAACTAGGAGAGTGTTCTTGAAAAACTCCCAGTACTCCCTAGCTCTGTTGCCCTCCATGGAAGCTTTGCATGGGATCCTTTCCAACTAAGCCCTGAATGAGCTGAAGTTTGCTTTTCTCAAATGACAGACTGTAAAGATTTAAAGTTACATCTTTATGTCTTTTACCCTTTTTGTGGTTGTTCGTTGGCTAATTATAATTTTTCTCAGTTGGTCCTTGCCAAAGGATGCGTCAGGCCTACCATAGTGGCTTTAGGTATTACAAGACAGTTAGTTTTGGAGGTAGAGGAGATGTTTGAGCACTGTATGTGATATGCTGGCTCCCACAATCTGATTGTTTCTAGTAGAAATTATTATTTGAAAATCCTTGTTTGTTTAGGCTCTCCCCTGATGTCAGGAAAATCTTTGAACTTAAGTAAATGGTCATACAATAAGAAGTCTGTAATTGGAGCCCATTGGAAAAGGAACTTGCATACTGGACAAACAATTTCTCTGTTTTGTTTCCATCAGCTTTTGCTGAAATTCTGCTGTGTCTGTGGCCACGATAAAGACATTTTATTTTTATCCAGTAGTTCTATTTTGCGGAGGACAACTGAAGTCTCTCTGTTGAGGAGCCTCAGTACTGGCTGACACTGGACGACTGGGACTGTTTCAGGTAGCCAGTGTTTCACATAACAGTTACAGGAGGACTTACATCTTGCTAATTCGTGCAGGTATTGAACAGTCATTTCTGTTTTAGAGGAAAGAAGCTGTACCTGGCCTCTACTTTTTGTTCTAATTTTATTTTGTTCTCTTTTCATATTTGTGGAAGACATGTTATTTGTGTTTCCCAGAAATGTCTAAACATACACTGGAGAAAGGCGTATCTGCCTATGACTTTTTATGGAATGCTGCTTTGCAAGGCCTTTTCATTCTTAAATATTGTAAATATTTTCTAGCACTGAAGAAGCCAGGACTATAATTGCGTAGAGAATGATGAAGAGATTGTGTATGTCCTTCCTTTTTTTTAAACAATCTCCAACTTGGGCTTCTGTTCAAGAAACATTTTCTTTGAAAAATATTACCCAAAGTATTGTTCCATTAGATATTTTAATTTTTTTTTTCTTAAATTGTGACTGAATGAAATGTCTTTGACTAGCAACTATATACTAATAATTCAGAAATGCTATATGCTTATAAATATGTTCTGCAAAAATTTGATTTTGAAGTTAAATGTCTTTCACCCCAGTGAATAGTAATGCCAGTTACAATAGTACTTGTGTAATAAGACAGCACAACTCCTTGCTTTGCTTTTTACCAGTGCAGTCATTTATGGTAGAGATTTTGGATGGGAGTTTCAATTTACCAGTTAAGTTTCCAATGAGCTTGTCATGATTAGAGAGAAGGTGTGTGATACAGACTGAACGCTCTCGTTTCAGTCTGGAAGTGATGAAGGAAGTTCAAACCTGCTCAGATGGCCTAGATCTGTCAGAGAAAAGATTTGAGCCCTTCATGTAGCCATTGCAGTTACTCTGAAATTCATTCTATGAATTTCATATAATAAAAACTCTTTGGGTGGCTGAGTTTGATTGAAAAGGTGAAGGTGGAAACACTTTTCAGCATTTTCAACACTAATAAAATTTGCAGTTGGAATTTACCTTTTTACTGACATTAGCAAGTCCAGAAGCTGGAGGACAGCTGCAATTGTTTTTTTATCACCATCTTGTGTTGCTTGATTGGCTTGAATATCTTTTTTCCAGTGATGAAAATTTATGATTTGGAATGATAGAACTAGGTGTAACAGTAGTCTCATAGGTGTCACAGTATTACCTTTCTTTTCCTGTTCAAAAGTATGGTAGCAATTTTGTTTTTTGAAGTAACTCTTTTTAATCTTGAAGACTCTGCTCAAAAAATGTATTAAATCTCCTGGTATTTGGAGAAGAGTAGTAATGGTGCATCATTAAATAAAATTCCTGAGCCAGCACTAAGTATCAAAAAATAACATCTTTTTAGGTGAGAAGTCTTTCTTTCTTAAAAAAACCCAAAGAACAAGCCCACCACAAAATACAAGCTACACAAATTTAGAAGTAAATACTCCTTTAGCTGTAGTTAATTTTCCTGTCATATAATGAACTTTTGCCAAGCTACAGTGTCCTATTTTAATTATAAAAGAAACTCCTTCTTCAGATGTTCTAAAGGTAAAGCACTGTGTGTGTGTCACCTTGTTGCTGTTTTTTTGAAGTTTAAAGACCAGTGCTGCTTGGTTTTTAATGTTGGAAATTTGGTCATGGCCTACCATAAAGGAGGGTTAGAGGCAGGATTCAGCTTGGGATTGATGCCTAAAATAGGTGTCCAATTGTAACTATCTGCACATGAGGTAGTTGCCTTAGCTTCATAGTCCAGGAAGATGCAGGGTAGGGTTGAGGTGCATAACAACTTAGAACATTCTTGAGTATCTTGTATGGCCTCCAAGTACTACTTCAGATGAGTGCAGAGTACCATCTGAATCAGATGCCAGATGCCTGACCTCACATTTGATAATCACTTCCCTTGGATGTCTCCAGTGGTTCTAGATGATTATGTTCAGTCACCTGAATCCTGTTCCTTACCAAAAGACCTGTATAGTGATGCTGCTTGCCCTAAATTGGATACCTTTTTTTTGGATAAACTGAATTGTACTTCAGATTGTGTCAAGTTGATCGAGTTGAGTAACTTTCCCTAAATTTGTATTTTAACAGTCTTTTGTGAGCATTTTTAATGTGTCAAAGTATCAGATCTATAATGTCTGTCTCATGGGCATGTCAGATACCACGTTTAGTCAACTAAACCAAGTACTTGTATTTCAGTGCCTAAATTTAAGTGTCTTAATCTAGAACAAGCTGATACCTGTGTTACTGATAGATAACAGGAAGAATAACAGCATCATACACAACAATTATGAAATTAATTAACCTGGGAGGCATTTTCGGCCAAAACTTTATTCCCTCCCAATTCTTGCCATACTCTAAAGATCAGAAAGCCAGCAGCTCCTCCCTCTTTTTCCTCCCACTTACTGCTGGCTGTGCTGCTGTTCATTACTGCCAGCTTGCCAGGTATTGGGTTATATATATCTACATATCAATATATTTGTATATATTTGTCTTTTTTGTTACTTTACCCTTTATGTTATTACCTTTCCCTTGTGTTAGTTAAATTGGTATCCAATTGTTTTCAGTTTCCAACTTGAAGTCTCCAGTCTTTATTCCCCTTTTATCTTCCCTTTGTGTGTGTGTGGGGGAAATAGAGAGGAATTCTGTCCTGGGTATGTAGTCTGCCCAAACTGCTGAGCTGTGACAAATGCTTGTGAAAATTCTAAGAGAAGTGAATAATCAGAGAATACCTTTTAAAAACTAAGTCTGGAAAGAGTGATTTCAGCTTTCCTTATAAATCATAAAGAGCATGACATCAATCAAATTTTATTTCTCAGGTCAACTTTTGTTGCTGAGAGCATCAACTACACGGATAGTTAACTTCAGTACAAGCATTTATTGGACTATGCTGTGGTAGGGGGAAATGAGAGGAAGAGTTTCCACATGAATGAATAAGCATACACTGAATGTGTGTAAAAAAATCTACTTAAAGAGTTTCAGAGCAATAAACCAAATGCACAGTCCTCAAAGAAGCATATTCTATGTTAATTATTTTTGTGTCAGTAGCACTTAGCATAACCAGTCAGGAGTGAGACACTGAATGAAAATAATGCTAAAGATCTTTCTGTCCTTTGGTTCATTTGCAAGACTGACCCCTGCAAGAGAATCTTCCAGTCCTTAGACCTTACTACAGCTGCCTGCCATTAGGTCTACACTGTCCTAGCTGTGGCTCAGCTCTATATGCGTCAGCCTGTGAAGAGTGGAAGGTATATAATTTCTAATGCCTACTAGTGTTTTATCAAAATGAAGAATCAGAATCAGAAGATTTCCTTTGTGGTTTTGATTTTCCATGAGTGAATTGACTGTAATTTGTTAGGTTTCCTTAGTGTGGGCTCTTTGTAGAGTATAGGTCTGCTGACATCTGTCCCCAAACTCCCATTGTGCTTATTGGAACTGGATAGAATCCATCTACAGAAAAAAAGAACACCAACAGAAAACAAAACAAAGCAACTCTACTTTTTCTAATTTGAGTAAGTAATGTGAAAAGCATGTCTTCTTTACTACTTCTTATGTTATTAAACTCTTTACTCCAGAATCCTAAATGTAAGAAGCACTCTTGCTTATCATTTGTGTTGTGGAGTGATTCTTACTGTGGGCAGCAGCAGATGAAGTTACTAAATAAACAAAATATTTTGTCCCCCCCAACCCTGATACTATTAGGCAATGTACCATCTTTCCTCATCCTATACACCCCTTTTTTTTTCTTCCATCATATTTCCTCTCTTCACTCCTTATTATCTGCAAAATACTTTTTTTGACTGTATTTTAATTTCTGAGGGTCTTCAAGTCTCCTTAAAATTTCTAGGCAACAAAGAACCTCCCTTGATTCACCCAATAACTGTATTTGAGAAAGTCTTGTTGCAGGACACTCGTATTAGCAGAACATCAATATCTGACTAATTAGAGATGAAACACCAAATAAGTATTGAGTTATTGCAGTTTTCTAACTTTCTAATTAATTGCTAAACACATGAAAATGCTAATTATGGTTGGAAAGATCGTAAGTACCATTTTGTGAAGAGATCTTACATTTTAATTGCAAGAAATTATGCAAATAACCAAAGAAACAATATTTGATGAAAAAGTTTCTCATTCTACTTAAAATACAGGCATAAAATCTTTTCTGGCAGGTAGAATTGTAAGATGCTACAGAAATATGAGGATTATACCTCTTTCATTGAATAAACATTATCCTTCTTATGTACTTAGCTGTCTGCTTTTTTTAACTCACCCCCAAAAAAGAAAAAAAGTTTTAAAATTTGCTTTTCAAATGTTTATACAATGAAAGAAACACCATTTAAAATTTCCTAGTACATTATTTGTAATAACTTGCAATAATTGTTATTGCACAACTAACCTGCCTTTAATGTTGGAGTGGATAGATAGACTTAGTTTGATGGACAGAGTTTAAAACCTCAGTGGCCTGTCTGTAATAAAGAGAATTAGCATCAGCAATTTATACAGCTGAACTGATGATGAATGCTGTTTAGAAAAAAATGAATGAAGGATGAACTTTGTTCAGCCCTGGTTCAGAGTAACTATTGCATAATGGACTGGGTTTTGACCAAGGCATGTGCCTTCAGATGGTTAGAATGTCCATTAGCAGGGCAGTAACATCTTTAAAACAAGATAGCTGATGGTTAGCAACAAGGCAATCCTACATCTACTTTTGGTCTTTTTTTCCCCTGAGTTTATACGAATTAATTTCTTAGAAACAAGTACCAACAACTGCCCAGCAGTATTTGTGGAACATTTCTGCTGCACTGTTTCATTCACTCTTGGTATCCCTTAGATGGGATAGGAGTACTTGAAGGTTATAGCAGAGCATGGTCTCTGGAAAGCATGCTGCACACATGCTGTAAACAAATGCAGGCTTTGAAAAAGAACAGAAAATCAAAGTGATTTATCTCCTTTTGGTGTCTTTTGTAGGACCTATAATAATCAGGATACAGGTATCTAGTGTGTACCTGTCAAGAGTCATTAAGTTCATTCTCCACATTAAGTAGATTGCATTATTAACTTGGGTTCTCCACTTGCATTAAATTTGAAGCATTTTCTATGTAGCTTTTGGCAGGTCTTGTTTTGATTGCTATATACATGTATTTATTACAATAATAAGAAAGGAGGGAGACAACAGAACATAAGGAGCCTTTCTGATTTGTTTCACCTTTTTGTTTCCTCAGAAGCCTTACCAAATTAGTATATTAGCATAATTTCCTAGAAAAAGAATTGCCACTCTTACATAGTTCTTCATGCAGTTTCATTTCTTTTCCATAGGAGCATAGAAAAAAGCATCAGGAAAACTTTTGCTAGAATCTTGACTTTCATCCTGTTTCCACTGTGAGCATACACCAGGAAGCCTGCTTGCTGGGCAGCTCTCTTGATTTTTTGTAGTGTCCATCTGACCTGCTGGGCTACATCAGCAGTGCTGCTTAGTGCTAGTGGGAATGAAATTTCAACATGAAGAGACAGCAAATTGTACCTTGGGTGATGCAGGTGTCTTTCTCAGAGCCAGCGGTCAGACCCAGTCTTCCCACTCCCTCCAGTGGAAGCAACTTTTGGACATGAGGTCTGCATTTTCAGCTGATGCATGCCCATGGCACCTTATGTTAGGGATATGAACTCCTTAGAAGTTTCTCTTGGCCTCAGTTACAGTTTGTTGTTTTGCAGCTCTGAGTACAAACTTCCTATAAGAGCAAATTAAGATCGCGTGGGTAAATTGTGAGACAGGCTGCATAACTTACTGTCATTTGTGCATGTAAAAAGATTATGTGCATACAATTCAGCCCACAAGCTGAAAAAAAAACCTGCATTGTGTTTTAATCAAATCCCCTAATTAAATCAAATTTAAACTACTTGTTATGCTACCTGCCTTGAAGAGTCCTGACTCAGATCTGTATGAAATCCTTCTCTACAGTAAAGAAACAACCACTGCCAGGTCAAAATTTTGAAAAATTACAGGAGATGCAGCTTACTCCAAAGGCAGTCATTAAGTCCTGGAAAAAGATGAATCTTAATAAGCTTTTTATCCCAGTAATCTACTCAAAGAAACTAATCCCCATTGCCAAACAGTCTTCACTTAAATTATGTTTTTTGCATACCTTTACTATAATGATATCTGCAGTGGGTTTTGTTTCCAAGGACTTCTGCAAAAAATATCCCCGAGAGAAGGTAGTTTGGTGATTGCGAGTAGTATGTCATGCGCTGAATTTCTTTTCCCTCCTTTCATTCTCCAACATTTAACTGAAATGTTTGGCTTTGAGCCAGATGAAATGTGGAACATGTTTAGGTCTCGATCACTGAACAAGCTCTTGTTAGAACTGCATCCTCATAGCCCAGAGAGTGAGTTGGCAGTTCTAGTTCAGATTATTTAGCTCAGTGGTTATAGCTATTACACAGCAAAGGTGACACAAGTTTGTGCTCCAGTTAGAAAGTTTAGTTAGCCATGTCAGCTACAAGGTTAGAATGAATCACTGTGGACTTTGGGTGCTTGGGGGAGCTGTTTCAACCTGAAGGTGAAAAGATGTGACTCTGTAGTGCAAGAATTGGTGTTCAATGCATTGTTAATTGTGGCATTCACTGTTTCAATCCCTAGTGAAACAACCTTGAAGCAATAATCACATTAGCTAATCAAAGCAGTTTTTCAGTCACTTTTTCTGATCTAGACAACGTGATCAGGACAGCTGCATGCTATTCTGGGGACCAAATATCAGTTTTCTGCAGGTGCTTTTGATTGGTCCATTAATTTGCCTTAGTTTGGGCTGCAGGCAGAAGAATTTCAGTTGATCAAACTTGCCTATTCAGGACTAACAGATTTTGGCCCTTTATATATGTTGAATTTTTTTTGGATTCTACAGAGGAATGCTTGTATGACTTTGCCTGTAATTACTGCAGTTGCTGTATTTCCACATGAAATTTTGGTGAGTCATTTTCAAAATTATGGGAAATGAGAAGTTGAATAGCTATGCAGTTATCTGTGATGACCTGGACAATTTGTATTGACCTGTTTTAATTTTAGAGGAAAAAAGTGTCTCCGTTTGCAGATCCTACCCCACTTATACATTCTGTTTGATTTCGTATCAGTGTATAAATGCAAAGTTTATATAGGAAATTTACTACCTTCTATTGGGGCTATATACTGTGCATCTCATACAAGGTACAGTAAAGCATTATTGAGTCCTAGTGATCACTTATTCAAATTGGAGCACCTTGTCTTGTAGGAAGATGGGTAAATCACACTTTCTTTTTTTATGGCTGGACTGAGGTACTGGTTTTCAGCCCCTTCAGTCTGAAGGACTGAAATTTCTCCAGAAACAGCAGAGAAATTGAACACAAAATTTTCTCTTTGACATGGAAGCAGCTAAGATCAAAGCAAAACATACTCTGTGCAAGACAGCATCCTCCATTTGGGAGCTGCATAGGGGCAGCAAATGCTTGGAAAAAGGACTTGGAGCTCTGAATAAACAGGTAACACCAATAAGTACTCCACTGCAGTGTGCTCTGTATAGAAGCTTCATGCAGACAAAATTACCCCCTTCAGTTACGATGTGTCCTTCAAAGGGCTTACAGAGAGGTGCTGTTCATGAGATGGGAGTTCTGTGGAGAAAGGTCATCCTCATCAGAAAATATTTTATAGTAAACATAAAGGCCAAGCAATTGAACCTGTGCATCTTGAAAGGCGTACTAGATGGAGAAGTGTGACAACATTTAAAAAAATAAACAAAACACATAATTTTTCAATTCAAGGCTCAAGAGCAGCTTTTAGACTAAAAATTGTCCTTGATGGTTAACTTGAAATAGAAAGGAAACCATTAAGGATGCCTTTCTTTTTTTGACCTTTCCCACTTCACACATCTCAGCATAATGTTGTTTACAATGTAAATATATTTAAGTATTTTAGGAACAAGAAGCAATATCTCAAGTTCTGGAAGGACTTGAAAAATGAAGTGAAACTTTTGGCTGCCCTTCAAAAATTTCAAATTCACGAAATCTTAGATCAATGAGTTTATCTCACGTAGAGACTAAATAAATTGTTGTATTTATGGATCTGTGGCCTAAGCATAGATGGTTTCTGAACCATGCCGGTGAAAACTGGATCAAATACTAGACTTCATGATCTACTGTCAAAACTCTCCAAAGAAAAGTAGCATGCTAATATGAATGACCAGTGATAAGTTAATGTTGACTAGAATTTTTTTCTTGCTGTGGTTCACATACTTTTGATTGTTACAGAAGGGGAAAAGAGTCAGCTTGTCTTTTGAGTGCTCTTGGTATATTTATTTACAACTCAGCTTCCATCCAAAAATTGTAATTTGAGGTGTGGGAGAAAGAAGTGATTTCTGAACTGGCCAGACAGATGATAAGAGTTTTTCTCATTGTCACATTGAGAACTCAGAGATGTCACAAGGGCAGTATGACAGAAGCAGCTCTGGCACTGAAAGTGCTGGTGATTGCATCCAAATTCAGCTATCTGCTACCTGGGATGTGGGGTGTCCAGGACTAGGGTGGTGGTTTGAATAGGTGGTGCCAGCAACAGGAAGGAACATTTGAAGGTTAGAGTCATGGAGAAATGGTGGGAGCAAGAAGGCTACGGAGATCCAGCACGTCAGTAGTTTTTCCTTGGAAGTGCGTTTCAAAGTCAATGAAATCTCTTAGTAAATAAGCTGGAAAGAGGTTTCAGATGACCCAGTTTCTGCTTGAAGTACTTTTACTCCCAAACATACAAATACATAAGACTTGTGACTGACACGGAAAAGAAAATTAGTCTGAAGTCCTAGCTGGCTGTAGATGTTGCTGAGAATTGGACATGTGGAAGCAGAGGTGTGTGTGGCTGCTCCCTTCTCCCTCCTGTAGACCACTCACATCAGTGTTTAGCTCCTTTGCTTGCTCCCAACACTGTGCTGACCTTGTTCTGGCTGGCCTTATACTTTTCAATTTCTTTGTCTGTCTTGAAGCCAGCTGGTTCTCTCTATGGAAATTCACAGCTAGGACCCTTTCAGCAGATGTCTACATGTCTTCAGCAGCTCTTTTCCTCTGCCCTTCTGCGGCATCATTAGACTTGTACCCTCACAGTACAAAGTAAAAGCTGGGTTACTCAACTTTTTTGAAATGTGTAGCAATTTTAAGGCTATTTATAGTTGGACTTCAGAGCATATGGAGTGAGCAGAATATTTATGACCTCCAGATCACTGCCCTTTCTTCATTCAACCCCCAGATTTATGTAAGACATTGTAGCCTTTTATTTTTGAACCAGGAGCTGTCCTCGTACATATTGCAGTTATACAAGAAAGTTTTCTCCTGGAAACTCTGCAGATAAGTTAGGCTGCTTTCCAGCAGCAAAACTTCTCAGAAGTTTTCACACGGCTTATAACAAGATTATAACTGTGGGAAGAGAACAGTTTGTTCAATGTGTAATGGATACTTAGGCTTGGGAGATAGCATCGCCTGCAAGACATACTGAGAAGACAAAGAATAGCATTGTCAAAGGGTGCTGCAAATGATAGCTCTTTCACCTCCAGCCTTGGTAAAAACAGTTGACAGTCTGTACTTGCTACACCACCTCATTGCGAGAGCATTCTTGCTGCTTTAGCAAAAGGCAGGCTCTGTTTGCGCCAAACCAGGTGCTGAGACCTCTTTTTGAACACCTTGCTTATGCCAGGCAGTGAGCAGAATTTTGCATGACTGTTTCAGCCTCCAAAAAAGGCCACAAAACTTTCCTTGCAATGTGATGGGGAAAGTAGTGGTCTCTGCAAAGCTTTCTACCTTTTACAGCTCAGATTTTAAAATAATGCTTTCTGGTAACTTGTGACATTCTAGAAGACCTCAGAGCTATGGGTTAAAAACCTATGGGTTTTTAAATGTTCTGCTCGTGAAAGTGGAAAGACTTTGAGATCTTTGTACTAATAAAAAGCTGGATCAATCTTGATTAGACTTATCTTTCATTTGAAATCAAGATTTTGTTTCAGATTTCTTCTTTCAAAGCTTCATGTGGTAGTCGTATCAGTACTTACACTTTTCTAAGATAAAAAAAATCTTTGTAAATGGACAAAACCCCAGTGGCATTCTATAGTAGTAGCTGTGATTTTTTTTGATGAGCATGTGATTTTAATGAGTGTTTGAGTGTCTTATCCAGCATTTGCTGGAAGGTATCTGGGTGGAGGACTGATCTGTATTTAGAACTTCCTATGTGATCGTGTTTCCCCTATGTCGGGACACATTCTTAAGCATATTTTTCAAATGGAAAAAAAAAACAAACAACAGTTGGAAATTGCACATCATAAGTAGATGTCAGATTCCTCTTGTGGTATAAATTGACTGAGATTCCCAATGAAAGGTAAAAGAGAGAAAAATTCCAGCTATTACCAGAGAGTATCAACTCTACTTCATTTTGGTGCTTTCAGAATTCATCATTATTCTGTCAGGGAACTGAATAAAAACCTTTTCCTTTCAGTTTTCCTCCAAAGTCATAAATCTGTTTAGGGATTCAGGATGTTCTGTTTATGTGGTCATTTTGGAATGGGAGCCTGATTGCATAAAATTAAAAATAAAAGGCTTTGTGGAAGACTTCTTCATTCCCTGGTTAGTTTCTTGCCATCTGTCTGCAGTGTTATGACTACCTCTATTTAATTATTCCTTCAAGATCACAACAGATCCTGTTCTTCCAAGGTGATGCCCTGTGGAGGTTATGGTTTTCTTTAGGCACTGGGCAGAGCATGTTCTTTTAGCTGGGGATCTCACTCAGACTCCAATAATTGAAAATTATGTCACGACTCCTAGATATTTGTCTCATATGCTTAATAATGTGGGTTGTAGGGAATAAATTAAAACATGCTTCAAGAATGATTAGGCACTTTTTTTTTTGTGTTTTTTTCCTTAACAGCTTTGGTGTTATGCTTCAGGGTGGTACTGCTGATTTCTCTTTGCCTTAACTTGTCTCTTAACTACCTGAGAATCCAGTAAGACAACTGGTGAAACAGTCTGCAAACATTTAACCCAAGTGAGGTGATACTGTGGCTTGCTCTTTCTTCACATTACAAAACTAGAGAACAAATGTATGAGAGGATAGGAGCCTTAGTGTTCTGTTGGGAAGAGCCCAGAAATGTTCCCAATCTCAAGATGAATATGACAGGCCAGTGGCCTAAGTAGTTCAGAGTGTTTGGAGTGGTTGGACTTCGTAGTAGGTCAGCTGTCTTCCAAGCAGTGCTGATCAGCCAGGGATCAGGAGATTCTGAAGTGCCCTGAGTTGGACAGAGTTCTGAAAGAGAAGGAAAGAAACCCCAGAGTCCATGTGAAGGAGGAGAAAGTTTACATGGCTTCAAAAATGGGCACTTTCATGAAGAAAACTCAACCAAGTTCTTACTAAGAAAGGTGCCTTCTCTGCTGGAGGAGTTAACTGAGATGAAGATGCTGGAGGTTGGAATCATTTTCTGGGGAAATTATCACTGCATGTTTACCCTGTTAAAAGCTCTGTATAAACTTTTTACAGTGCTCCTGCTGTTGATGTCTGTTAGAACCTGTTTATCAGAGGAAATGTGCCTTCAGTATGACCCTATATAGTTGCTCTTGTGAGTAGGCAGACTGGCTTTCAAGACAGAGAAACCTGTGAAAAGTAGATTGCCCTCTGGAAAGAGAAGGACTCGCTCCTGTCAGTTTTCTGTGGATTATGAAGTAAAGTGAAAGTAATCAGACAAGATGTGCATTGTGAATGATGCATTTTACTGACAAGAGGGACCACAGCTCCTGGTATAATTACAGGTCGTGTGAATCAAATTCACTTCCCAAAACATCTGAGATTTGGCTCTGTAGAAACTGTCTCATTGGAGGACCTGTGAGTTTACTATTTGGGAGAACTCCTTTGTTAAAAAAAAATTCTTTCTCTGATTAAGTGTGAAAATGAGGAATGATATGGAGCCCACACATGACCTTGCCACAAATCAAGATAAAAAGTGTTATATGTCTTTATTGATGTTTCAGTTGTGGATTTTGTTAGTAATAGAAGCTAATTTTGAATTATTTTAAAAGAATCATATTTTAAAAGAAACAAACATTTGTGGTTAATGACGGATTTTTAACATGATTTAAGATGCACATTTAAACTGACAAACACTGTTTCTTCACTGTAAATATGATTCACATTGTTTAGTTTCTTCTAGTCTTTGCATTGATCTGTTTTTCAAGGTTCCATAACCGAGATCAAAATAAGCTCAAATCAGAAAGTATCAGCAACAGTGGAGGAGAAAAACCTCTCACTCTAAACAGAAGTCTCACTTGAGAAATACAAGGTAGAAATGGATTTTTTTAGCAGAATGTTCAGGATAACAAGAGGTTATCAGTCTCAGAAAAGGTCTCAAGGGGTTACATTTAAGTTTTTGTTGCACTCAGTAACTTTGGTGCAAACTTTTCAAAATATTTGCTCTTTGTGAGTGTGATTTTAAATTTTGGGTTAAGTTTTCCTCTTCTGTTTTTTTGGTTTGGGTTTTTTTTTTCTTTTTTCTATAAGCTCTTCCTTTATATGTGTTGCATATAGTTTATCTAAAAACAGAACTAAGATTTCATTATAGCTAATGAGACTCAAAAGTAAGCATTCTTCGAATACTTTAAATATATGCTTGAGAATTTCATTGCTCTCTCTGGGATTTATCTATGCAGTTCTTATGGAAAACTTCCAGTGGACTTTGGAAATCAGTATGACAAGAGTATCCAGAGCATGCAGGTTGCACCTATGTGCATTTCATGTTTATGCACTCCAGTATTACTGGAGTGGAATGACTTTTTCCCATCTCAGCCTGCCAGCTGTGAGTTCCCTTCAGACCTACACTAGGCTGTGATTTTTCTCCAGTCTTTTACCCTTTTCTGTCATGGTTTTTGTTTGTCAAACACCAGGTTACCAGTGAGGTTCCTCTATAGATGTCATCACAAGAATATTACTTACGTGTGACATTTTGCTAATCTTTTATGAGTCATTACAGTTGTTTTGATTTGACTTTCTCTGTATAAT
Source organism: Florisuga fusca (assembly GCA_038090715.1). Taxonomy (NCBI): domain Eukaryota; kingdom Metazoa; phylum Chordata; class Aves; order Apodiformes; family Trochilidae; genus Florisuga; species Florisuga fusca. The sequence goes on along the minus strand of JAAWXA010000019.1, from coordinate 1,467,486 downwards.
CATTGCAGAAGAGAAAAATACCATTGAGTATAATGTTTGCCTCACCTCTTTACAGCCTTTACATGCAGTACTTCATAAAGGGGATGGTAGAAAAGATCAGTGAACAACGGTATGAAATACTGTAGTACTGACATTTGAAGATTGTAATTTACACAATGTAACCTTTTTATTTTACATATTCTGAAACACTTTGTCACCTGATTTACAGATTAGTGATGCTGTGAGGGAAGGCTGAAATGTGAAATGGAATGCAATCTGAGAAACAGATTAAATTTGGGATAAAAAGGGATTTTTGGAAACATAAAGATGTTCTTAGTTTTAAAAGCAAATATACATGTATTTACTCTCAGGAGTATAGAGAATGTTGTTATGTTGTAGGTATGGAAGTATTTAAGTTTTATCTTGAAATGACTTTTTTTTAAAGTGATCTGAGTTTCAAGAAGATTGCATAACATGACACCAAAAATCTCCTTTTGAGTCAGATGAAACTTAGGAGTTTAAACAAAATTTTTGTAGGGTTTTTTGTTGTTGTTGTTATTTTTTTTCCTCTCTAACTTGTTACTTCAGATGCGAACTCCAACATTTGTACAGATCTACTGAATGAAGGCTACTATTAGGTATGTTATGTGGGGCCTGGCCATTCAGTCTTATTTTATGCATCCGTGAAACGAAGTCCAAGCGTAAGATGGGTTGGGTGCAAGCAGACTTTATTTGACAACTGACACAGGCAAAAATATAGAGCCAGGCAAAAGGGAGAGAGGAAAAGAAGATATGAGAGAGAGAGAGAGAGAAAAGTGTAGAAAAAGGGTAAGAAAGTAGGAAGAAAGAATGAGAGAAAGAGAGTCGCCACCAAGGGTGCAGCTGTCCAGCGAGTTTCTTCAAGATGGTGCTGATCCTGGACAGGGTCCCATGCAAGATGGCCGTGGATCAAGAGATGACAAAAGAGCCAGAGCATGGACAGCCATATATACCCCTGAGTTCCTTTTGTTCCGAAGGAGCAGCTGTCAGTCAGCTCCCCCAGCAGCCAGGGGCATTGGCATCAGAGCCATTGCAGACAGGCTGCCTGGAGGGGGAAACTTCCACAGAAGGGTACAGTCCCCCCACCAACTCATCAGTTCTATCTCCTTCCAGGTGTCACTCCCCGCTCCCTTCCAGCCCCCTCAGCCAGGTACATCAGCATCAGTACAATCAAGGTGGCTTCCTCCACCCTGGCCAGGGTGATCGTGCCTGGAGGGACGTCCCAGCATTGCAGGCCCTCAGAAAAGGGGAGCAGTCTCCACCCAGTGGTTCTTATCTCTTCCCGGGCTTCACCCCCTGCTCAGCTCTGGCCAGGCCAGGTCCTCCACCCTAGCCAGGGCTATTCACTTTAAAATTGCTCTTTTGAGACAACTGCGAATCAGTGAGCTCATACTCTCACATGCACATATAATGGGATTCTTTTGCCATATATGTGAAAATCACATAATTCTTTTTAGCAGTTATAGGTAGTGATAAAGTTCCTGGGGAACTAGCTTATACACCCTGGTGTTACTTTATAAATGAGTTCTTGAGTTCTGATTACCATCGGTGACATTTCCTGCTTTATTTCCAGAGGAGTAGTCAGAGTCAGAAGTGTCCCAAAGAACTGTAATGCAGGGTGAAACAGGGATGTTTTGGGGAACTTCTCTCAGTTTCTCTTCATTCCCTCTGCAGATGGGCTTGTAATATGTAATACCTTCCAGTATAAAGTACAGCATTTCCATCAACCTCCCTTTCAAGAGTTATTAAAAATAAATATGTAAGTCGTGGCACTGTACCATGTTGCACCCTTCTGATTAGCTCGCTAGTCGTATTACCTCCCAAATTCTTCAAAGTAAATTTTCTCATACAATAAGTATGATGTGAATAATTCAACCCTGCTACACAGTTTTCTGTTCAAAGTACCAGTAAATCAAATAAGCCTGAGTTATCAAACCATCAAGTCACTTTGTAGAATCTGGATTTTTCTTGACATTATTTTGGATTAAGCCGAGTTCTGCAAATCTGATGAACAATAACATTTCATAGTAATATTTTTAGCTGTGATCAAGAATAGATCCTATGGCAGTCACTGGAATTCTTTTTTGAGATCTCTCATTTAATCAGTTTTTAATCCATTTAAGATGTGCTAAATTGATGTAGTGCATTTTCATCAGTTTGTCAGGCAGTGCTGTGTCAAAGTCCTCATACGTGCCTATGTTTAATCAACTGAGTTTGAAACTATGCAACTTCTCATCCTTTATACAGAAGTACTAGAGACACTACAGTCCTTTTACTTTTCTGCGTGCATTGCTTCAGCCTTTCTTGTGCCACCTTAATAGTAAATAGCATCATGGTATTAAAAAAAATAATTATTTTTGTTGTGAGGCATGCTAATTTTAAACATGGCTGTAGACAGAGTATTTCATATGGTGTGCATTGGCTAACTTGTATTGCATGTTCCTGTAATCTGCCTGTTTTAGGAAGTGTCTCACCTAAGATTTCTTTGGGCCTGGAAGCCTTTATGGCAGAGTTGTAAATTTCCTAGCGTATTGACAATTCCCTTGCTTTAAGCTGAGCTATCACTATTTTTTGATAGCTGTTCTGTTTTCTCTGTAAACAGAATACAGTTAGGAAACATATGTTATGCTTATAAAATAAGCATACAACTCACCGAAACACTCAGAGTTTTCTGTACACTTATTTTCAAACATGCGCATGAGTGTGTTTGTGAGCACATTTAGAAGAGGCTTTTGCCAAATACTTACGTTTACTGAATGACAGAATGAGATGCCTCTGTAGAGGGGGGGGGGAGCAGATATATTCCTCTGCAAGTTATTCAAGCTGACAGAAGAATCACTGAAGAGACAAAACCTGTCACATCTTATGTGAATTTAGGCTGATATCTCTCTGACCCATCTGCACCCATATCTGCATTAAATGATTCATAATACTTACAGATATTCTGTTTTTAACTAAGCTGCCTTCAAAGCTTTCTGGTTCCTTGTTCTCTAAACTTGAGAAATTCTCTGAATTTTCCTGGCATAATCCTAGACATTTTGAAGAACGTAAAGCTGTTGATTACAGAGGCTGTATTCAGATGCTCTTTTTGCCTTCCATTGTACTGAAGCATTGCCACCAAAACCTGAAGAAATATGTTTGTAGTTCACTAAAATAGATGAAAACTATCTGCAGACTAATGTTTTTCAATGATAGCTTCGATATTGTTGTGTCAGCATTGCTATTCTAGCATGAAAGATAATCTCATCCTTCCTGAGACTTCTGACATACAAAGAGGAAGGAAAAAATATTTACTCTTAGGGAGGCTCTCTATTCTATTCATCGTGCTTAATTTATAGGACAATTTTCAAATAAAAATAATATGCATCTATATAAATCAGTCAAATAGTTTTCAAATAGTGGGCTGTTCAATTTGTTTAAATAGAGCTGCATTAATGTACATTGCGTCGCTAACATAACATGATTACAGTTTTTTGTGGGGAGCACAATGATTGTTAAAAACACTAAACATGTTTTGTTGCATTTTGTTATTTAAGGTGTATGGTTAAGATTATTATTTCTTTCTGTCAGGTTGTTTTTTAGCTTTCCTCTCTCCTTAAATTTTCTGGTTTAGAATGTGGATTTGCCGCATAATCTCCTGTTTCACAAGAGTGTGGAAAGCAATTAAGAATACTTTTGGAATGGTTTGACTCACAAAAGCTTTCCCCTGAGATAATTTCAACATGCTGAAAGCAAACTCTGATTCTTGGCAGCAGAAAGAATTGAACCTTTTAAAAAGCAGGCTCCCAGTAAGCACAATTAAGTTATTCGACCAAGCGAAGGTTGAATTTAGCCTCTCAAATAAACAACTCTGCCAGCTGCATCAGTACTGCACTGGTCCCAAATTCCCACTTCTTTGATCTGGCATGGCAAATTCATGAAGAGGAAAAGGCGAGATTCTGCATTTAGTTTATAGTCTGTCAGATGGAGCATAGGCTGAGGCCAAACTCCCCAGTTCCCTGTAACATCGGGGAGTCATGCAACGATTGTGGGGAGAATAAAGCATTTGTCCTGAATTTTATTTGTTTGTATTGTCACTTAGACTCTCCTTCTTGCCTGTCTTCTTCCTGTCTTTTGCTTTCTTTTTTCCTCCATTTTTCTCTTCTTTTTTTTCTGTGCTGAGACTCCCACTTTTCACCTCCCCCACCATTTTTTCCGCACCCTTTTGCTGGATTGGCTCGTGTGAAAGTATTACAGGCTGTGTCCATGTGATACTTTAGAGGGGGCAGTGAGCCATAAAAAAATCTCTGTCACCAAAGGATGGTTTCAGGCTGCGTGCAGGCTCAGGAAGCCCAGGTTTGTGTGGTGCTCGTGGTTCTGTTGGCATTTGGTTGTTTAGTATATGATTAGAGGAAGAGAAAATTGAGGGACAATGTCCCTCAAAGTATCCTGCAGCACCAAAAAACAGACAGAGAAGGATGCATTGCTGCACTGAACTATCCCGTTTTGAATTTTATGGTGTCTAATAATACTGTGTTCAATCTTTATGTGATACACGTTAGTATTTCTAACAAAGCTGCAAAGCTGTGAAGGTGTGGGACAGTATCTTGGCTCTTCCTTGCTTTCTCTCCTCCTCCATGAGCAGTACTCATATTGGGCAAAGAAACTCCATTTTAAGTTAGAATTTTCAGGTAAACTAGAAGGAGAACTGGAAGCTAGCTAAGAAGCTTAAGTAGCCAAATAATTATTCTTAGACATAAACTTAATAAAATTTTGTTATTTTTGGCATTTTGCAGTTTTGTTCCGTGCCTGTTTCTTGGTAAGTGTACTAATTTTTCTTAGATGCCATGTAGTGGTAAAGCTAGATCTGAGTGAACTGGCATACACCAAAGCTTGCCCCAGAGCAGGGTATGGCAGATCTGTCTCCTGCATACTGGGACACCTTTATACATACCCTGTTCCTAAAATGCTCTTCGAGAGGAACAAAATTTCAACTAAGTCTACCTCTATAAGAGTTACACAGAACCACTGTGAGACAGCATGTTGGTGCAGCAGAGGACAAATTGTCACTGATTCCTTCAGAAATCCCAAAATCATTACTATATTAAGAAAAATTATTACTATCCTTTGCTCCAGACTTCTATCTTAGCCCTCCCGTGGCTTTCGCCACAGTAAGGACCATAAGGCACATCCAGAGGGCAGTTCAGAGCAGCTGTACTTTATCTTCATCAGTCTTATGAAATAACTCTCTTCGAGAATGCAGTAAGCTTTGGAGGGGATTTTCTGCATCACCTTTGTGTGACTCTAAAACAGTGATCACATCTCTCTCTATAAGGGAATGTCTCTCATTTTGTTTGTTTTGTGTGTGTAAGAGGAAACCAGAACCAGTCAAACTTCTGCAGAGCAACAGTAAGCAGTATAACTGTGGATTGATTCTTTTTCTGAAATGCTATTTAAGAATCAACCTAAAGAAACCTGTCTTTTTTTGAGCGTTGTAGTTAAGCTTTTTAAAAAGATAGCAAATTAAATTTCTCCTTTTGTAAGATGCGCTGGCCTGCACACAGGAAACAGAAGTTATGTTGGCAGCTTCATATATCAGATCTTTCTTTTTAGAACTTGTCATTACACCAGGCCTTTGGTGTTTTTTTTGCATTTGCTACCTAGGTAAGGAAATGCAAAGATAAAAATACCAGATATTTTAAAATTATGTAAAAAAAAAAAAAATTGCTCCACAGAGGTATCTCTTAAGTTTTACTCCAAGAATACAGCGACTCTTTTGTGCAGGATGGAATACAGTAGCAGACTGTATTTTTCTGATGGGGCATGGAAATTCATATTTAGAGGCCTTAACAGAGCCACTGGTATTTCCATTTGGTTTCTGCAGCCCATAAAAAAATGCCGATGTTATGCCCTGTTCATCTACAAGGCGGTGTGCTCCTTGCACTCTGAACTGCTGAAATGATGGTTACAGGGATGCTTCAGGGCACATGGTAGAAGTGGGGAGAGAAATTTGATCCTTTTTCACTAGGGACAAGGATTAGCTGCGAGTTTCAGAGGTAAGAGAACTGAGGTGGAAGATCCCTCAGATGCTATGATGAGGTTAGTAGACCTCATTAGAAAATTAAGAAGAACTTAGCAAAATCTTATGAATAATCACTCTGTCATAATGTACCTCTCAATGGGAACATCAGAATGGTCCTGTGCACTTGATCTGAAGCATCAATAGCTCACATCTGTACTGCCTGTCCAGGAACATGAGAGGATCTCACATTTAAAAAGTGTGCAGCTATGAGGGAAATGCAAAAAGATGGGTTTTGAACTATATTCCCAGAGTATATACGGTCCACATGAAAATACTACAAATTTGATTATGTATGTACTTAAATATTTTGTGTCCAGACATATTTTATTCCATGTATTTGTTGTGGGGATAAATACCACGTTGAGATAAACTTCTGAGGTCTATTGGTTTATACACAAAGATGCAAAGGTAACAGAGCAAATATGCTGTAATGTTGAGCTGACCATTGTAATTTTTACCTGGTTGAATTTATTTCTGGTTGTCATTTTGATGGTGGTTGTGGCTTAATTATCTGTTAAAAAGTCAGAATGCTTTGGATAATGGGAAGGAGATTTCAGATTTGCGGAATGAATGAAAAATTATTTACCAGAAATTAGGGAAGATTGCCATAAGGCTTACTGTAATATATATAGGAGCTAGTTTTGAATTGCTCACATATAAGATGTGTTGTGGGGCACATAATTCTAGCATGTTCCAAGACGTCTTGAAAATTTTTGGTTGCTAAGAAATGTCAAAGTAAGGAAAAACCCAAGATGTTTGATGAAGTGAACTCTGTATTGACTAATCTTTATGAATACAACAAAAAATTTAAAGAGTAATTTTGGTCTAATCTTGGGCAAGGATAGATTTGTACCTTGGTAGTGCAAATGTTCACGTGCATTTTCCCTCTCAGTTGAGAAAATAACTCAAGAGTGTTGAAAAGGCTATAAGTTTCTTTGTGGTCAGTGAATCCTCAAACTGTGGAATATTCAGATGTTTTTGAGGATTATTGTTACCATGCATCTGAAAGGGGAGTAATTTACTCTCTGGATGACTTTTTTCAAAATAGCAACAAAACTTTATTAGGAATATTCGGCAATATACAAAATGCCAAAATGGAAGTATTTGAACATTGATGGTGTATCCTTATTTGTATTTACTAATGGTACTTTTAATGTGGAGAGACATCACTCTGCTTCCAAATTAGTGGAGGCTATTTGCTTCTAGTTATTTAAAGAGTTTATATGCTGCATCCTATAGGGAGATAGGTTATCACTTAGGGTTAGAACTGTGGGATCACAGGGTAATTTAGAGGAAGGAGCCTTCGAAGTCCACTCCTGCTCAGAGCAGGGTCAGATCTGCAGTTAGACTGAGCTGTGTGGAGCTTTATCTGGTCTTATCTTGAAAGGCTCCTAGAGGGAAGATTGCACAAGCTCTCTGGGCAACCTGTGCCACTGAGAAACTGCCCTCAGGGTGAAATTTTTTTCCTAAATTAATTCTGAACCTCTTCTTTTGGGTTATGCCCATTGTCTCTTCTCCTCTTGCCTTGAAGAGCTTGGTTCAATCTTCTTTTTAACTTTCCTTTAGTCACTGGAGTCTAAAGAATCCCTGGTCCCTCAGCCTCCTTTTCTACGGCAAGGGCTCCAACCCTAACCATTGCAGGGGCCCTCGGCTGAGCTCCCTCCAGTTTTGTGTGTATCTCTCTTGTATTGGACACAGTTAGATAAGGTTTAGTGAGTGCTGAATGGAGTATTATGGGAGGATGATCTCTTTCTTCCCTCATCTGCTGGCTGTACCCCTGCCAGTGCAGACCAGGAGGCTGCTGGCTGTACCTCCTGCCAGGGTACAAGTCTGGCCCATACTCAGCTGCTCACCAGGGCCATTCATGCAGAGCTGCTTCCCAGTCCATCCCTTCCCATTCTGGACTGCTGCAGGGATGCTTCCATCCTTGGGGCAGCACTTGGCTTTTCTCCTTGCTTCATTTCCCAAAGTTCTTTTCTGCCCATTTCTCCAGCCTGGTTGGGTCTCTGTGAAAGGCAGCTCTTCTCTCCAACATATCACCTGGCCCCTCATCCTCTACAAACTGGATGAGCATGCACTCCACTGCCTCCTCCAGGGCACTGATAAAAATATTAAGCAGGACAGTCCCCAGGCCAGAACCCTACAGTACTCCTTTTCTTACTGGCCAGGATCTTGGAGATCTTGGAACCCACTTCTGCATGGCTACCACAGCCACAGCTGCCACCCATTATCATGGCCCCAGCCATCTCTCCCTTCTTGGTGAACAGCAGATACTGGAGACCCTCATCCTCTTTGACCCCGCCAGTACCTGTCTCAAGAAGTTCTCCCTGACACCTTCAGAAGTCTTGACTACTTGTGTCTTGCTATGCTACCCTTTCAGCATATGTCAGCATATGAAAACTGTAATGAAAATTTTAAACTGCTTCTCTTAACCTGCTTGAACAGTTTCAGAATTTCATTTATCAGTTTTTAAGACAGGAAGATATTGAGGCATACTCCTTCAAGGAAATTTTATCTATAATTCTGTAATAAATCTCTGCAATATGGATATATTAATGTTTTCCTGTTCAGTATTTGCTTTTATATGCTAGGCAGTGATTGGCTCCTTGCCTTTTTTATCTTAGGAATTATGAAGGTGGGAATGATGGAAAGCTACTTTCCATGATTGAATACTGTGTCTAGTGCTTCTACAATATGTAATAAGTTTTTTATGATATGATTATAACAATTACGACAGGCTGATATTGTGTGCACTGAAGTTTATGTCATAAGATCCTCATTTAAGTGCAAATAACAGCAAGGAATCAGTGGCAAATCCTTTGTCCGTAAATGCAACTTCTCTCTGAAAATGAAAAGGAATTTCATTCAGTACTGTAGATTAGTTCTGGGCCCTGGCCTTAGATTTTGATTTTGTTGAATGAAATTACGTTAGTCAACAATGATTACTGACAGGCTGAAACTTTGTAGAGGCCTGGGTATGGATTGTTGCTATGAGGAGCAGAGTGCAGGTGGGCTGAGCAGAGCAGGTATGCTGCTTCAGGAATCTTGTCTTCAGGTCCAGATTCTCTCAATTTTTGAAACGTTGGGAAACAGAATGCATCAATTCCTGCCTCAGATTTAGCAATAGACATAAACAGACTTGAATAAATTACACACACCAACTCAATATTGATTCTGTTGAGGCTGAGTTTCAAGCTAATTTTAGTTGTGCATGTAAAGAGCTTTATGAATAGACTTAAAACCCAAAATTTATTAGACCTGATAACTAACATCTAAAATAATAAACTAATTCTCATTGTAATGTAATTCTATATTTGAGGATAATAGATACGCACATTGGAGAGGAACTGCATGATGTGAATGGCATTTCTGTTCAGAATCTCTTGCAACATGATGCTATTCAAAATTTTTTACTCTTAAGAGGTTGTCACTATGTTCTCTTTGTTTCCATCTTAACACTTAATAGAATTCTAAACAATTTTGCGTTCTCAGCTTGACAGGGTGCTGGGCCACCTCATTTAAACTGTATTTTTACCTGGGGAGGTTGGACTAGATGATCTTTGAGGTCCTTTCCAACCTGGCAGTCTGTGATTCTGATTCACTGCTGTTGCTAATTTGCCATTTTTAATAGGAAGTTGTTATTGCAGACTAATAAATGTTTCATGTTTGGAAATTTGCTTCTTTTGCTGATCTTTTCATTAAGAGAAGTGGTTGCATAAAGGAGGCTCTGAAGAACATCAGGTTTTCACAGGGTGATTGTTACATGATAAATCTTGTTCAGTAAGGTAATTAAAGAGTTTGAGTGAGAGAAAAAGCATTTCTAGAGTTTGCAGGAGTCTTGGATGAAGACGTTTATTGCAGAAAAGCAACAGCTCCAATGAAATTTTGAAGAAGGATGCTGGACCATCATGTTTTGTGAAAGCAATTTACCTGATTTCTTAACTCAGTTTTTCAAGAAATGAGTCGCTATGTAAGTTGCTGCATGTTCTTTTCTTTTTTTTTTTCTTTTTTTCTTTTTTTCTTCCTTCCATATTAGTAGTGTTTTAGCTTTTGGGCAAAGCTAGTTCTTTTTGAGAGCATTCAAGATGCCAAGCTGATTACAAGCTAGGCTTGTACATGGCACGACTATGCTAAACTACTCTGCAGCTCGAGTACTGACTTAATTTGCTCCTCACAAATACGCACTCTGTTAATACGTTGTTTACAATGTACTAATGTTTCCAAAAAACCCACTGAAGTAAAGCAAATTGTCCCATTTCATTAGTACAGGATTCTATCTTTGAGTAATTTTATTTCATGTCAAATAGCTTTTTAGCTCTGCATCATCAGTGTAGCCAGTATTTACTGTTTTGTAAAACCAGTTGTTGCTGCTTCCCATTTGTTATCTTTCTGCCTTGCTAACTCACTCCAGCCTAGATTGTGCAGTCTCAAACCATTCACACTCTCCTAAAGGGATTGCAACTAAGTGTAATTATTTGCCTTTTTGTTCAATTTTTGCTCTTTTTAGACATCATGGGTAAGTGGAATCATGCAAAGGAGGTTGGTTCATGATACCACCTGAATACAGCTTCAGTCTTTATGTAGGAAGAAGAGTAAGCACTTTTTTTCCCATTTACTCTGTTCAGGACAGCAGAAAATTGTGTTTCTTCTATTATGCCATGGCCTACAGGAGCTGTGGGCACAATCCCATTCCAGACATTTGGCCAGCACAACAGTAACAGGTTATGTTGTGCTTTGCAATGACTTCCAGTCTGATTCTCTGTCTTTGCTCCTTAGGTGGTCATTTATGGCATCAACATGTTAATATTCTTTGAAGGTGTACAAGCTCATATGATCTACATAGAGCTATATGTATGCTAAGGATGTGTTTAGAGGATATGAAGAATTATGAGTTACTGCAGTTGCTGGGCTCTGACACGTGTGTGTTCAGGCAGCTTGAGGAGATGTTTTGTGCCAGCCCTGCTCTCCCTGAGCGTATCCCATAGTCTGTAAGAAAAGATAGGATGAAATTCTAAGTGTAATGAATATGTTTTACCACTAGATGGTATTGTTATATGAGATTAAGCATCTACTTGGAGCGAGGGGATGCTGAAGGGAAGAAGGCCTTTAATGGCTGTTAGTCGTGTGGGAAGGTACCAATGGCTGCTTCTGTACAAAGGGCAGGTGGCCCCAGGAATAAGGCTTAGCTGTTAATTAAACCATAACTTCTGATTTTTTGTTTTATTTATTATTTATTTTTGGTTTATATGTTTGAATAATGCAAGTCTTTGGAAGTGAGTAATCTCAGTGTGTGTGCTGACAAAACACTGAAAAGTGGTGAATGTCTTCAATCGCTATCATTGTTTCCCATGGTATTTTACATCTTGTTGTTCACTAAGGTTTTTATTTTCATTAAACACACATCTGCTCGACAAAAAAGAGGTTTTTAAGAAAAGTACAAGAAGGGAAGATACCTGTATGAGCAGGAATATGAGCAGAGAGGACTTTTAACCTGTGCGAGGCTCTGATATTCATGTGCTACTCATCTGCCAGCGCATTGTAACATCCTAAAAATCCATGGGCATGGGGGGATGCATGTGTGACATGTTTTACCATTTGTCTTAGTTATTACGCATCCTGGTTCTTAAAGAAAAAGATAACAAGAATTAACAGTTGTTAATTGTTTGGCTTCTTAGAATGCTTTGTTCTGTGGAGTACTAAGTCTGCTTGAACTGCTTTATCTTGCTGTTGTGTGAAAGGCATTGTTCACTTAGGTAGAGATAGGGAAGCAGTTCTGTGTGCAACAAAACAGACATTGAAAAACACTGCATAAAAAATGGAGAAACATTCTGTATTTTTTACTGAAAACTTTGACACTGCCTTACAGCTTTGTTTTCTTAATAGAAAGCATTTTTCTTCAGCTGATTTGGAATTTAAATTGCTTATTCATGGCAGGCTTTGTTTGAAAATCTGCTGATTTCCAGCTTGAGTCACAGGCAGATGTATTGCAGGATCTTAGTGCTGTGATTTGATATTTGTGTTGTTCCCATGCTGCTGCTGTGGCAGTGCTATGCTGCCGCATAGACCGACCCCCATTTTCCTGGGAATTGTATAAATTCACAACAAAATAAGGTAACTGTCCCAGAGTTCATATTAGATTAGGTATTTAGAGACATCTTTCAGTGCAGAAAAGTGGAAGTCAACTGAGTATTTCACAGTCATGCTGAGCCCTCCCAGAGTCCTTCCCAGCTGCCAGCAGTTCTGTATCTTTTCCTAAAAGATACAGATACAGCATGCACAGTGTTTAAGGAGAAGGTGGAGCTCTTGGTGCTTGTTTCTCCATGATTCTCTTTGGTTTAATTAGCCATGAAGATGTAGCACATTAACAATTTATGCAAAACTAATGCCTGGCTTTTCAGAGTGCCTCCCTGGGTGGGTGGCAGTGGGCTCAGGAGCAGCCATGAGCAGCATGTGGTTGGTCTTCCTCCCTTTCTGGCATGAGGTGCTGCCCTGAAGGCTCCCTCCTGTCCACAATGAGCATCTGTAAGCAGATTGGGCAAGCAAGCCCTTGGTGCTGGTCCTTGTGGATCCAGCTGTGCTGGTGGGACACTGCAGGCTCCCTCTGCACGGCAGCCTGGGCTGATCTTGAGAAGGGCCTCCAGGATGCTCTGAGAGACAGTGTGGACATAATCACCTCATGTATCACATGCAAGGGAAAACATGATTTAAAGGACTGGGTTCCCAGCAGCTATAAATCATTCTAGCTCTTATCCCAGTGGAAGAACTGGTGAAGGAAATTCAATATCAAGCTCAGAATACTTACTAGGCTAAGGTGATTTGCAGATAGTGAAGTCCTAGACAGAAGTGCTATGTCACTCAATGCTGTCAACTAACCTGTAACAGAGAAAAATACTTTTCATAAAAAGTCATCCAGAATATTTTAAAAGAACATGAAGGGTACTGAGACTGCAAAATGTCATCATACTAGTTTCCTACATCATTTTCTTCTTGCATTTTTTTCCTTGTAGATTTTTCCATTGATTGGCTACCACTGCTTCTTTTCATGGTGCTGTTTATATACATTTGAGAGAAAAAAAATTATCTACATTTGTTCTGTGTATTACCAACTTCTGAGATTAGCTGCTCTGTTTTCTTTGGCAATTTCCTGGCATGGACCCCTGGAAACCGGTGAAGCAGTTTGATTTTCAGTGAAGAAATCTACTATTTGAGATATTCTTCAACTGTTGATTCCAGAGGTAGATTTAGTTGAGGAGGAATGCAGGAACGAAGTCAACAGCTACTTATCAATATCTGTTTGTTCTTTAAATGAATTATTTTTTATTTGACATTTGTTGTATCTTTTAACTTTGTGTCTCTGAAGAAACAGTAATAGGTAAATTTTTCACCAAAATAACAACTAACAGTGAGTGATGACACTTGTGATTAATATAATGGTACAATTCAGTTCCATCAAAAGACTTTCAGGAATGCAATTATTCTATGTGTATTTCAAAAGAGCCCAAACAACACAAAACCCACCAGGAAAGATTTGCTTTCATTCTTTTCCCCTTCTAAATGAGATCAGAGAAACATTGGTGTACATGGTAAGCATGAAAACTAGAAAAAAAATGACCTAAGAACATTCAGTACAGGTTTTCTTAATCTGGAGGAAAGTGCAGTACTTTTACATAAAGCAATACAAAACTAGAAATCAGTGTAACTTGTATGTCATCAACATTATTTTTAAGAGATACATCCCAGGCATATGCAGGTAATTATAAATTAGATCTTTAGTAACCTGTAGGGAGTTTAACGAACGCATTAAGAGAAAACCCAGCAATTACAGTAACTTGCTGGCTAGCCTTATTAATTAAGGCTGGAAAACACATTGTAACTGAAGGTAAGGAAAACATATTTCCCTTATTTACTGGCAAATGCTGCAGAAAAGGATCAAGAATGTCAGCAGTTGTTACAAAAGCTACTATTTTGTGTAAGGGAAAACTCACTTGTAGCCAGTCTGTCCTACAGAATCAGTTATCATCCTCTCTCCGAGGGTCCTTGGGGACGCTTAATATCAGATTTGTGTTTTACCACACGGTGAGGATGGTGCTAAGTTGTGCATGTCCAAAATTTAAATTCAAATATTAGCAGTGATTCAGATAGTCCTTCATATAAATGATGAGTCTGACTGGTGAAAGGAGCTCAGGTATTTCCTCTGACTTCTAGTTTGATTCAAACCTTGCATTTCCTGTTAGTATTTCATAGCTCTTTTTGCTCAACCTGCCAAAGAGGAAGTTGTATTTTTCCTCTGCAGTGTGTACACTTAAAGTGTACCAGGTATTCCCTCTTTAAGTTTAGCTACTGCGTTATTACAGTGGTAATATCAACAGCTTTGATTTCTATTCCTTTAGCAATAATACCTAACTTCTTGTTTACTGTCTTTACTACAGCTGGGTACTCGGTTAAAGGTTTTAAAAGATTTTTCCGTAATAGATTCCAAACTCTCTATATGCTGCAGAATCTCTCTTTTAGCTGACAGTCTGTCAGTTTGGTTCTTTGTTCCAGGGCTCGTCAGTCTGCATTCATCTACATTTGCTTTTGGCAAGACCTGGGTCTTAAATGATAGAAATCTTTTCGATTCTGGTTTCTCTATGATATGTTGTGGCTTCTCATCTAGTAACACTTACAGGCTTGGAAATTTTCCCCTTTAACACTGTTGTTTTTGTCTTAGAGCAGGAGAAAAAGATAAAACACAAAAAGAAAGGAGAAAAGAAGGCCTTCAGGAACACATCTGTCTCTGACTTTTGTAGCATTTTTTTGTTATACTCTTGTTAACCTGTTTATGTCCAAAATTTGAATTTCTGGATGGAAACTTGCACTTTGTTCACTAGATTGTCCACCATTTATTTTTATGCTCCTCCTTCACTTAAAAAGCCATGTGTTTTGTTGTAAAAAACACATCTCACCCAACTATTATTTTTTGGTCTTAATTCAATGTCACGTAAGTCCCTTACTAACTAACTCTGGGATGTGTTTAACTTTTCTTGAATTCTGGGGAGTGAATGGACTTGGTTAAAAAAACTGAACATTTGTCTGAAGATCCTTCTGGTGCCTTATTTGAACACTGTTTAGCTTCCAGGCAGAGAGATGCTGTTGCAGCTTCAGATGGGAGGCATTGCACCACTCTGCTCTTCACAAAATTCTCGCGAGGGCAGCGCTGGTGTCACTTGCAGAGGCCACATGTCCCCTCCCATAGGGGAAAGAGTCTTTGGCTCCAACAGCCCTGGCACCATTCCTTGAGGGATTTTGGGGGTAATGTAGCTGGGCTGGAAGGAGAAACTGGTAGAGTGGGGAGCTAAACCTCTCTGATATTCTGAGGAGAAATCAGTGTTTGCTTGGGTTTTTGGATGCTTGCTTTATGGATGCAACTCTTATTGCCACAGCCGAGTTAAACTGAAGTACCAAAAAAACCTGGTTAATTCCTCATTATTTGGAACTGTCATCTTTCTCAACACAAGATGTTAAAAATTCTTTCTGAATGAAATGTCCAACACTGAGTGTGAGCCAATAATTATGCTTAGTTTCTGGGAAGGTTGTTTTAAAAACCTGAGAGCAAGAATGGGTATAAACGGTGAAAAGACTCTTGCTCAACAGTATTTCCACTTGAATCTTTTATAGCCCTTTTGATTTATGCCCTTTGGCCTCCTTCCAGCTCACTGGAAGTCCTAGTCCCCCACCAGGGAAAGCTTCACACTGTTCCATCAAACTTTTCTCAAATGATTCTCCAGATAAAATGTAACTGAGGCTTTTTTCACAGCCTCTTTTTCACCCTGTCAGAACAGTCAGAGCAGCAATCAAACCATCAAGCCAGTGGTGTGGAAACACACCATGCTGGTATTTTTGGTGTGGCCTAGAATATCCTTTTAAGGGAGACATGTGGAAGGGGTAGAGGTTTCTTCCCATCCCTTCCTGGGGAGACAGGAAGGGCATTAAGGGGGACTGCCTGCAAGTGCCACATGCCTTCGGTGTGAGCATCACATGAAGGCCTGGCAGAGTCTTGGCCCCCTTCCCCATGCCATCTTCTCTACCACCATGTACCTCATTGTCCACTTTAGATCATCTGCCAGATCACCTCTTGGGAAAGGCTGTTTTCATCAGTCCTCAGTGGAGGGGTTGAGCAGAACAGAGACAGTGCCCAAGGCCATGTAATTTTTTTTTTTTTAATGTTGCCAGCTTGTGCTGGGCATTGGATAGACATTGTACACTGTGTACATTGTGTACACTATTGCTCCACTGACCAGTTAAACCTCCTGTCTGCCACACTTTGGTCACAGGACCTCACAGGCAGGACTCAGAGATTGTGGAGGTAGACATGCCACCATGTCTGTGATGAATTAATTGTTTTGTCTTGTGTCAACATTAGTTCAGCATGTGGTATGATGAATGAAGCATTCCACTTCATCTGTCCAGCTTCGTTAAGCTAACATGTCTCGTTTCTGACCTTCCTTGGTCACTTGCAACCTTTCCTTATCAGGGAGGAGAGGGGGATTAATAGAGAGCATCTGTTATTCAGTTTAATTGCCGGGCCAGTGTTAAACCCTGACACTTGGTCATAAGAAGATGACTGCTCCAGCTCTTTCTTGCACTTGCAGTTATTGCACTTGCACTTAACTGTTATTTTAATAATAGATTTGAATATATTGTGTTACATGGTGGAGAGCAGAGAGGAGGAGGTGGTTGATAACTTTTTAACAAAACACAGAATCAGAGAGGGGGCATTTTCTCAAGGACTGTAAGAGTCATGTAATCTGTCCTGGCCCAAGGCAGGATTAACAGCTTCTAAGGCATCCCGGGCCACATTTTTGCAACCTGTTCCTTCATAAAAACTTGTAGTATTTGGGTTGGCCATTTTTCCTATGGTTTCACTAGCCTTTATCATGAAAATGTTCCTCATGCCAACAGAAAAGATGAAGGCAACCAGCAGGGTGGCTTTGGGTGGTTTAGACTGGAATCTGAAACTTTCAGGCATGAGATGAGTACTGTGTTACTTGCTTAACTGAAAAATTACCCCCTTAGTGTGAACAGAAGTCCAGAGAACTACTGGTTGAGGCTGTAGTTGAGCCAGCATGAGAGTTTCTGGCTCGTGGGAGCTGGGAAACTGGTGGGGTTCCAGTCATGCCTGAGAGCCATGTCCCTGCATCCCAGCCAGGGTGCACTGGGTGTTGAGCAGGGGTAAAAGTGTTGTTCCCTCACTGCAGTCCCACTGCTGGTCCTGCTCCTTCTCCATAGACCTGTTCTCCCTCCCTGCCAGCCCTCATTTTGAAAAACCAAAATGGCCTAGGTGCATCATATAATTTTACTTCTACCCCTCTATTCTGATTTTCTTGGGGTGGAGGGTCCTCTATCCCAGCGAGGAAGGGATTTCTCAGATTTCCTTGAAGGGCCAGTGGTCTCTGCATCTCCAATGAAGTTAGCTGCACGGAGAAGTCCTGGGTAATGTTAAACAGATTTATGCAGCACTAAAGTGCTGAATTTTGCAGGAAGGGAAGATGTGGATAATAAGGGTAAACAAGCTCTTCTCTGGCAGTTTGTGTTGTCAGTAAATTTTTATAGAGTTGAGATTTATTCTGGTGTCAACCTTGTGAGGTTGTATATAGTGGGGGCAGGATGCAGTAGCCTGTTCAAATAAAAGCTGTTTGTCAGTGTGTAAAGCCATCCTTCTTTTTTTAATCTTTAAGAAATATTTTGTCTCTTCATACTACTCTTTCATTGTTAGCCCCTTTCATGCTGTTCTTCATCTGAGTGATCCTGTGCATGTTAATTTTTCATAGAGGGAGAGAGTGGGAGACAGGTATTTAGTCAGAATTCCCTTTGTTTGGCAATGTGCAGAACTGATGTGTCAGTTAACAGAGAACAGCATTACAACTACCAGTCCCTTGCATTTTTTTTTTTTTTTTTCCAGCTATGTCTTTGCTAGCTGATTGATATTTGCTCACAAAGACAGCTAAAGGAAATCCCACCCAGACATTTGGGTCCTTGGTGTGTCACTTGGTCACTCGCTGCTCCATAACCTCCCCCTGACAGGCTGGCCCTGAGGCAGCATCAGGGACTGCTGGGGAAGGAGGCAGAGCAAAATGTCTAATGTGGCATCCCAGGGCCATCCAAGGGCTGTGTCCTGTTCCTTCTCATCAATGGCACAAGACTGTGCAGCCTCAGCATCAGAGAGTGTCTGCAAGATGACAATTGCAGAAATTATTTCTCTTGGAGTGCAGCCCTTCTGCTGGTGTTCAAACACAGGCTGGGTAAAAGGAAGATGCTTAAGAATCAAGGCAAACCAGACTGGACTGGAGAGCTTTCCATGTAAAAGCTTAGAGAGTACTTAAAATAATACAGAAGAAATACATAAAGCAGCCAGAAGTGTCAGATTGGAGAATCTTCAAACAAGGAGCAGTGTTTGTAACTAATGAAGTCAAGCCTGCAATGTGGAATGCAACCAGAGGTTATGATATGTATTATAATGTACTGAGTAGGAATCTGAGATTTGGAAATATTTTTGGTCTAAAGTAGGGCTGCATTGTGCAGACATACTTTGTTTCTCTAGACACTTGGGAAATGATGGCATTTTTTTCATGTTTATTTCAGATTCTCTGCAGTGAAATGCTGTAACAGGAGGTAATACATAGTAAAATTAAAGAGGAATTTTGTGAGAAAATAAAAAACACAGTGAAAGGAGAAAGGCCTGGTATTTTAGGAGGAAAATCTAAGTATGTGATACCACTGGAGGAAGGTATGATTTGCTCAGAACAGGAAAATTTATATGTATTTTTTTTTTAATACAAAAGAGAAAATAAGTTCAAATTGAAATTAGCATTGTGCAAGTCAGAATTACAAAGAGAAAACTGAAAGGAAACATCCTGCTCTGTTGAAGTCTAAGAGGAAAGCCATTAGCAAAACTGGCATCACAGGGATCTTTTAAATCAGCTGTAGGCTCACATGAACTGCCTTACTAGACATGATGTTGAGAGGAAAAAATCACAAGTTCTGATTAATTTGTTTTGGTACTTTCTCTCAGCCCTACCTCCAGAAAATACCTTGCAAATAGTATTAGAAAGCATCCTCAGCAAGGGTAGCTAATTTGTTTACTCATATTCATGATCAGAGAATCAGGTCTCATATTATGAGTGTGTGTGCAGCATTTGCATGCGTACATAAAATAAACATTCCTTTTATATGACATTGATTTTTCTCACACTTTTATAATGATCACAGCTTTTATTTCTGGCAAAAAAAAAGTAGTCTGCCTTGCAGAGAGTCAGACAGAGTAACTGTGTCAGATAAGATTTATTTCAGGGAATACAAATGCAGCTTCCTTTAGTCACACAGAAGTAAAGACTTGAAAAGAAAAAGAAAAGAAGCTTTTACAGGCTCCTTTCTCTCCTGACCAGAGCTCAGAGCCAGCCAAAGACTCCCACTGATTGAAGCAGCTGCAGAGGCTAAATGAAGTTTTTAGGTGAACTCTTTAAACTGAAGCTGGCTAGAAGGTTCATGAAGTAAGCTGAACTCTCAGTGTGTGCTTGTGTAGTACATAGGTAACACTATTTTACCTATTATCACTCAGAAAAAAAACACTGGGAGTTGTGGGTGTGTGGGAAGTTTATTCAAGCATGTTCTCCTGAAGGCTCAGGGCATACACGCCTGGATTTTCTCGGCTGAGTTCTTTAGAAATCTTGGCACATTTTGAATACTTTATAAATGTGTCTGGGATTTAGGGACACCTGATAACCCTAGCCCAGATGCCCCTGATCCAGCTGCTGCACATCAGCATTTCATAGTAGTCTCAGCTGGGACTCTGTCGATAAAAACAATTTTATTTGTGTCCTCTGTACATGTGTGCTGTGTTGTAGAGCCATGCCTTATAAGTTTGGCACTTCTGAAAGGTCTTTTGGGCCTCTACCATCCGGTTGGTTTATGCATGTACAAGGGTTCTGATCCCTCTCTGCAGCTAAAGGCTTAGTGTGCCTGTGCTTTGCAGTGCACACACATTTCAACCCAGGAAATTTTGTATACAGAGATTGATTGATTCTGTCCCCACTGGAGTCGTTAGACATTGTTGTCAACTTTGTGGGTAAGATTTAATTTTTCCTGGGTAGGTGTGTGTTTTTTTCAGGGTGGTCTTTAATTTAGTGTGGCGTGACAGTCCTGTTAGCTGGACACTCAAGTTAACAATATAGTTTTCCAAATAAACTGTATTCAATATAGCTTGTACATTTATTTCTGTAACCAGATAATTCATTGTGGCTAGCACATTTCAGATGCTTGATCCCCTTTCTAACATAAAACTCGATCTCTTTTTCTCTTTTTTTCTCACATGACATGGGTACTGCTAGTAATAAAAACCTTTATCTTTTCCATGCTCAGCATGCCATAGAGTCATAGAATGTCAGGTGGGAAGGGACTTAAATGATCATGTTCTAAGTGGTCTTTGTTTTTCTTGACCTGGAAAGGAAATACTGAAATAAAAGTATAATTCTATAATGAGTTAATGTCCTGTAGATTCATTACTATTTGTGCAGAAATTATTCTCACTTCATTAGCGTGCTCTCCCACCCATTTTTATAAGAATTACTATGAAGCCAGAACTTGATTAGTGCTGCCTTTGTCAAATCAAGTTATTAATGATTAGTTAATTCTCTCAGGGAATCTATTTTTACTGTGGCAGTATTCATTGAATTTCATGTTTAAACAGTTTTAATACTTACTTTTCAATTATGTAGTCATAGTAGAGTAAAAAAAATCTTAAGTACTTCCTTAAAGGTGACTTGTGAAACAAGAATGATTTATGTCTGATTTTCACAATTCTAAAAATGGTGCACAATGTTGCACATTGTATGTGGTGCAATTCATGAGAGACAAGTGGGATTCTGGTCTTAAATTTGAATATCACTTCTGTGGAGGGACAAGTGACTTCTTAATTAAAAAAACCCAAAAAACAAAAAACAAACCCTAATGATTTCTCCATTAGGAGAAATAGTAGAAGTGCAATATTCTAAGGTGATTTTCTTTTTAATAATTTGTCTCATCAACATTTTCTCAGCTCATCATAGTGATTGAAGAGACCTTTTTCTTCCAAAATTTGCAGATAGTGGTGTCAGCTGTACGTCTAGAATGACCTGACCTGGTGTATAAAAATAAGTGTACTGTTCTAATTGTGGACTAACTGTAGAAATTTCAATTTGAATCAGTGGGTACAAGATGTAGGACAAAGTAAATAGGACACTTGCTTTTCGGGTAGTCTTTTTCTTACATCTTTATGGAACTGCAGTCAAGAATAAGTAAGTGATGCATGCTTTTTGGAAGTTGAAGGCTGCCCTATTTGCATTTTGTATACTGTGCGTGGTTGTGGAGAAGAGGGAAAACAGCTTCCAGCAGAATGTGTGTGAGGATGTGCGTCAGGTCTCCAGGGAGTGTTTGTGTGCCTGTAGGAACCAGCTGTGTAGCCTGGGGAGGGACTAGCATGGATGTCTTAGGAAAATATTTTCTTACTAAGGTTTTTGCATCGCATTGCAGAAATACCAGGAGTGCCTCGTGAGGATACTGTAAGGATGAGAGCAGTAGGAAGTGTCTTTGCTCACAGTGACCAGCCCTTTAAGAGAACACATGGTGGAATTTGAAATGTTAACAGTGTTTGGGGCAGTCTGCATAAGAACCATTACCTCTTGGGCAGAAATGTTTAAGCAGAGGATGAGGAGACAGCACCCACTGTGCTTCTGAAGTTCCATCCTCTGCCCTTTCTCTGGTTAAGGTAGTCTCATCAGAGTTGAAAGCTCAGACTAGAACTCTCTGGAGTTACTCTCTGAAGTCCCTGGGCTCTCTCTAGCTCCACGTCCTTTTTATCTCACACAGAGAAAATAATTAATTAACTGTATGTTTATAGTTGTTGACTTGCAGGATCAGGTAATGAAAGGTAGTGTGGTGTTTTAGGAGACTGTCTGATAGCTGCTGCTGTTAAAAATGCTTGATTTCCACAATTTTTTTCAGGCTGTCTCATAACTTTTCTCCAAGTTCCATGCTCACAATTCCACTTTCCGATTTTTTGTGAATTAGTACTCAATGTTAAAAATATTCTACTGTGAAGATTAATTCTTCTGATGAGGAGTGAACGTGTGTTCCCAGACATGAAGAACAGTGTTACACTGATACACTGCTACTCTTTCCTTTCTGTCCAGTGCTTGATGAATGCTGATGTCAGATATACCAGCCAAATCAACAGAATTCCTGTTTTGCACCAGGTGAGTTCCAAGTACCTGTGTGATCTTCAGCACCTACCCTTCTGCATGGTTTTTTTTGCTATTCATATGCAGTGTGTGTAATATAAAATTTAATTGATTTTGTCGAATTAAACAACGAATTTCCTATTAAAAATTTGTTAGCCTGGTAGACTCCCTGAAGAAATTGAACTGGTGGTAGTATATTTGTTATATAGCAGTGATATTCACTATGATTTTAAATTTCTGACTCTTGTGTAAATCCAGTAAATACATTCAGGCAATCTGAAATTAAGTTGTCAGTTTCTGACAATATGGTGTTAAAGACACTGGAACTGGGTTGACTGTTTCTGAAGAATAGTTCCATTACTTAACTGGGCTATGGAGATTAGATACACTGAATGGCAAATACCTTTTCTTTTTCTTTCTTAATTCATTTCTGTTTCATGATTAAATAGTCTATATGCTATCTGAACCAATTCAGATTTGCCAGGTATTCCCAATATGCTTTTTATCAATAGCTATGCTCTACGAAGTTATCACTGCTTTTTAACTTCTTCATCACTTTCTTTCTAGTTGTTCTGTCTCCATTGTAATGGCCTTTGGTGGGTTTTTTGTTTTGTTTTTTTTTTTTCACTAGTCAGATTTAAAAATAATTTCTTCTTCCTCTTTCTCAAAGATTATCTCATTTAGTTTTCTTTCTCTCTTTTCATCTCTTGTGAATATTTCACAACTGTGCATATCATTGTCTGTATGAATCATCAATTTGTATTCTCAGTACAGTTTCTTTTTACCCTCAAACCTCCAATCAATCTCTCTGAAGCTGTACTGGCCTTCCTGTTGAGCACTTGCAGGGTAAAATCCTGTCCCTATTGAATTCAGTGGGAGTTTTGTCATTCATGTCAATGACTTCAATGCTTCACTCACATTTAACATGCTTTAGGTTTTAATTATAATGCCTTTTAGGCACCTCCAGCCTTCTTCCTGCTTCATGGCTTTTAATTACTTCCCAGCGAGCACACTATTTACTCTACCTAATTCCACTCAGCTTGTTTTTCCAAAGCCTGCTTTTTCTCATTGCTTGTCAGTGCTCAGGAGAAGGATGGTACCTTAGGAAAATATAAAGATAACCAAAAGAGAATTACGGTAAACATAGTTAAGCATTGATTTTGCAAATCATTCTGTGAAGGCAATATGCCTTTTAATTTTGGTGGGCTTCGCAGGAAGCCTGGACTTCCCAGTGAAGGAACAGAGCCTTACAAAACACGATTATAGCTACAGTAGTAACCTGTTGGAGAATAAAAGATGGGAAAAAACCAAAATTGTCTGTGACACACATCATGGTTCTAGGACAAGGAACTTCTAAGCCTTTTTGCCCTAGGGAACACACAGTAAAAAATGGTTAATAGCAACTGTAGGTGAAAGTAAACAAACAGAATTTGTGGTTAGCTGCTGTTTATCAATGTGTTGATGACAATTTCATGTTTACTATTGCTTTTTAGTATTTATGGGCTTGCTCCTTTTTAACCTTTGAATACTAGTTAGACAACTTAGCAAACTGCATTCATATAAAAATATTTCCTGTCCGAAGTATGCATGGCCCTGTAACTTCTATAATTGAAATAAATGTGAATCATTCAATTTTTTCTGAATTTTCTGCTGGCTGGTCTGCAGTTCTGAAGTTACAGAACAGTTAAGCTAGTAAGAGAAGGAAGATTACTTCATATGCTTATCTATGTGTCTCATGATTGTATGTCTTATTTCTTACATGGAATAGTGTCTATAATTTTCTGTAGATTTGTGTAACACCTTGAAGAATAAGACCTGGTCTTACTGGTTTCTGCATGCTCTGAATGAACTCCAAAGCTCCTTCTTTGCTGTGTGAGAAAATACTCAACTGGGACCTGAGAATGGCAGCAGTAATGGTCCTGAATTTCTCTGAGCAAGATGTTCTACTAAGAAACATAATTATTGGGAAGACCTCTGGCTTTTTGGTAGGACTTGCAAAATTGATCAGTAGTGACTGTGGAGAAGCTGTATGCGTATCTGCAGACTGCTGAAGGGGCAATCATCATATTACACTATGTAAGTGTGTGAGTTTCATTCATGGTGGAGGCACATGAAGTGGAATATCACACTTTCAATTGGATGCTGAACATGTGAGACTTAAGTGTCAGTATGCTTCTTCAGAAAAACTTTAACATAAAAACACTAAAAGCAGAGGAAAAAAAGACATAGCCTGTAACTGTCTAAGCAGAAGCAAATGCACTGCCTTATGGGCAAATAATAAGTATTAGTAGTCCAGGGAGGCTATTTCCTTTTTGGACAACTGTCCAGTCTCAAAAGGTTTTGACAGGATAAGTTCCAGGGGAATGAAAGTTTATCTGCAACGAGCATATATGTTTCAGCCTTAAGAATACAGCAGGATGAGAAAAATTTCTTGTGCAATGACGAGAAGAAATGAGCTTTTCTCTCCAAAGGGCTGCTGGTTGCTGAAGTCTACTGCATCCAGCAATTCCATCATCATGGGCTGTCCCATCCCTGTTCTGGCCACACACTAGAAATAGAGAAGAAAATACTCTGACAATTCAATCTGAAATAGGTTTGGCAACAAACAGTTGAAGATAACTAGCTTACTAGAGGGCAGGGCAGGAGTGCATTTTTATTTGTTTATTAAAGTGTCTGGTGCCCCCAAGCCAATTCATTTTTAAACAAAACTAATCCCCCTGTTGTCTTCTTGTCTTCGTGGAACTCAGATTTTGACAGCCCAGAGTCATGCATCTATGACTTCCCCTTTCTAAGTACTAAAACGTCAACATCAATAATCTGAGATATCAGCGTTCTGTTTGGTGTCTTTTCATTTTTGATTGGTAACACTATCTGAGTCCTCCGAGTTGAAGTCATTCTGTAATGACAGCTAGAATTAGGTCACTGCAAAGTTGGTAGACACCGTTCTTTTTCTGACAATTAAGCTACATTTTCCATCCACCCTGCTCCCCCCCTCCCACCCCGGTATTGATAGAGGTGATTTAGCCATCCTTCCTCCTTAAACATAGAATCATAGAATCTTTCAGGTTGGAAAAGACCCTTGGAATCATTGAGTCCCACCACCATCCCTACTCTACAAAGTTCTTCCCTAAACCATATCTAAACAACCACTAAACATTACCAGGGATGGTGACTCATCTCCCTGGGCAGCCTATTCCAGTGTCTAATCACTCTTTCTGTAAAAATTTTTTTCCTAATGTACAGTCTAAGAGCATGAGAATCCTAGTTTGCTTGAGACCTGTTTCCTGGTACTGAATCCCCGAGGAAGAAGTTTGAAGAAAGTATTGTGACAAAGAGATTAGGATTAGCACTGTGGGATGGTGGTTTCCAAAGTGTTGCTCATCCAGCTCCTCTGTAATGGACAAGAATGCCTTATGAAGAAATAAAAACAACCACAAATTTATCAAAAGAATGTCAGATGGCCAACTCAACAAAACTGCCTCCTGACAGAAAACACTAATATATTTCCTATATACTTAACTTGCATCAGGGAAGCAATTTTTGGTTTTGAAATTCCCATGTTTGCCTCTTCTAAGGTCTTTCTGGTATCTGCTGTTGCTGTGTGGTCAGGGAAGCTGCAGATCTAAACAGATGTGCTGGGGCTTGAGGGAAATAGGAGCCTCTGATGTTGCTTTTTACTTTGAAGAAGTCATTAGATCCCCCCACCACCAGCTGATGGGGGACATGTTCTGTATATGGGGCACCAAAGGGGATCTTGTGCTGCCATGACTTGTTTTTCAAAGTCTTTGTATGCCCTTCCTGGAGCTTAGACTAACTTGCTGCTCTGATTGTTGCCATCTGGGACCTGAGGACTTCAGAACACTTTCCAGCTAGTTAATTGGCTAGAAATCATTCTGAAGAGTGGGAAAAATATTTATCTATGGGAAAGAAGGAATTTGTTATTCAGAGGAGAGATAGGGCAGGAATAGATCAACTCTGTAGTTGAATCTGATCCTCTGTGATTGCTGAGTATTATTACAATTAAGAACAAGTTTCACAGAATAGCTGTTTCACAGGATCTGATGTTTGTGGAACATCTGCCACACTGATAATCACATATCATTGACCAGAAAGTGATTCCGACTGTTCTATGACAAATTCTAAGTCAAAACCAAAGTAAGAAAGGCCAAAAAGATAACTACAATGTCACAGTAAAGAAAATAAAGATCGAGGGGTTTGTCCATCTCCTGTATGTCAAGGGTTTTGCCATCTACAACTCCTGGATGATCCCAAGAGCCAGTCACATTTTCAAAAGTCCAGTGACCCCAACTTGGGTCAAGCTCCTTCAGAAACAAAATCTGAGAGACATTTAACCTTAGGGTGAGACAGTAGCATCCATCCTCCTGGATCTTCTCTACCTTGTTTTTACCTGGGGGTAAACTCCAGTGCTTCATGAAAAAAAATAAATAAAGCTGTTCCTCAAAAAGAGTCCAAAGTCATACCAGGGCAGGACCCAGCCCCTTAGATGTGTAGTGTTTTAACTTCCCACCATCTCTCTGCTAATACAGCATCCATCTTCATTACTGCGATCTATCTGTGGTTGAAAGCTGTCAGAATTACCTAGCAGCACAATGTCATTTGAGAAATTACTAATATCAGCTCTTTCATACTATTGTTTCAAGTCTAGATCCTCGTTAATGAAATGAGCAACACTTGTTGGTAATGTCAGCACTTTGGTTTGTTTATTGCTTGTTTGCATTTTTTCCTGAAAATTGTGAAGCGATATGCACTAAATCCTGCTTGTAGGAATCCATTTTCAGAAAATGATCTAGAAGAATAGATGGGAAACAGTCCCATCTAATGCTGCTTCTTTCCCTTATGAGCTGGGACTCTACTGCATATATATAATTCCATATATTGCATGTAATTTAACATAACATGGTTTGGTATTCATTTTTCTTTTGCATGGAAACAACACAGTATATTGAAAGAAGTCTTATTTTGTTCTTTAAGGTGCTGGAAGTTTAAATACATTCTGTAAGATTTATTTTGAAGTATACACTGGGGAAGATGTTTAATATTAAAATAGGCAGCTCTGGGGCCAAATGCAGGTCTCTTGGTTAAATTCTGTTATTTCACTAAAAAGTAATAAATCCTAAATATGTTTTCAAAACAGATTTATTTCTGTTTGCCAGGTTAGCTGAAGAAAGTTCCCAGTTGACAACACAGCAAATGAGATCATGTTGTAGTGAAGTGATTTCTTCCACCATTAGGTTTAGAAATGACACCTGTGATTAAAAATACAGGGCAAAGGTTTATTCAGGTCCCTCGATGATATTCTGGTATAAGAATAGGGGTTACAGTGATGTAAGGCCACTTATAATATCTAGGAATAGCTAAAGTTAGTAAAAGTAATTATGTGACAGGCTCCTTTTTCAGTAATGGGGCCTAATCAGATGTTTTGTTTATGCTTTTTATAGTTTGTGATCTTGTTTCTTGTCATATTAATGCCATGCCGTGGTAGGAAGCAAACATTAATTAGTGCATAATTTACAGTAGGAAAAGCAGAGGCTTGGGTTGTTAATAAATTTTAACAGAGGATGTTGTCTAGAGCTTTTTGTAGGATTTCCCAGTAGTACAATTTTTTGTGGTACATTTTTACTCTCATCTCAGTTGATGCTGTATTGAAAGTGTCCATAAATAATGATTTTGTTGTTCTTAAAAGTCTGACCAGTGGTGTAAAGGGCAGTGCACAAAAGGTTTAAACTAAAAGACTGAAGTCCAGTTTGAGCTGGATAAGTCATAAAAGCTGCAGGGATTTTAAGGTCTCCATAGATACGATGTTGTCTAGTATATATATGTCTTAAAAATCTTTAGAATAATGTTTTGTCCCAGCTTTTAGGGAAGGACACGGGATTTTCCCTGTCTTCCTCTCCTAAAGCATTATTCTGTCACTAACTCCTTAGCCAATTTGTCAGTGCTTTTGCAGGAAAGAGAACCTCAGGTGCCACTGTTTTATCTGTTGACGGGAGAGAGAAATGTTCCTGGTTGTCTATCTTCATGGATGCAACCTAGGGAATCCTGGTGGGCCACATATCTTAGAAGCAGAGACATCCAGGAGCCTCATGGGCTGTGTAAGCAGGGGCACAGCCAGCAGACTGAGGAAAGGGATTATCCACCTCTAGCCAGGACTTCTTAGGCTGCACCAAGATACTGCATCCAGTTTTGGGCCAACCAGTGCAAGACAGACGTGGAAAACCTGAAAGGAGTTCTGCAGAGGTCTGTGAAGCTGCTTGGAGGCTGGAGCAGTTGTCTGTGAGGGGGGCTGGGTATGTTCAGCCTGGAGAATAGATGGCTTCAGGGGGACCTCACAGCAGTCCCCTCATGCCTAGGGGGATGTTAACCAGAAGACAAATCCAGGCACTTGACAGTGGTTCATGGTGGGAGGACAGGAAATAATTGATGTATACTACAACACAAGGAGTTCAGACTGGATGTAAGGAAAGACTGTTCCCATGAGAACAGCCAGGCAGGGGAGCAGGATCCTGGAGAGATTGTGCAGCCTCTCTTCAGCACTGAAGGTCTCTCAGACCTGACTGAGTAAAAGCTTGTCCACTGTGATCAATTGCATAATTCCCCCCAACTCCACTAAAAATCTATATGCTGAGGGTAAGAGCCCTGTCCCTGAAAGATGGGAGTATTTTCTCAGGCTGCAGAAGCCTCTGAACCCATCCACTTCTTGCTGATACCTCAACCTATGAGGCAGCATGAGTCTTCTACCACTCAAACTGCAGTTTTCAGATAAAAATGGTTACAACTCTTTTGCTTTGGCAAATTTTCTTTCATTACTGTGTATTAGACTTGCTATAGACATGTCCCAGATCACATCTCTGCTAAGAGGATAATGAATGCTCTCTTTATGGAAGCCCTGGTCCTGTCTAGTAACTTTCATTCCGACTATGAATTTTAAATCCTGAATTATTTATGGTGATCTATAGTGACAAATGGCCAGGCTACATTTTCACAGGTATTGCTGATTTTGATTAGGAAGAAGTCTCCTAGAAAACATGCAATGCTCCTAATGTCTTCAGCAAAGGTGATGTCCACTCCCAGTGAAGTCACTGGAAGGCAGCTGGTGGTCTGTCTGCATTTCAGTTGTGAAACACTGGTCATGGCTTCAGGCCCTGGAAATCTGTTGAGCTCTGTTTTACTTAAGGAACACAATGTCACCATTAACTGAGAAGTACAATGTGGAAATAGTTGTATTAGAGGGTGTTAAATTTTATAGTTCCTTTATCAAATGTGTCTGATGAGCAGGAAGAAAGTCTTTTAAATGGCTGACTTTAATTAGAAGAATGGAGAAGTCTGCCAACAAGAATAATCCATTTTTGGTGACCAAGTGTTTAAGTCATTTGTAAGTTATTCAGTTTATTCCCAGTTATGGTCTGACTTACTGAAGCTTAATCTAATTGGAAAAATACCAGTATGCTTGAAAGAGCATGAATTATATTGCAGAATATTTAAAATAATTATTTATTTCCTAGTCTCTCCCTTTTGCTGTTACCTTCTCTAATGCTTTTAGCATGATACATCTCGTCACCAAATGTCATATTGCTCTTAGATTTACCATTTGATTGCATCTCTTACAAAGGCTCCTTTTCACAGTCTCTGTATCATTGCCAAGCTGAGACCTTGATCAAAAGTAAAGATATAGACATGCTGATTAATGCTTTTGTCATCTCAAGGGCTGATTACTGTACTTCACTCTTTCAGGGACTTTCAACCCATGCTGTTCGGAAATTTCTATGGACTCATTATGCTGCCATGAGGATTCTCTTCAAAATGAGATTATTTGAATGTATTACACTGATTATTAAATGGAAAAAACAAAACAAAACAACAAACAAAAACCCCAAGCAACCCAAAATTTGTTAGTAGGAAAAAAAAATCATAAAAATTGTTATATGTATTTGGGATACTTAGAACATTACTAGTATGAGCCTGTCATGTGAGTAATCATTTTGCTGTTTTGATCTTTCTTGTAGATCATCCAATTTACTGAGCTGTCCTCATGAAGTCTTATTAGGATTAGTACATCATCAGGAGAGTAAATTATCAGTTGATATTTTCTAAGCTAAATTTGTGTTATTTTTGAATCATTGTGGAAACACGTTACTTGAACATTTGAATTGCAGGTTTTCAGGTTCCTGTTTTCAATTTGCAAGTGTATAATTAGGGGCTTGAATGAGTAATCATAAAAGCTAATTACTCACAGATATTGAAATTCACCAAATGACATGTCAGATTTGAGGATGTTTCTGTATATTAAAATTTCATAGAAGACATAAAAACTGTTATTTTTTTTATTTTTCTTCAGTTATTTTACATTTTGACAAGAAAAGGGGAAAGAATTCTCCTTCTGAGCAAAAATATCTTTCAGTCTTATATAGGTGAGTAAATCCTGGTTTTTAGCTGTACTAAACAGAATAATCAGAGTGATTTTAGCAGCACAGTTAATAGTGCTGACTTGTTTATGTATGTCAGTCAGTACTGTATAATTAGCAACCTTATTTTAGTGAAGTCTTTCTCTCTAAGAGGAAGCCTGAATATCTAAAAAGTCATTTTAAAAGGTCAGTTTCAAAGGAAAAGCAGGTTATGCTTTATATTATAATGACTAAATGCAAGCTTTCCTTTCTAACAGACTCTTGTGTACCTTTTTTGTTTGTTTGTTTGTTTTTGTTTGTTGTTGGTGTTACTTAAAAACCAGAAAGGTCTACAGCAACATGCAGAGTTTGGAAAAGTTCACAATATCCACTCCGGTGGATCCACTGGATCAAAGATAATTCTGACAAATTATCAGTAGAGCATTTCCCTTCAGCCTACTGTCCCTAAACAAAGTGTCTTCCAATTAATTTTCTTGCTATTTGAAAAATATATGCAATATTCTTGAACAAAGAGAATATACGGACAGACAAGCTCCGAGATGTGGGACTTGGTATATGCACAGGCTGAGAGGCACACTCAGAAGATGAGATATTGCTGTAGAGATTTCTCCTTCAACTTTAATCTCCAAGTCAAGTTCAAGGATTTTCCACATGGTGTTAAAGTAGCCAAGAAGGACTCCAGAGCCCTGCTCTCCAGCCTTGTAGTTAAGAGGTTGAATTTGTTGTAAAATAAACACTTGGTGTTTTGTAAAATGTCTCTGTTAGGCTGATGGATGGGTTTTACCTTTTCTCCAGGGCTGTCAGTAAAGCAGAATAGATAGGCACTTTCCTTTGCATACATGTATATAATCACCCTGTGAGTTATAGAGAACTTGGTGACTGATGTGTCCCCTCACCAAGCACCATGGGGGTGTGGGGTGGGTGAACTGAGCCGGGGGGCAGAAGCAGCCCCAGCTGCTGTTCATCCTGCTAGAAGCTGGTGGTAGAGAGACAAACCCTAAACCACCAGTGTGAGGAAGACCAAACGACTTTAAATGAGATCTTAATCTTCCAGATGCATTAGAAGGACTCTGTTCTCTTTTGTCAGGCTGATTCAAAATTTCCTGAAGACAATAAGAAGGTTCCTTGGAACACCTTTTGGCTGGGTGGTTGGTGCTTGCCTGCATTTATTTAGTTTAGGCTTAAAATTAATCAGGGTAGAGATCGTATTAATTTACATGGAGTTGAGTGTTGTGTGCCTTTTCTGGAGTTTAATTATGGTATTTGCAAGAAGTCATCTCTTCACTAGGGAAACCTCTTTTTCAGCAAAGTTAAGGTGGAGCTTGGCCTGTTTAAGAACTGTGGGATTTGAGATGAGGCCAACATGTTTGGGTGAATATCAAAATTTGTTATGCTAGATTTTTAAAGTGAGTTACTGATCTCTGATCATTACCTATTTTGGGAACTTAGTGTCTTTTGATGTGTTTGTTTTAATGTTTTCTAGTTTAACAGCATAACTGAAATAAACAATTTTCCATGTCCCAACATGGAAAGGTAACTTTTTAGCTCAAGTACTATGGTACTGCTCTGTGAGAAAGTTTTGGGTTTTTTTAAACATTAAAAGTTTAGATACTAAAAGATGGTGATCTGTTCAAGGTTGTAATAAATTGCTGTATAGATATATAACAAATCATCTTTCAGTCTTGCTCTGATACAAGGTTTAAGTTGCTTTTGCACTTTGTAGAGTAGCAAGTGGAAAAATTTGGTTGAATTGCCATTATTCATAATTTCTTTCGATTGGAATGGAGCTTTTACAGTAAAATTCTTCAAACTGGTTGAAACTGAGGGTCTGTTCAAATAAACTCGTCTTTGACATCATATTTCTTGCTGCTGTCTGACTTGCTAATCTTCTAAATCTCTGTTCAGTTCAGTGACAAAAGCTGTAGGCGTGACTCCTGTGACTGCAGCTGTGTGTCAGTCCGTGCTGTTGTCACTCCTTACATTGATGAATGCAATAAATTCAGGCAGCTGAAGCAAGAAGAGAGGATTGTGGCCATTAACTTTTCTTTAGTTTGTCCAGCTTTTTTCTGTTTAGTCTTGGAGAACTTTCCCTATTGCAGTTGATAGCACCGGATTCAGAGATAGGACTTGGCTTTGATTTGCTGAATCTTGCCAGTCTGAACACTGGAAAAAATAGGTAGGGAACTGTAAATGATGAAAGGGGTATGCTTGCATCTGCATAACGGGAATAGAATTACCCTTCCGCTTACACACCATCAGTGGTGCTGAGAAACTAGTTCTGTACTGATAACAGTGATGTTTGTCAACGTGGGAAGGAGTTACAGTCGTAGATAATGTGCAGCTGCCCCTTTCTGTGTAGAGCCCAGTTTGGGAGGGATGGATCCCTAGGCTGAGGGAGCAAGTGTGGCCCAAATTTTACTTTTCCACAGCTCTGTGTCTCACTAAGAGGTTGTTATTCCATCCTCTGAACATAGAATAATTTCTGTGTAGTCATTGGTGCCTTTGCGGAGCTGGTGGGAGTCTGTTGTATTTCATTCAATGTCAAGAATAATTTGGAATACATTGAGACATTTAGGAAAGCATAGCATGCACCAGTGGGCTTCTTAAATATCTCTTTCAGTGCACATTATATGACACTTTATGTCAATATTCAACATTTAGTTCTAATGTGTAAGACCACATTTTATTCCCAAGTCGTTCTCCATTTCACTTGGGGCTCTTAATTTTCAGGGTATGCAGGTTATCTAGATGATTTTTTAGGTGTATTAAGGGTACAACAGGGCAGAAGCAGTCCCTGTTTCTGTGGCTGGATGGTTCTGTTGTTTAGTTTTAGATTCGGGTTAACAGGGCTGTTTTCATACTATTGTCTTTACAGTTTTACATTTTAATTGATATAAAGGCAATTTATTTTATAGTAAATATAGTTAAGGTTACCCTTTTCCTCTAATGCTCTACAAATATTCCTATATCAAGTAAATACAGCTTTGAAATATTTTCAGAGTTTCACATGTGTAAGAAAATTGTCACTTCATTGCTGTAAAAGTATTACATAAAAGCTACTAAATATGCCAAACAATCATTTGGATCTTGGTGTAATATTTCTTTTCTTCCATAATTTTT
Organism: Florisuga fusca; assembly: GCA_038090715.1. Lineage (NCBI taxonomy): Eukaryota > Metazoa > Chordata > Aves > Apodiformes > Trochilidae > Florisuga > Florisuga fusca. The sequence goes on along the minus strand of JAAWXA010000019.1, from coordinate 1,433,611 downwards.
GCCATTACTATACACCAGGGTCTATACTTGCACCATGGCACCATGAGATCTATGAATGTCATGGAGCACTATAGATGAGGGTTAGGAAGACTGGAAATATTAATGGAGTTCTAGGTTTTTTCATAGTCAAAAAAAGACCCTGACATACATAAATTCTGTTCTGACTATAAGCTATGAAATGAAAAAGAATATAAAATGTTCCTACTGTTGAAGTTGCAGTGCTGGAGGGTAAGCCTGGATAACATGGGTCTTTTCTAGGATCAGCACTTTGGAAATTTCTCATGTGCCTCTTCTAAGATGATTCTGATACTGTCAGGCCTGTCTTTATTTAACCATTTTTAGTTTATTTTAGAAGTTACAGGTGTGGGTATCTCTGAAGTGTTCCTGGAGGAAAATTAAGGAAATCTTTTGGAGTGTAGATCAGACAGAACGTCAGAACCTCCTGTTCTTGAAAACACATTCTTGAATATTTGTGTCTCAGCTCCTTTATCTTGAATAAATCCGTTCTGGAAAACATGGGAGCTAATTCTTCCATCAGTTATCGTGGATTCACTAGCACTCACTTTCGTAAAATAAATACTAATGAAAAGTGACTTGTATATTAAGACTTCTGACTGTTCAGTAATCCATTTATTAGTCATGTGACAGCTATCAAATGTGTGACATGGAAAAGATTGGGAGGGTAAAGATACATCAGTCTTTAGAGTTAGTTGACCTATTATCAGCAACTGTACAGTAATTCATTCTGGTGTTTCTAAGCATACCTTAAAAATTAATGAACACAATTAAGAAACAGATCAATATAACATACCACTCTTTGAATGGAGGACAAATCCCAGGCCCAGAAGACAGATTAAGTCTTGCCACTAACTTCAGATGACTTTAGATAAAGCCCGCTGGNAAGTTAAGGTGGAGCTTGGCCTGTTTAAGAACTGTGGGATTTGAGATGAGGCCAACATGTTTGGGTGAATATCAAAATTTGTTATGCTAGATTTTTAAAGTGAGTTACTGATCTCTGATCATTACCTATTTTGGGAACTTAGTGTCTTTTGATGTGTTTGTTTTAATGTTTTCTAGTTTAACAGCATAACTGAAATAAACAATTTTCCATGTCCCAACATGGAAAGGTAACTTTTTAGCTCAAGTACTATGGTACTGCTCTGTGAGAAAGTTTTGGGTTTTTTTAAACATTAAAAGTTTAGATACTAAAAGATGGTGATCTGTTCAAGGTTGTAATAAATTGCTGTATAGATATATAACAAATCATCTTTCAGTCTTGCTCTGATACAAGGTTTAAGTTGCTTTTGCACTTTGTAGAGTAGCAAGTGGAAAAATTTGGTTGAATTGCCATTATTCATAATTTCTTTCGATTGGAATGGAGCTTTTACAGTAAAATTCTTCAAACTGGTTGAAACTGAGGGTCTGTTCAAATAAACTCGTCTTTGACATCATATTTCTTGCTGCTGTCTGACTTGCTAATCTTCTAAATCTCTGTTCAGTTCATTAGACAGCAATGTGTGTTTCCAGTGACAAAAGCTGTAGGCGTGACTCCTGTGACTGCAGCTGTGTGTCAGTCCGTGCTGTTGTCACTCCTTACATTGATGAATGCAATAAATTCAGGCAGCTGAAGCAAGAAGAGAGGATTGTAACTTTTTTAGAAGTTACAGGTGTGGGTACCTCTGAAGTGTTCCTGGAGGAAAATTAAGGAAATCTTTTGGAGTGTAGATCAGACAGAACATCAGAACCTCCTGTTCTTGAAAACACATTCTTGAATATTTGTGTCTCAGCTCCTTTATCTTGAATAAATCCGTTCTGGAAAACATGGGAGCTAATTCTTCCATCAGTTATCTTGGATTCACTAGCACTCACTTTCGTAAAATAAATACTAATGAAAAGTGACTTGTATATTAAGACTTCTGACTGTTCAGTAATCCATTTATTAGTCATGTGACAGCTATCAAATGTGTGACATGGAAAAGATTGGGAGGGTAAAGATACATCAGTCTTTAGAGTTAGTTGACCTATTATCAGCAACTGTACAGTAATTCATTCTGGTGTTTCTAAGCATACCTTAAAAATTAATGAACACAATTAAGAAACAGATCAATATAACATACCACTCTTTGAATGGAGGACAAATCCCAGGCCCAGAAGACAGATTAAGTCTTGCCACTAACTTCAGATGACTTTAGATAAAGCCCGCTGGGACTCTGAAGTTGTTCTTGTAGAAATCACTTTGAAGCTTTTAATTCACTTCCCTGGGATCAGCATCATCTGTAGGCTTAATTTTGCTGTGAAATATTTTTGGGATCACAAAGAAAATTGGTGTTTAATTCTTAAATCTCACATCATTAAGTATCTCATAGAAGTCTAGAGATCTAATGATTAGAAAAGTTCTGCTATAAAAAAAATAAAAGCTGATGAGATATTTGGCAGGAGGAGTCCATGAAAACTGTTATCTTCCTAATGCTTACTACATTTTGATTCTGTCAAAAAAATAACTATAATCCAATGGATAAGCTCTGATTTCAATGCATATACTGAAAATATAAACAAATAATGAATAAGCACAGTACGAAAAAAAATCAGGATTGTGTTATTTGTTTGTGACTAGATTTTCTAAGGTACTCCTCTACCACTCATTTGCAAATCTGAACTGGAATTTAACTTTGCTTGTATTGCATGAATTCCTTCATTCCTGCCCTTTTTCTGAGTTTGGAGGTCACATGGAAGAACTTCTGACTTGTTAGTAGACTTGACAAGGGATGTAAGAAGTTTCATTTTTTAAAGGTGCGATTTCTCATGCCCAGTACTCAGCTTACACTTAGCTTCCTTGTGTAGAGTAGTAAACATGTTTGAAATACAGTTCTGACTGATCTGTAGTAATTTACAGTTCCTCAATACTTCCATGGTCAAATATAAATAATATTTAGATAATACATAGGAATCTGCGAGAGACAGAAAGAGAAATAATCCATTTCTGGTAATCATCTGCCACAGCATATCTCTGTGAATGTTCAAGAAATTGCAAGAAGTTATTGTTATGATTTTTAAGCTGTTGTTATTTACCTCACAGCAGTCAAAGGTGTGATGATAGTAATTTTATACAAGGTCCTTGCTTTGGCAAAATAAGCTAAAATTATACCGTGAGGTAACTGCAGAGTGTCATAAGGATGACGGGAAGAAATGCTGAATAAAATGACAGTAAGTTGATTTTCGTGATGAATTGTCTTCTGGGGTTGAGAGCATAAGATATTAATTGGCTAAAGCACTTGACTGGGACTCAGCAATCAAGTCTAAATACCTCCAAATCAACCAATTTATTGTGCAGTCCTTAATATAGGAAAACAGGACATCAGGGGGCGATTGGATCATCAGGCAAACTCCACAGTACAGCATCCTTTGCATAAATTGATTCATCTTCAGGGGAATACCTAATTCCTTTGTTCTTTGACTCCATTGTAAAATAGGATTAGCCTTTTCCTTTCTTATAAGAGGAAGGGTTGTGGGAGGATACAATGTCATATCTGACTGTCACAGCTACTCTCGGTGCCTGGTGCTGTACTGCTGGCTTTGGTAGTTTATTTTAAATTCGTTCACGAGTCTTGCTGTGCATTGTGAATATGAGAACAGCTACGTTGTGTCAATCCAGCCCTGGCTTCTTTAGTGGATGGAGACCTGCAGAACAGCAAAGAACGAGAAAGGGTTTTTCAGAAGTCCCACCTGCTTTCTTCTGCATCTTTGTGTTTAATATAGACTGTGATAGTTTTCTTTCAGGAGTGCATCTAACAATCCATATACATTTCAGATATCTCCATATCCTGTGACAGTGATTTCCATAACTGTATGCTCTGTCAAAGCCTTTTTATTTGTATTTGTTTATAACTTTGTCTTATTTAATCTGATGCTTCGTAATTAGCATGCAGATTTTATTACTTTTGACGGAAAACCAATGGACAACAAGTCCCTTTTCACTTCTTGCCACTTCAAGTCCATTATTCTTGTATTTTCACGTCTCCATGCCACTTCAGGCCCATCATTCTTGTATTTTAACTGATATTTTCCATAAAATCATATGTTTAATTCCCACTTTCAGCCTCATAAAGAGAATGGAACATTCTTTTTTACGCAACAAATGAAAATACAGCTTTAATATTTGAGCAGAGAAAGCAGACAGTTCAAAGAGCGTAGGCAAACAGTGATGAGAATGTGTTGACAATGCATGAAATTCCTGATGTGGATTGAATTATAAAATAAAATGTTCTTTCAGGGATGTAAAGGTGACTGTTAAAACCTCCAGTTATAAACCCTCAGGAGAAAAAAATTGTCACTTTGGTTTTAGCATTGCTCCTCAGCTGATGGATGATTTTTGATAAACATCTTGTAGAGCAAGGAACCATAATAGAGGCTATCTTGATGCTGGTAATCTGTTCTGATTTTTTTTTTTGTTTGTTTTGTTTTGCTCTGATTCTTTATTTGCTTTTTGTAGGAAATTAAAATAAATCAATAAAAGGGTGGATTTTTAGAAGAAAGGAGCAGGATTCAGTGGGAATAACTGCCCTGCAAATAGTAATGAATTTCAAGACTCTCGAAGGAATAGCATTTGTTGTGCTTACAAGTAGGCACCTATCAGGAGTGGTACTGCAAACATAAGTGTGGTATTTCAGTGATAGTATCTTTGAAGTAGTATCAGTGCTTGGTCCTGCAAAATTCACTGCAAGTGAATTCAATGAATCAAGATGCCATTCTATTAAATATTCATTATTCTGTTAGCACCTGCTTGTTTTTCCATCCCTAAATGTTGTTCAATATTAGGATCTGGCTGATGAAATTGGTGAGAAGTTTTTCTAGTGTCATGCACGGACAAGTTTTAAACCAGCTATCTTACTCCATATGGTGTCCTTGTGCATGTTGAGTTCTTCAAACAGTGTCCCTCAGCAAACATCTCAGAACAAACACAAATACTACAGGGAACTCAGCTCCTGATATTTCTGATGTTAAAAACAAGTACATAAAGCATTTCTACCTATTGGAGATTTGCTTTGCAGCAGACTCAGTTTGAAGTTGATTTCTCAGTGTTTATGGCTACATCACAATGCATCATATGCATATTTTAGTTGGAAGATTATGTATTTATGATATTCATATGATCTATGTTTGTTAACATGGTAGCTGAGTGTTTCAAAATTTTACTTTATATTCTTAGATGGTTTTTTATGACTTCCAGTTTTATGGTTGAAGTCTCCATGTAAGAAGACTGACTGCTTTCCATAAAGTCTTGTAGGAAACTTGTAGTGCAGAAAATTGAGGCAGGTTTGTCTAAATTTGCAGCTGTTGACCCAACCACTGGACTCTTCCTTCTGTCTGAAATTGTTGTTGCTCAAGACGTGGGAAATTAAATTGACAAAACTGTTACAGACCACTATGCTGTACTGAAATTAACTTACAGGGAAGGATTCATAACATGTAACTCAAATAATCTCTGTATCTGTACCTCTTCTTCATAGGAATGGAAAGTTCCTTGGTTCTGATAGAAGACTAGTGAGATTCTGGTACAGAATTGTTTCTTTTCAAACGTGCACACAAACATCAGGCAACCAGTACCTCTGAAAATAGCCGAATAGTGAACATGTCATTATCTGAAAGAAGTACATTTCACCAAGTGATAACCCACCTGGAATGGGTAAAACCTCTTGCTGAAGAAATACTGAGCAATACAGAGCAGGCGGAGGAAATGAGAATTCTTTGAAAGATCTGGATTTCTCTCAAAATTACTAATTACAGGGAGGCAGTGTCCTTGATATTGATACTTTCACTGCAAGGATGGAGAGGCTAAGAAATACGTGTGATAGCGACAGATTCTTAGTTGCAGCAGTACACTTAATTAAAACATTGCAGTCATTCCACTATTATTTCACACTCAGTTATGACTGTATTATATAGTAACTATCTAAAGGAAATGTATGGTTCTTTGGATCACAGGGTCACGGGTAATTCAGGTTGGAAGGGAGCTAAGGAGGTCAGCCTGTCCCTTCCCAGATTGGAATGCTGCTAGGGTTCTTCCTTCCCTGGGGCAGTGCTTTGCATTTCTCCTAATTGAATTTCACAAAAGTCCTTGAAACTCCTGTCAGCCCATTTCTCCAGCCTTCCTGGGTCTCTCTGAATGGCAGACCCACCCTCCAGCATACCAGGTGGCCCCTGCAGCTTGATGTCATCTGCAGACTTAAAGGGAGTGCACTCTCCTACCTCTGAGTCGCCAATAAAGATGTTAATCAGGAGAGATGCAAGGATAGAGTCCTGCAACTCCACTTCTTCCTGGCCTCCAGGCAGAGCATGGCCCATTAACCAGCTCTCTCAGACCCTTACCATCTCAGGAGGTTTCTATCAATCTGCCTGTCCACTCCTCCTCAGTGTAATGTCCTGGCTTTTGTAAAGGAGTGTTGTGGGAAACAGTACTGAAAGCCTTCCTAAAGTTGAGGTAGATGACATCATGACATCCACCGCCTTCCCAGTGGACACATGCAGTTATTTTCATTTTCATTCTTTATGAAACTTTAATCAGAAAGCAAAACTAAGGTGGAGTTAGTATGCACATCTGGACAGAGGACAGAAGCAATGAGAATGAATTGATGGGCAGCTCCTTTTGCTACCAGATCAGTGAGTTCTGTTGTCTGGCTGCTTCAATTCAGCACTGTGTACCAATGCTAAGCACTTACATATAATGCTAACTGTTGTGCAGACATTAAACATGCAAGCTTAAGGGTTCTGCAAAGATTAAATCATCCTCCTACTCAATCTTGTTGGCTCCCTGAAGACAATACCAATGTCAGACAATGGCCACAGAATATAATGTTTAGTATGTGCAGGAGCACATTACCCAGCAGCAACTACACAGCTTTGTTAAGTTGTGAATCAGGCTACAACACTGCTGGAGTTGCAGTAAAAATAACCCACACTCAGGGAGCTGATTAGCTGCAACAGTCTGAAGTCATTGTAAAATGGAGATAACCTGCACCTTGGGAGTTGATTACCTTGTTTGCCAACCTCATGAAGTTCAATAAGGCCAAGTGCAAGATCCTGCACCTAGGTCAGAACAATCCCAAGCACATTTACAGGCTGAGCAGAGAATGGATTGAGACCAGCCCTGAGGAGAAGGGTAAGAGTTGATGAGAAGCTCAACATGAATTGGCAATGTGCACTTGCAGCCCAGAAAGCCAACTGTATGCTGGGCTGCATTAAAGAAAAAGCAAGGCCAGCAGGTCAAGGGAAGTAATCCTTTCCCTCTAGTCTGCTCTTGTGAGACCCCACCTGGAGTACTTCACCCAGCTCTGGAGCCCCCAACACCAGTAGAAGATGGAGCTGTTGGAGTGAGTCCAGAGGAGGGTCACAAAGATGATCAGAGGGCTGGAGCATCTCGCTTCTGGAGGATAGGCTGAGAGAGTTGGGGTTCAGCTTGGAGAAAAGAAGGGTCAGGGGACACCTTATAGCATCCTCCCAGTATCTAAAGGCAGCTTCCAGGAAAGCTGGGGAGGTACTTTTTAGTAAGTCCTGTAGCAACAGGACAAGGGGTAATGGTTTAAAACTAAAAGAAGCAGATTTAGACTAGATATAAGAAACTCTTTAGTGTGAGGGTGGTGAGCTATGGGAACAGGTTGCCCAGAGAAGTTTTGGATGTGCCCTCTGAGTAAGTGTTTAAGGAGAGATTGGACAGGGCTCTGAGCAACTTGATCTTAGTGGGAGGAGTCCCTGCACATGGTAGGGGTGTTGGAATTACATGATCTGTAAGGTCCCTTCCAGCCCAAACCATTCTACGATTGTATGTTTGTAGTAGCCAGTGTGATCTTTGGGTAGCAACTGGTATCATATCAGTTGGCATATGCTTGAGGAAATAACTTAAAATAGTAACCCCTAGATTAAAAAAAAAAAACATACCAAAACATTAAAACCGAGGAAAGAGAATATTTTTCCTGGAGGATTGCATTACCAGGAAACAACATGCAGAACTTTTAACTAGAACATAGATTTCTCTTAAACAATAAAGTAGTTATCATATAAAAAGCTATCTGTGTCACAACATATGGGGATTTCAAAGGTGGCTTTTGTTCTGTACCCAATTTTCTTCTCAGAAAAGGTGAACCCTTGAATACTTCCCGAAATACTAAATCCTCCCAAAATAGGATGCACTCAAGATACGTGAATCTGACATCAAATGCTGTGATATTTAACCTACGCAGACTCTTAAAAATAACTTGAGTTCTTCATGAAAAGGAATAATCTGAAGGAAGGGATTGTGCCTGCTGATTCATATGGTGACCTAGGCTGAGACTGAAAGAAGCAAGGGGTAATTTCTCATCTTACACTCCTATCCGAGGGGCAGAAAGAAATGATCCTTAAAGGATTTGAAATGGGTTAAGAAGGGAAAGAAAGGTGGCTTGTTGAAAGCGATCTATTTTGTAGCACTAGGACCTAGAGATCTCTGCCCAGTGAGCAGCAGTGTTACCTTGGTGTCAGCCCACAACCCCTTTATGTAATCCAGGGAAAATTCCTGAATTTTCCCCCAACTTGTTGTGTAGCGTTCTATTATAATTCTATAATTTTATTTTTTTTCCAGTGCTGTTTTGGTCACGTAATGCTAAATAGCTGGCTTAAGATAAGTTTTGTTCTGTATAAATGTGCTCCCCAGGTGGTGTGGGGCAGTTGCTGGAGAGCAGCGTGGTGGCTCTGCTTGGAAATCATGGACTTTGCCACAGTCCCTTGCTAAATACCTGCCTCTTTTATGATTCTTCACAGCTGACTGTGCATTGCTATGTGTAATGATATCTTAATTTTAGTACAGGTAATGTGTTTTGAAAGGGAAATGAGACAAAAAGTTATACTTCTGTTTAATCAGCCTGCTGCAAAAGTCTAGCTCACTGGGGCACAAGTATTTTAAGAAAGAAGATTAAAACTTACAACCCCTGGGTAATGTGTGAGAGTGGCATTTGGAAGCTCTCATATGCTAGAAGAGTTAGTGCTTATCAGCTGGAAATGTTCTGTATGTCCTGATGAAAGCTAAAATGCTGAAGTAGTGACTGAGTTTCTTCTCACTGTGTCTGAAATAAAGAAGATTAAGGAAAAATGTAATGTGGGTTAGTGGTGTATGTGTGGAGAATGTAATTAATTGTCTAGGTGGTGTGCAGACAGTACTTTACAGTAATTCTAGTGCCAGTGGTAGAATATTAATAGTATGCTGCTTTGACCGGCTATCAATCATGGCTATTTGCATATCATTTGCATAGTATTTTGCATATCAGTCACATATTACTCACTCGATTTTATACTGCTAGAATGGCAGATTAACAAAACGACTGCAGTAGCATTACTCCGTAAAAAAAGGATCACATTATGTCAATTTCCTACTATTTTCCAAAAGAATTTATTATTGTATTTTTAGAATTTTAATATTACTTTTGTCAGAATTAGTAGCAAATCCCAGATGGACCATGTCAATACTTGTAAACAGTTCCTTGTTAGTCTCTCCTTATGAAAGCTTCTGACTTGATTGATAGCTGGCACAGCTAGAAGGGAAGGTTTCCAGGGTAAGAAGTATGTCCAGCGTGCATCTTAAAAGTGATTCAAAGTGTGTAGGATTTATATTGGAGGCAAAAGACAGCCATAGAAATTGTCAAATAAGGTGGGTTATTTCTGGCCAGGAAGAAAATTTGTTGGTTTGTGCATTTTCCAGACAGCTCTGTTGCAGTTCCAGTGCACTAGTCAACCACAAGTTTATTATTCCTGAAGATCATTTTTAAATTGGAAAAGGGGAAATTTAGGCTGGACATTAGGAAGAAATTCTTTAGTGTGAGGGTGGTGAGGTGCTGGAACAGGTTTCCCAGGGAAGTTGTGGATGCCCATCCCTGGAAGTGTTCAAGGCCAGGTTGGATGGGGCTTTGAGCAACCTGGTCTAGTGGGAGGTGTCCCTGCCCATGCAGGGGGGTTGGAACTAGAGGATCTTTAAGGTCCCTTCCAGCCATTCCAGGATTCTATGAAAAGAAAACTTTCTGTGAAGTAACCTTTTGGGATACATCTCTGCTCAGAAACGATGACTGAACTTGAGAGTTTTTAGCCTTCTCTGGCCTCCTGAATTGTAAGCACACTGCAGGTCTCTGGACACGGCCTCTGTGCTTTGGGAAAGTTGAGCCTGGGTTTGCTGCTCATGGGTTGATTCTTAGCACACTTGGTCATGACCCTGCCCCACCTTCTCAGAACTCATAAATAAGAATCTTCACCTGTTCTAGCTGTATTTATGTTCTTTCTCCCTATGGGTTTGAGCAGTTTTTTTTGCTTGTCAGTAGGAATAGCTGTTATTGAGAATGGGTTTAAACCTAGATATAACAGAAAATGTTACCAAATCTCTAGAAGCTTTATCTTGAAACATCAAACTCAAGAACAGCTTTACCACTGAGTTAAGTACTGGAGGGTGAAAACTCAGTTGTATACTGCTTTGCTTTGACCCCGTGCAGCTTCGTTTTTTACAGATATATATTGAAGGTAAGGTACTGCATAGAAACTGGGAACGGCCACAGCTTTCCTTCAACATCAGGATGAAGGAAAGCTGTCACTGTCAGTGTCTTTCTTCCTAACTTCAAAAGAGTATAATCTACAGCAAATCTGAATTCCATTGGCATGTAGTGAAATTCCTGGTTGTGCCAAGACACTGCATCAAATTTGAAGAACATAGATGCTGAAGATATCACCTGTGAAGTATTTGTTTCTTTTTAGTTGAAAGGTTACATACATTTACATTGACATGGCAGGGCTTAAGTTAGTGTAAGTACTCTTATGTCAGTACTTTTTTTTCCCCTCTATTTATATATTCCAAAAGAGCTATTAGAATTCTCAGTAGAGCCATCTCCTAGAGTTTCAGTGACACTGATGCTGTTTTGTTGTTAATAAACCTTTCTCACAGCCAGGCTTTGACATCATGAGAAATCCCAATGAGCCTTTTTGCCTTCAATGGAAGATGTACAATTATTTTTCAAACATTAACTTTTTTAACCAAGTTTTTCATCTTTGTTTAAAGAAAAATTTTTTTCACATATCCCAGAAGACCTCTCCTCAAGCAATGTCTCCATGCTTCTTTGAGTTCTTGAAAGAGATTTGTTATGGAAAACTTGCTTTGCACATTGGACTGTAAAATGTTTCCTAGATGGGTTTAATCTGGATTCTAAGTTCCCAGAGAATGTTTGCTACAACTGTATAAAACCATCTGTTCTTTGAATGCAGGTTCATCTCAGAAGCTTTCATAAAATAAGGGACTAATACACATAAGTCACGGAAATTAAAGAATGAATTTTAGTCTCAATTCTAAAAATCCATGATTTTTAATGGAAAATGTATTTTGGAAACTTTTTAGTATACTTCTCCATATACGTATACCCCTTGAATGAAAATTAGTTCAGAGCAAGTGCATTTAATCTCTTTAAGTCTGTACAGGACATACTCTGGATGCTATAATTTTCTGGTATTTGCATGATGAATGTATGAAAAATAATCCTCACCAAATACACTGTATGGCCTTCCCAGGTGCCAACTTCTATTTCCAGGCGTTGCAGCTGTTACTGTTAGTGAACTGGGGGCTGCTGTGATGGGGCTGCCCTTAGGGACTGAGGCACCAGGCAAATCTCAAAACCTCAACAGCTGGAAATCAAGCATTAGAAAAAAAAAATGAAGACACAATGTTGTGAGTCTAATGTTGTGTTTGTCCTTGATGGCCAAAGTGATAGTTCTCAGGTGCCTGGGGTCAAGATGTCCTGACTCAGGAGCTCCTTACTGAGGGAACCTGGAGCTGAAATAAGTGTATTTTCCCAGCTTTACTTCCATCGCTGGCATCTGGATAAACATTTTCCATGGGTCAAGGCAACTGTGGTCCAAAGGATTTCTTCTTCTTTCTGCAGGTGACAACGAATCTGTTCCAGCTTGGCCAGGCAGGTGTTACTCCCTCCAACCCTTGTCTGTTCTCGTCTGTTAAGATGGGTATGCATGTTTGCAGGCTGGTGCAGGTTATCTGGTACCTTCGAGTGGCTGTAGACTATTTTTAGGAAATTCTGACAAGCAGGCAAATGATACAAACTAATTCCTCTTCTAACCTAAATCAAGTAGTCTTTTTGCATGCCTAGGTACAAACCAAACTGGTTTATGTATCATATTTTGCCTTAAACTAAGCAGGCCTGGAATATCATGAGAGTGAAAGGAGGACACATTCTACTTCCCAGTGGGTGTTCCTGCTGTACAAGGATACATTGTCATGCTATTCCAATTTACATTTTCAATTGGACTTCCAGCAATCATAATAAAAAGAAAAAAGTAGGAAAAAAACATGTCAGCATATTGGACAGTGTTTTCTGTACATGACTACAATTTTGTCAAGGAAAGTTAGATTAATTTTTTTTTTTCTGTGCAGCATCTAGAGATAGGTGTGCAAACAGTCAGTTTAACTTCAGAACCAAAAGTGTTGTACTAAGCTCTGATGCACAGAGGGGATGTGAGACTTGTGCATTCAGAGTACAGCAAAATATTTTTTCTTAGTATTAAATACAAAATTCTACGCTTTATAGCATGAATGAGCAAAAGTTTCCAGTCTGCTCCTACAGGATTTGCTCTTAAGCCATGATAATTTTTTGTCTTATTTTGACATATTATAAAGACTGCAGGCAATTCTTTGCTTTATAACTACAAAAAAAAGGAAGGCTAAATGTAGGAAAAAAATTATTAGAGAGTATGTGATTTTAGAACATAGACATGTCTTTTAAAAATAATTAGAAGTTCAAAACAAATGGGTCTGTATTTGCAAGATGGATTTTGTATTCAAACAGTGATAAATAGTTTTAAAATACAATTCTGAATATTGTAATAGTAGAGATTAAAGTAATATAAAATTACATTTTAAAATGTAGAATTTCATAGAATTGATACTAGGGATTTGCAGGGCTCTACTTTGCTGAAATAATTAATTTTAATTGAGATTCCATACTAACTAAACCAAACATTATTAACAAAAAATTAGAATAGAGTTTAATGAGTTTAATAAAGAATGAGAGATTCATTTAGGTCAGGGTTGTGATCCTCTTTGCTGAATTTTCTCATTTGCTTTCAGTTTGCAGATTCTCATGGCACAAATCTGGAAAAGGTCATGCATGGATGCTTAGTGATTTCTTAATTGGCATTATAACCCATTTGCTTTGTTAATAGCTTTGCATTTGCAAAAATCATATCTCATTTTGCTGAGGAATCGTCACTGCAGCTATTCAAGAACAGGTCTGTTAAGGAACCAATAGAAATTAAATCCTCTATAATCTTGCAAAAGATGTTTGTCATCTTCTGTGACTCAAGTGAATGTTATTTTGTTACGGTTTTCTTGTCTATCACTCTGTGAAACCTGGGCTGACATTAAATGTGACTGCTGGGCTGTGTCTTTAAAGGTGGTGGTATCATTCATTGTGACTCTAACTAGAATTTATTAAATGCAAAAGTTCTTGTTACATGTAGGCAAAATGGACAATCTCTGCTGGTTTTTTTTCATTTCTACTAAAAAAGGAAAGCAGTGTGTTATCAGAAGAAAATCAGTTGGAGAGTGAAGAGGTCACTGCACTGATGACTGCTTAAAAGCTTTCTAAAGTTGCTGAAAAATGCAGATGTGGATTTTGCACAGTAATGAGAATCTGGAGCTTGTGACACACCAAGGCACACATCTCACAGGCAAATGTTCACCCTGGCTTTATGATGTTCAACTATTCTGGATTGGTGGGGCTGGGGGTACTGCAGAGCCCTCAGGCAGGACTCAGAGCTGATCCCTCTGCTCACTGCAAGGCCAAGCAGGCTCTAAGGGTCCCTTCAGCTGGCACTCCTGGGCACTGATACAGGGCAGTAAAAGCTGATGATTATCTACTTCCAAAAATAACAGCCTAGTTACACAAAGGACATGGTTACCAGTTTTAGATGCTTCAGTGTAGTTAGGAAGAAATCTTTATTTTAACAATAAAAATTACCAGTACTTATTAACTAGGAAAAAACAAAGATTTAATTTCCTCTTTTTTTTATGACACGGAACTAATGTCTGTCTTGTGTGATGATTATTCACCAGCTCATGAACGAGGCTACAGACTGTAACAAAGCCAGAATACAGTTGCTCAGCACTTGGTCAAAAGTTTATTTGAAGTTCATGCACAGATGGGAAGTAGTTTCAAAGCACAGATGGAATTTAAGGAGCAGCAAGTTCATTGGGAAAACTACTGTATTGAAGAGAGGGAAACTGAATGAAGCAACAGCTTGAGAGAAAAATATTGAGATCCAGCTGGTTATTACACAAATTATTTCAGCTTCTTGTGGCATATATAATGTGACGACAAATGGCAAACATTTTACAGAATTGGCTGCTTCCACACTACTCTCTTATAAAAGCAGTGCCTCTCGAACTTAATTAAAATGCATTTTTTTTTCTTTTTTGTTTGAGTGATGTTTGATTGGCAGTTAGTGGAAGAGAGAGATAAGGATCTATCTAAAAAGCAAGGCAGAGCTAAAGGACATGAGTAGAGCAGAATTAACTGACTGGAGATTTTAACCTAAGGATTTTTTTAATCCCAAAAGAAGGATTAAAAAGACAGCCTGCATAGAAGAGAAGGTCCAGTGTGAAAAGCAGACTGCCAACCTGATCAATATGCAGGTCCTACTTATGTTGAATGCTTGCCTCTAGGCAAGGCTTGTGTCTGTCTGAGTCCTTCAACAACATTTTCATTGTGCATCATCCTGGGGAAGGCAGGGCACAGAAAAAAGTGTTACCAGGCTTTCCCAAAAAGGGTACAAGAATGGGTACTCCCATCTAGGTTTCAGCCACTGGCTTCTTTCCCCAAGCTGTGTCCACTTGTTAATCATGGAATCATAGAACAGTTTGGCGTGGAAAGGACATTAAAGGTCATCTATTCCCAACTCCTCTTCCATGGGCAGGGACATCTCCCCCTAAGATCAGATTCCTGCCTCTCCTTAGACACTTCCAGGGATGGGACATCTACAACCTTCCTTGGCAACCTGTTCTATCCTCACACTAAAGAATTTGTCCCTTATATCTAGTCTAAATCTACCCTCTTTTAGTTTAAATCCACTGCCCCTTGTCCTATTGCTACAGGCTTTACTAAAAAATCCCTCCTCAGCTTTCCTGCAGGTACTGAAAGGCCTCTATAAATTCTCTTCAGCCTTCTCTTCTTCAGGCTGAAAAACCCCAACTCTGTCAGCTTGTCCTCATAGGAGAGATGCTTCAGACCTCTGATGCTTCAGACCTCTGATCATCTTCATGGCCCACCTCTGGCCTCACTCCAAGACCTCTATGTCCTACTTGTGTTGAGGGCTCCAGGACTGGACACAGTGCTCCAGGTGACATCTCATGAGAGCAGAGTAGAGGAAGAGAATCATCTCCATCAACCTGTCTGCCTTGCTTTTTTTAATGCAGCCCACCATAATGTTGGCTTTTTTTGGGCTGCAAGTGCATATTTCTAGCTCATGTTGAGGTTCTCATCAACCAATACTCCCAAGTCCTCTTCAAGGCTGGTCTCAATCCATTCTCTGTCCAGCCTGTAACTGTGCTTGGGCTTGTCCTGACCTAGGTGCAGGAACTTTCACTTGGCCTTTTTGGAGTTCATGAGGTTGGGTGTGGGCCCATCTCTCAAGCCTGTCTAAGTCACTTTGGATGACATCCCTCCAACACGTCAACCACACCACACAGCTTGGTGTTGTCAGCAAACTTGCTGAAGGTGCACTCAATCCCTCTGTCCGTGTCTCCAACAAAGATGTTAAACAGCACCAGTCCCAGTACCATCTCCTGAGGAGCTCCCCTTACCATTGTTCTCCACTTGGTCTTTGAGCTGTTGATCACTGCTCTTTGGGTGTGACCATCCAGCCAGTTCCTTATCCACAGAGTGGAACCTTTTGCATTTGCCTGCTTCCCACTAATGCTCAAATTAAGTCGTCCATTCCATTGTGTTGTAGATTTTAGCTCTTGACTAATTTTGTTACCTGAGGATCTGTTTACTCAAAACCTTCCATTTTTAGAGGAAGTGTCTCATGATATCAAGTGTCTCGGTTGAGTGTCTCATGATAATGATTAAGTGAGCTATTCTTTACTTTCTGGTTTCCACATAACAGTTATTTTAGAGAAGTTTCTTTCAATATGTAGGAAATAATAAGCAAAAAAATGTAAAATTAGATGAAAACATGTTTTTGTAGTGAATTTACATATATTATTCTTTCAGTTCACTGATTTTCTAATATTTCAGTAATCAGTATGTGAAAGATGTTTTTAACTGTTTTAGATGTTTTGTTTTTAACCAAAGAAAATTAATTTTGAAGTACTAAATTCCATATATATGAAATTTCAAGAAGAAAGTGAGATCCATCATTCAGAACAGGAAGAGAAGTCTCAGCAATAAATTCATTCCTTCAAGCAATGATTTAAAAAGAGAGAAAAAGGGAAGACTAAAATTACACAATCAGATTAATTAAGGCTATAATTTATTGCTGCACTAGGATTTATCTCCTGCTGCTAGAGATTCTCTCATAAGTGAAGATACTATGGTTGAGCATCTAAATTAATTTTTTTTAAAGTTTGAATGTTTTATTTTCAAAGTTAGATGTTTTTATGTTTAAATTCTGTATTACTAAAAACCCAGAAAAGCTCACAGCTTTCAAGATTATTTGCTGAGTATAATTAATTTTGTAAGCAATCTTCATAACAAAGACGTATAACAATTGTAAAAGCCCCAAACAGATAAATCTTCATCATAGTCTGGTAATTTTCTATTTAAAATAAGCTGCCTTCTTCATGACAGTATATCTGTGGAGCTCTAGGGGCTGAGAGTCTTTTTTCATAAATGAAATTAAATAAGAAGTAAGTTGTTGATGATTTCTGTGTGTATTTATTGGATCCAATACTCAGGAAGCAAAAACATTTCTAGTTTCTCTCTTTCCATGAGCTGGGCCATTTCTTTCAGAAGCACTCTGAGGTTTCCTGTGATGTCTTATTATTACTTTGTTTCTTTAATTTTATAAGCAGTTTTGTTTGGGGTTTTTTTGCAATTTTCAAAGTAATACTATTTTTGTGTATTTGGTCTGTTGGTAGTATCAATTTCCTAATTGATCTTTGATGTAAAAAAAAATATTTTTAAATATCAATTTTAACACTTTAGAAAGGAGCCTTTTATTTTGCAGTCTGTTGAGGATTATTTTTTCATTGAGTTTATACTTCCTATCAGAAAATAAAGTAAGTGAAGGATGTTTGTGCGCATTTTGAAGGAAATCTTGATGCTGACAGGATCAGAGAAGAGCTGCTTTTTGAAGGAATCGCAGCATGTGATTGTACCTTCCTGCTAAGAGTTTATGATTGAAAACAACTGGAGAGGACCTTGCAAGGTCATCTTACAGGATTTAATAGGGGAAGATCCAAGCATTTACATCAAGGATCTGTTGATTCATTTTCTGGACATAATAGTGGAGTTTTCAGACCTCATGTTGAGCCTTTAGCAGGAATCTGAAAGTGAAAAAGAAGTGTTAGTGCCATTCTGGGAAAGAATACAGATTCTCTAAGTTTAGCAAGTCGTGTCTGTGTTTATCAAGACATGCCTTGAATTGCCATGCAGGTGGGCCCAAGAGGTGCTGTCTTAAGGGAGTTATGTGCCTCCTAGTACATAGGCTAGTTTTGTCCATGCTAATCGGAGCATATCTCTGTGGGACTGCTCAGAGCTGTGCATCCATGTCTTTGGTTAGTACAGAGAGCTTCCTGGAATACTTAGAGACACCAGAACTGTCTGGAGCTAAACACGGACAGCATTGGACCCTACTGTCTCCTACTCCCTCCTCTGATGATGACTGAAGCAGCAGCTTTATAAAGTGCTCTGCCAAATGTGCCTGCTGGTAAGAAGGGGATTGGATTGAATGCGGTTAAAAACTGGCAATATGTTCCTGTTGCTGGGCTTTTGGCATGTCCCCTTTTGGCTAACCCGTATTAGCTAATGGACAGAGTTAAGCAGTTCATGAGGTAAATCTTCGTAAGTGGAAAGCACTGATGCTGGTTAGCCATCAGTCTTCCACCCTTGGTGCCAGGGGCTACAAGGTATTCACCTTTGCTCTGTTCAGGAGCACAGGACCCCTCTGTTAGAGGGACTGAATGAATGGAGTGGTTCCTGTCTTTCCTGCCATGAACACAGCTCTTGTGACAGCAGCTTCCTTGTTCTGAAGGTATATGGACCATGAATGATGATCGGTGGCTCTTTCTGTAAACCACACAGCCTTCCTGGCTTCTAAGATTGTGTGTGAGTTTTATTTCTTTTTTTTGTAGCAGATAATATAATAAGCAGTTTCTCTCCAGTTTCTGGCCTTTCATTTCAGATTTTAAATATCCTCTTCTTTTTTTTGTCTTTTGTATTAGCGAAAGACTGAAAAAAGAAAAATGGATATGCATGAAATATAGAAATATACCCTCAGTAGTAAAATATCTCCTAGTTTAATTTCTGAACTTCTTTCAGAACAGTTCACTGTTTTCTCCTTGCTTTCTTGGTCCACAAAAAGGAGATAAAAGCCTGTGCTTTCTTTGGATGTGCCCTTAAGGCCTCCTTGTGCAGAGCAACACAGTTTAAAAGTCGTAATTCTTACTGATATTCTTTAAGCGTGGGAAGAAATGTCCCTGACTCCCCAGACAGAATACACTACCAGTTAATAGGGCATGTTGGCTTCTCCTTGTCCTATCAGCCCAGACATCATTTTCTGTCACTTCTGTCACATTTGGTTCAGACTTGAGGGCTGTGGAGAGGAGGGGCCTCTAATGAAGGGCACAGCAGGGCTCATATTGTTGAAGGCCTTTCCAGTCAGTGTTGAAATGCTGCCACATCAGTGGTCTTGTTTTGGTTAGTGTCCACCTTGAGCATTGAGTCCTTTGAGAAAGGACTTCTCTGTAGCCCTGTAGATTTTTGTCCTTTCCTCCTGTGTTTTTAATGGGGTGTCAAGGAAATACTGTGTCTTATTCTGTCAAATCTATTTTTATTATTTAGTCTGAGTTCCTCAAAACTTTCTCTTTTCAATCATTCTCTGATTACCCTTTCTGCAGAAGACAAAAGTGTGTCTTACTTGAGCTAATGTGGTGTCAAGCTTCTGCCAAAGCATTAAAAAAAAGATTAAAAACAAAAGAGAGAACTTTCGATCCTCATCTTCTCTTGACACAAAATGCCAACCTTTTCATCAGTCAAGTTTTTTGTAATTAAGTGTTTTAAGAAGAAGAAAAGGATATATATATGCTTTGAAGTAATTTGATAAATCAAGGAGGATGGGGATTCAATGGGTTTTAAGTGTAGGCTTTGAGAAGGTCATTAGGGATTTAACACAGGGTAGTTTTGGTGGAGTGCAAACAGCAGATGATCAAACTGAAAGAGGTTATACCAGGATAACTAAATATGCTTGGTGTCCCTGAAAATAAGGTTTTTAAATATACTTGAGATAAAATGATGAAATGTGAAAATCATAACAAAGAAGGAAGTATTTTAATAAGATCAGCAATGCATAGGTAAATGTGTTAAAAAGCAGATAACTTGTTCTTCTAAGACTAACTAAAATCAACACATCTTTAGCAAAGGAAATTCATTCTTCTGTCTGTATTTGCAGTGTTCTAAAGGTTCTGCTCTTTTGTTATTGAAAAACTTGGAGTCTTATCATATTCTGTCCAACAGATAACATAAAGAACTTTCACAAAATAATTTTATTTCTGCTGGAGTTTGAGAAGGAGTAACAAGGAGCTCTACTGCACTCTGGTTTCCCACTTTTAAAAAAGGTTACCTTATAAATGTTTTTGCCACCAAAGCTACAAAATTTAAAAATACACTTTGTTGAGCTGTGTAATGTTTCTGAAGCTTCAAATCACTGTAGTGCTTGCAGCCTGGAGGCCAATTGCATCATGGGCTGCATCAGAAGTGTGGCCAGCAGATCGAGAGAGGTGATTCTGACCCTCTACTCTTTGAAACAAATCTCACTACTAACACGCTAGGCATGTCACAGCTGGAAGTAATGCATCGTCCAACATCACTGAAAAAAGAGCCTGACATGGGCCAAATAGTGTGTGACCAATTTGTGCCACCATTCTGGTGTGGCTTGCTGTTCTCTGATAATCCAGAAGCCATAAGAACATTTACAAAGTGAAATTTTCAACATAATAATAAAATTAACGCCATTGTTAAAATTATTTATTTTAATATTTCTAATTGTAATGCCAGGCACTGATTTGCCACAGGAAAGACAGGTATTAAGGGTCTGCTAAAACACTGCACTGCCTTGGCTGTTTTTCTCCACTGGCTGGGCTTGTTGGTTTTATCTTGATTACATCTGATGTCCATTACTGATCCTTTTCTTTCTGCAGCCTTTTGGGTATTTTACATGTTCTAGGCCTACTTCTCCTGCTCTGTTAGGAAAGGATGTTACTCTCACAGGACCGGAATCAAGTCAATAGCCCAGCAATGGAGCTATTTGTGCAGAGAGGAGATATTCCAGGATCCAGTTCCTGCTTCTAGTAAAGTTTACACATAAAACTATTGCTAAATAATATGCACTTGAAGCTGAGACTGGAATCCAGGATTTGTACTTGCAGATTATTTGCTCACAAAGGGGTGGTAGGAATTTGGATGCTGCGATTTTGTAGATGGCCCAATTTGTCTCAGTTGTTTAAATGGTACCTAAGCCCCATTGCTGATATGGTCAGCAGCCATTTTGGAGTATTCAAGTAGGCATTTTGCTGCAGACTGTTTGCAATTTTACGTAATTAATGTTCTTAAAATTTCATGTGCATACAATAAAACTCGTAAGGGAATTGGAAAATGACACAGCTTTTTCTGTCCAATTGTGAATGTATATTTGACAGGTATCTTCTACAAAAATATTTAGCTACGAGTTCCCAGTTTCCTGCAAATACTTGCAAATTTCTGATTGATGCAATAAAAGTTGATACTAAGCCCTCTAATCATTGACTTGCTCTTAAAACAAAAGGATTGTGTGTCCAGAAATCACATCGCAAGATGAGCCAGTCTGCATTTCAGGGCATCTCTGGATGTGTTGAGTTCAGTATAGTAACTTCTGACAGTAGACCAAAAGGTATTTATCTTCACTATCAATCTATTTCGGCTTCTTCATCTTTAGATTGTTTTTTTATTGACCCCATTTCACTTACACAAATAAGATCCTCATGAACTTTTCTGGCATGATTCTTTGTAAAGTACTGTAAATAAGATTAATTTTTTAAAATCACAACCCTTAGGAAAAATGTTTTGAACCAATTTCTTCAGACATTATTATTTTATAAGATTGAAGAATATGATGGCTTTTATGTAGAGTAATTTATTTATAGTCAGAAACAGTCTTACCTAACTAAAGAGCAGCTTTACTTCTCACTGCAGATGCAAGTGCATTTTTAAAATAATAACTATCTTGTGTTTTAACCTTATGGCACAAGAAAAATACTTGTTTAAAAAAAAAAGTGTAATTTACCAATTACACAAGAAACCAAATGATTTGTATTGACATTTCTCTCCACAACCAATGAAAATGGTCATATTCTTCCCCTGTACTCAGCGCTGGTTAGGCCACACCTCGAGTACTGTGTCCAGTTCTGGGCCCCTCAGTTCAGGAAGGAGATTGAGGTCCTGGAGCAGGTCCAAAGGAGGGCAACCAGGCTGGTGAAGGGACTCGAGCACAGATCCTATGGGGAGAGGCTGCAGGAGCTGGGGCTGTTCAGCCTGGAGAAGAGGAGGCTCAGGGGAGACCTCATCACTCTCTACAACTCCCTGAAAGGAGGTTGTAGCCAGGGGGGGGTTGGTCTCTTTTCCCAGGCACCTCTCAGCAAGACAAGAGGGCATGGTCTCAAGTTGTGCCAGGGGAAGTTTAGGTTGGATATTAGAAAGAATTTCTTTATGGAGAGGGTGATCATACATTGGAATGGGCTGCCCCGGGAAGTAGTGGATTCTCCGTCCCTGGAGATATTTAAAAAGAGACTGGATGTGGCACTCAGTGCCATGGTCTGGTAACTGTAGCGGTAGTGGATCAAGGGTTGGACTTGATGATCTCTGAGGTCCCTTCCAACCCAGACAATTCTATGATTCTATATTTCTCTAACATTACTCAAAATAGTACAAAATCCAAATGTTTCATAAACTTTCTAAACTGTTAGCAGGTTATTTTTTTCTGATAACTTTGTCACTGCCATTTCTGATTTATTTATTTATTTGCTCATTTCCCACTATCTTAAAAAAATACAGAAGAAACTATTAAAAAAATAATTTTACTGTTGTTGTTAGACTGTATATGACTTGCTTGACCATCCTGAATTTGCACTGTACAGGTACCTAACAGGACATCTAAAAGCAAGATTGCTTTTGCTCTGCAAATATAAAATTTGTATAACAAAAAAATCTTAAGAGACCCTTAGTAATAGTAGTTTCTTATCAGCAAAGTTGTAATTCTTGGATATTAATAATGCCTTCCTACATGTTTGAAAGCAGTTCTTAGAGCCTCTGGTTCTCTCGTTCTCTTGGAGGGGTAGTAGTGATGGCTGGCAGCTCAATATCTTGTCATCCTGCTAAGGCAAACATAAAAAATTGACTTGGTAGTAAAGTGGAAATAATGTTTTGATCTGGTGTAATGTAATTGTTCAGAAGCCACAGTCGTGCAGAGGAATATAATATACAGTGCATGTCTCTGGTCTTGAGTTGTTTATTTCTGTTGACTTTTAATTTTCATTTACAAAGAAGTTCAGGTCAGAATTCTGCCACTGGTGTTTTCCAAATGTCAAATAGCAAACAAAATAGTATTTAATCATTATAGAAGTACAACTAAGAGAAAATATATCATAATACTTTTGCTGAATATACCTGTAAATCTCTCTCCTGTGTCTAGAGAGATTTGCTTTGTACAAGCCACCTTTGCAGCACTGTGTATTGCCTTTCTACCCTAACTGCTAAAAATCTCTTTTCCAAAGTAAAACTAGGAGAGAGAAACACCTGACAAATCCTTGCCCTAGAAAGGTTAGAAACCTATATTCATTCAATTTTCTTAGCATGCCTTATCCTGACTGGATTGTGCAAGTGGTTCATGCTGACTCTGGGGTGCCAGAGTGACAAAATGGTATACCAAGACTTAATCTTTTTTTGTTATTATGAAACAGTTACAACTATTGCACAGCAAAGGTTGAAGCTAGCTTCCATTACAAGCCTGATCTACAACTCCCATCAACCACTTGTTCCCAAAACAAGGCGTTCCCTGTGAAATTTCACGTCACATCTCATGCAGGGTTAAATGTTTCTATGGAGGCTAAGGAAGGAATACAGAAAAGGACTTTTAAAGTTATAAAGCTTGATTCTCTGCTGTCATGAACTAGTTTTAGTCATCATAAACAATGAATGTGTCATATACTATGTATGTGTATATACCATTAATGGGATTCCTAGCTGTGCCTATTGTCAAATTCCCTAATAGGTCCTGTCATAGGACCTCATTTTCAGTTTCTTATAGCTTTGATAGATGTTTACTGTTTTGGGATTTTATTTCAGCCTGATGTTTGTGTTTATGCATAGAGGTGTGTGTAAAATGTCAGCACAACACAGTTATTGAGAAGAAAGACACATGCAGCAGATCAGTCCTGGTATAAATGCTCATTTTATCTTACAAAATAAAATGCAAACCAGTAAAAAAATGAAAAATGAGATCTCAGGAATGGTTTTAGAAGAGGAGGAATCCACACGTTTGTTGTGGGTAATGTTGTATGTTGGTACTTGCAGAGGGTTAGCATTGTGTTCGACTTTGTGAAGCTGACAGGGGATTTCAAAAGGTCCAAATACATACCTGAAGGTAAGCTAGCTTCAATAAATATCAAAATGTTCAAAACTTTATAATAGTTTTGTTTTTAATATCCCAGTTCTATGGGATGATATTTTTAAGTTGCAGAAAAGTATAGTACTACTCCTTCTATCTTAAAGTATGCATTGGCATCATTAAACTAGGTTTTTTCTGCTGCTTAATCAAATTATTATTTTAATTTTTTAATGAACCAGTTGTTCTAATTTCAAAATGTAATCAATTATAAAAAAATGCTTATTGAAATTCTTGCTCTTCCTTATAAAAGAGTTTGCTTTTGTAGAATAATCATGACTTAAACCTCGAATTCAGAATTGTTAAGATCCATGCTAATAAGCTTTACTGTTTTTATAATGACAGAATCTAAATATAAAAGTAGTAGAAATGCTTTAATACTTGTCAAATTTATATAAATATATGTAAAAAGGGTTAGAGCTATTCACTTGATGTTCGGTGCTTTGCAACATTTTTTACTTCCTTTTATAACTTAACTAGCCAGAGCCTATTGACAATTGTATGGTGTTTCTTTTGTGTAGGAATTTCCCACATAACTGATAGTTTTGCCCTGGAATAATCTTCTTTTGTGTCAGTAAAATATATCTACGGAGCAGGCTATCAGTTGTGACAAACTGATGTTTTCTTCTGAAACTCACAATCTTCCTTTGGATTAGTGTCAGGAGAATAGTAAAGCTCATTCTCAGTCCTGATTTACACTCAGTACTGAAGAGCTTTTGCACTTTAACCTTTTGCATCACCTCTCTTTTCATAAACGACTTTTCCCTAATGAACATATGAGTAAAGATCTCATTTTCATGCTTCTGGATCTGTTCAATGTTGAACTAGGAGAGTTCTCAGCTGTTACTCAGGAATTACCAAAAATCTGTCGTCTTCATACTTTTAATAACACATACAGTTATCTTGCATTAAGGAATGAAATAAATCATATGTTATGTTGTAGTACTGATGAAAACAAATAACAGCAGCTATGTCTCCTTGTGTGCTTGGAATGGATAAATCATGAAAATTATCTAAAACAAATAACAATAAATTCAATGAATTGGGTCTTTAACACAACTGGATATACGAATATATGAATATACTGTGGAAGTCTAATTACTGTGATTGATAACAGCAGCCATTTACTGCACATCTTAGGGCAGCTGTGCAGTGTGTAGTGCCATATTAATTATTAAGTAGAGCTCCCCATTGATTTCTTTGCACTGTTCTATTTAAAAATTGATGGTGTGAAAGAGGATGGTCTTATCAAGGCTGGAATGAAACTGGAGCTTAGAACTTTGTTTAAAACTGTAAGGTGTAACAGACTGTGTGATCTTCTCAGGATGAGACCTCTGTCAAACAAATGTCAAAGCATATTTCCATGCCTGGGAAATTGAGAGACTTGTCTTTTTCTCCAATAACTTTACTATTCATATACATTAAAATGGAGTGGTATGATTTTAACAATGGGAAAACCTCTTTTTTTTTTTTTTTTCCTTTTTTTTTTTTGTGAGCATTCTTCGCATTTGTTGAACTAATTTGTATCTTAAGAAACGTTTTACCATGAAAAATTCTTTTTTCCATTGTTAGGTCAAACTGTGAGGACATAAAAAAAGATACATAGGAGAATGAATTTTGATTTCCTTAGTGCATGCAAAGATCTATGTGTCTTCATCAAGATTTCAAAACTTTGAATTAATCCAGTATTTTCATATAAAGTGTATCTTATAAAGTGTAATCTTGGTTAATTTACTGTCCAGTGTTTTCACTTTTTTTTTTTTTTTTTTTTTTTTTTTTTTTTTTTTTTTTTTTTTTTTTTTAGCAGATAGTCCCAGTGAAGCTGGTAGGTGTCTGACAGTGAAACTCAGACATTCAACAATAGGCTTAATTTGCTTGACAGCATCTTCAGATAATCTAAACATTTCCTTTCAGGACATTCATAACTTTAACGGCAGGGCCATGAAAGCCTCCTGGGCAAAGAATTAATTTTCAATGTAATAAAAAAGCAGTGTGTATGTCAAGGGTATGCAGCTCTTTTGTTAACTGGGAAAATTTTACTGCATTGTCTGTCTGCAGCAGTATACTTGCAAATCTGTTCTGCAGTAAAGGTACCATCCTCTCTTCAAAATAAAGACTTGAAGGATTCTTTTTTGGGATCTCAAGGATGGGAAGAAGATTTTAAAAATATCTTTCTAAAACAAAACTCAAAGTCTTTGTTTATTTTTCTCTGGTTGGGAAACATCTCCTAGTCCTCAGTAAAGCTTTTTATCTAAAGGAGGCTGAAGAAGAGTTTGATGTAGAGTCACTGAAGAAGGACAAAAAAACAGCTGGTTCCCTCTTTGGTCAGGGAGAACATCCAGTGACTTTCTAGTCTTGACTTTTCTGTGAAAAATGGAACATTTCCCAGTAGGATGAAGGTCAAGATTCATGTTTGTAATGATATTACGTTTTGGCTTCTTCAGTATTTAGAAAAGATTATTTCAGTAGTGTTTTGGAAAGGAAAAATAAAGGCAAAGCTGTGTTGGCTTTGGTACAGTGAACACTGCTTTGAGAGGCATCCAGATGAATCTACACAGGAAAGCAGTTCAAAAGGTAAAGCATAAATTAAAGGAAATTCCTTTACTTTTACATTTTCTCTGTATCTGTAAGCTGGAAACAACATGTGAACTGACCTGATTTTAAGTGAGTTTTAAGTGCCTATCTCTGTGGAATAGAGAGAATATATACGGACATATATAGGCATATATATATGTAAATAAAGTAGTTCAGGTAACGGTCTCATTTTTGAAGAATATGTCTGAGAATTTGTGATCATGGAGTAATATCAGTGTCTCAGCTCCTATTGTTTAGGCATATAAACCATACCCTTTTCTATGAAGATACTTTTCTGTGGCCTGGAAGTTTTTCATATATATCTAACAAAAAGTTCTTTTGAATTAATTCATTCAGCAGAGTTCAGCTACTCAGTGCCAGAGGAGATTGGCCCCAAAATGTGATACCAAAATAATGAGGGCTCATTTTAGGTGCCCTTTTCATCCTTACTCTCTTTTCCTCCCTGCAAAAGATGAAATGTTAATTTTGACAGAGCATTTTCACATTTTTACAAATTAAAGGCAACTTCTATTAGTCAGCTTCATCATGCTGTGCATAAGAATGGGACAGAGTGGTGCTTGCTGCTTGATCCATCCCAGTGTCTTATGATTCACACTAATGGAACATGCAAATGCTCTGGTGAAGAGCAATTTAGTGCAACAAATTCATTCAAAAGATACCCTCCAAAAGTGCCCTGTTCTTTCAGTTCTTGAATATTTTTGTTTCACTGAAATGGTAACAACATAAAGTCAGCTCCCCAGCTTGCTTAAGGTAACTGACAGCAATATACCAAGCTGTAGTCATCAGGAGTCTGATATACATTATTATTATTTTTATCATATTATAATATACTTAGTTAATTGTTTGACACAGAATTATGCTGGAAACAGTTAATAAAATGAGTTTATCAAAGCAGCCTTTAACATAGTGGTGGATAATTTGGACTGTGCAGAAGAATGGGGAATGCTTGGCAAGAGGTGTGCTCTTGGTTGAACAGGGCTACTGAAAATATAAAATGTGTCAGAAGAGTCACACACCAAAACATTGTGGTATTTTACTAAAATTAAAAACTATTGTATTTAAAATCAAAAGGAAATAATTTTACTTTTTAATGTTTTAAACTTGGAAAAAAAGGATTTTTCAGCATTTTGAAGTGAAATAGTCTATAAAAAGTTGTAAATTGAAGCAGATATTTGTTTAAAGCATTTTGATTGATTCAACAGGAATTAATTAATTGGTTGGTTTTCTGCTTAGGGAATACTTTGAAAAAAAAAAAAAAAAAAAAAAAAAAAAAGAAAAAAAAAGAAGAAAAAAAGTTTTCCCAGAAAGTTTCATGGAGTTGTAGTTATGCTACAGCCTACAGCGCATTTTTCATCCTGTGTACAGCACATATAGCTGTCACATTCCAAAGCTCGTGGTAAGAATAGACTCAGTCTAAATAAAATGATGAGGTTTTTATAGCTGCCATTAATTTTTGTGAACTCTTTTTGCAGTTGGATGGCCAAATACTTCTTTCTCTGTTGATACGTGCAGCCAATCTTAATAAGCTGACCAGTACAGGATACTGACAGATGTGTGAAAATGTGTTCTTCAATCTATGTTGTGTTATCACCTTGGTATTTACAACTTCCAAGGATCCTGAGGACGGGAGGATGAACTGTTTAGTGAAATACTAACTGGATTTGAAGCTTTTCACCTCTAGGGCATTGATTTATGTCCCAGTCTAGGTCAGCACTATCTGAATGGAGTTATCACTGGAGAGCTTTTTTTTGGCCTGTGTGAAATAATAGTCTTAACTTTATAGTGGCCAGCTGTCCAAATTGCAAAAGCACCATCTTGTTTTGCACTAATTATCATCTTTCAAGTTTCAATAAAGAGACAAGGATTAAATAGACATTAAAACTGCTGTCATTTCCCTGGTGAGTGATCTTCTTTGTTAAGGCACTTTGTCAGGATCTCCTTGACAGTCAGTGCTGTCGCCAGGCCAAATACCTGTTTAATCAGTAATGAAAAAACCTTCAAGATGCGAACAAACCCAATGCTAACTTAAAATAAGCCACAGAAAAAATTCAGGATGAGAATTTCTACAATAGGAAACTGTTATTCCTTAAAGACTTGGGGTGCCAGCAATCTCAAACTTACAGTCACCTCAAGTTGTTGGTTATCATGTGTTTTATTTTGGTGAAGAAACAGCAAAAAGATGCATGCATGAATCACATTTATGTTTTTGTATCTGCTGCTCTACAAACTGATGTAAAATAGAAGGTTCACTGGATAGAAGCAATTTCTGCTAAAATATGGGAAAAGTTCTACTTGAAATTGTCCAAGCAGAGTATTAAATACAAAAATAGTACCTGGTCCACTGAAGAAGCCTTTTTATTTGTACCAGCCAGTTCATAACTTAGTGGGAGGAATATTAAAACTATTTTTCTGGATTTGGTAAAGATGAATCACCTGGCAGAGAGAGAAATTGAATCTGACTGGAGCAATCTGTGCAGAAGGGTAATTACTGCACAGCTACAGAAAAGACAGAGCCAGAGATGCAGAGTGGTAGAATACGAGGCAATGAGTGCAGCTTACAATACAGGACATTGAGCTTAGATAGGACAATTTTAATTTAATTTAATTATATTTTCCCCCAGAAGAATGGTCAAATAGTGCAATGTGTACTTAAGCAATGGGTGGTTTCAACTATCAGGATGTTCCCCAAATGAACAGATAGTGATCCCTAATGCCCAGTTGCTGCAAGACTAGGAAACACCCAGATACCCAGGACATGCAGTTTGCAAAAATCAAAAAAAGAATGGGCTGCGTGTCCATGGGATCAGGTTTTGTGTCTGAGGACTCAGGAATGACAATAGTGACTTCAAAGGACCAGCATTAATAAGAAGGCAGACTTCTTGACTTTGTGTTCCTAAAGCACCATCTAACAAACCCTGTATAATGAAGGGCTAATAACTCTGTTTATTTGTTTGTTTGTTTGTTTATATATGATCATGGCAGCTCTAGGTCCTCCTTAATCCTTTCTGATAAAGTACATGCCAACCTGCTGCACAGTTCCCTTCACTGTGGAAAACTATTTAGACAAGATGTTGTTTGCACAAGAAGGCAAAATAGAGGAAACAATAGGAAAATGCAGAGTTTTGAGAGGTCAAGCTTTAAATTTTATGTGTGCCTGGGATATATCAACAGGGATTTTTACACTGTCAACAATCCTGAGCATTTACTGAGTACAGGTCCAGACCTGTACATGATGGTAAAAACCATCAGTGCTGCCATTAAACTGGTTACATGTCTGGGACTTGATGGCCTTCCTGTGGACATCAGTGACATTTTTTCCAGTAGAGTAGGAACAGAATAGCAATAATATTTTAACATAACAAACTGGAAAGTAGACCTCTCCCTAAACTTGCAAAATGCTGGATTTTTTACAGTAATTTTTCTAGTTGAGTCATTTTACTGATTAAAGCACCTCTCATAGGTGCAGCTACACATCATAATTTCTTTTTTATTGATGATATATTGATGATCAGGTCTTTGAAATTAATTGTTTATTACCTCATTTGGATATATTTTCTTCCATCCTCTTTGCCAAGTCAAGAAATTGTCTCATTTTTATGAAAGCCAGCTTTTAACATAGGCTGGTCCATTGGTATCACTGAATGAAAGACATTAAATGATTACTGCATTTGCAGGGAATTATACAGTGTAGTTTCAACCTTTACTGAGTAAAACAACTTTTGCAAAATTTTGTTACTGAAATCTGCTACTACCTTCATCAGCTAGAACAGCAAAATACTAGAATTAAAAAAAAACAACAACAAAAAAGAAAGAGACTAATTCTCTTGGAGTAGTGCAGTGATTAAATATGTGGCATTGCCTTCTGGAGAAACAAATCTCAAAGCGAAATACGCTGTAGCTTGTATTGCCCCTGGTTCTCTTTTCCTTTCTGGTTTCTTCCAGGTTCAGTGTTGAATGCTCAAGTGGTTGTTTATTTAAAAAAGCCCTGAGGATATTTTTGGCTGTGCAGTTTGTATAGATCTAAATGGATTTTCCCCCACAGATTGCCTCTTCCATAGGAGCTTTCCTCCTCCTCCCACTCCCCCCACCCTTCAAATCTCTTTTTAGAGGCTATGCAGGAGGTGGCAGGGCCAAGTGAGGCTAGAGAAAATGGTTGCTTTAGCAACAAAAGAAACTCGTCCAGGCAGCTGAGTCTCCTGTAACTAGTATTTTAGAGGCAGCTAGGATGGGGGAGTTCCTCAGGGCAGTGGTTGGTACAGGCAAGGGGCAGCTCCTTAGGCTCAGTATTGATGCCTCCTTATGTGGCTGTGTCCAGCCTGCCCCAGGATGTGCTGGGAGGCAATAGTGGAGTGAGGGAAGGAGCAGGACTTTGGTCTTATGGCCTGATAAAAGCAGGAGGGATCCACTGCCTACTGGCTGCTTGCTGAGCAGACATGAGCTGCTCAGTCTGTGCATCTGAAGGGTGTAACACTAGGTCTGAATCAACATGTCCAATTTGTCCATAGGGCTGGTTAAGAAGATTTGTCACTGGAAAACTCCAACCACTGCCTCTGAGAGCATGAGCAGCTTGCAAAATAAATGTTTCCCTTCCTGAGCTTACTGAAGGAGGACTTATATATTTTGCAGGCAGAGAAAAGACCTTAATCTCCTCCTGGAGTTGTTGTCAGAGCATTTCCTGATTACACAGAGGTGCCTTAGAATAGCTGTTAATCATGTTCAGCTCTCAGGATGGGCTCTTGTCAGATTAAGGGCTAACAAGATGATTGCTTTCTCCCCGAGCTACTCATTGGACTCTGCTTATTGGGGCTGCCATTGCTACTGCATTTGATAGCCTTAAGCAAGGCTTTGAGTTGTTGCCTGTACCCCTCTTTGGTTTGCCGGGGCCAGCAGGAACAGGGTCAGTGACTGGAGCTGGTTCTGCAGGTGCTGTGGCAGGTGTGGCAGTACCAGCACCTTTCTGACAGGTCCAGCAGCTGCTCCCACTGCTCTGACCCTGTCGAAAATGAGTGAATTTTCTGGCTAGAAAGCTATTCCAAGAGGCTCAGTTCCTTCTCTTGGTGGTGGTGTCAGTTATCCAATTTAGCATGCTGTTAATTCAATGAGGAGAAACACCCAGAACTGTCTCTGGGAAGGAAGCACCCCTGCAGCAGCCCATCCTGGGGTGGGACTGGCTGGGGAGCAGCTCTCTCTGGGGCTTTGGTGGGCAGCTGAGCATGGGGCAGCCGTATGCCCTGGCAGCAAGGATGCCAGCAGTCTCCTGGGCTGCACAGAGAGGAGCACAATCAGGAGACTGAAGGAAAGGACCATCCTCCCTTATTCAACACTCATTAGGCCTTGTTTCATTGTCAAACTTTGGACCCTCTGAAGAAAGACACAAACAGCAGAATATTCAGCAGAGGGCCCCCATGAAGGGCAAGGCTTGAGCATTAACTCTGCAAGGAAAGCCCAAGGGTCCAGGGCTTATTCACTGCCTGGTGAAAACATGGTTTTTAGGGGACCTCACAGGCTGTCTGACAGGCAGTGGACGTGAACTGAAAGAGGAGGGGTACAGACTGGACACAAGAAAAATTAGTTTTTCACCGAGAGGCTGCCCAGGGTGGTTGTGCTTTCTGTCCTTGGGGGTTTTGAAGACCTGGTACAAGACTGGATTCAAAGTCCTGAGCAGCCTGGTCTGAGCTCAGAGGTGATGCTGCTTTGAGCAAAGGGCTGCACTAGAGACTTCCTGCCTCCTGATATCTCTTCCAGCCTTGCCTTACTAAAGTAACCTTTCCTTTGCTGGTGGGAAAGGAAGTGAATGAACGAGGACAAAGGGAGAAACTGGACCTGTGCATCCCATTTTTTTTTTTTTTTTAGGCCACCAGATATGGCTTTGACACAGTATTGCCATTGCCTGGGGCTCAGACTGTTCTGCTGATCTTCCGAGCTGATGCATTCACGAGGGATTAACCCTGACGCTGGTTCTGTGAAAGTCTATTTCTCAGAGGATTTTTGGAAATCCAGAGGAAACCAGGCACTAATGGACTAATACAAAACATGACATGATTTTTTTCACTTGTCGCTTGCATCAGTGTTGTAACCTTAAGGTCAAGCAGCATTTCCAGGAGAGGCCAGCTGTTCTTATGTCTGGGACTAACTGTCTCTGTAGCTTTTCCACAAAGAGAGTGGTGGTTTTAACATGCAAAAATTTGCCTCTAAGGCAGGTTAGGCTTTTATTCTGTTGTTTTATTACCTGATGTGCTGTATTCTCTTCATTAAATGAACCATTTTTGTTCTCCCGTACGTTCTTTTGCATGCCTGTGGCTCAAAAATATACCTTTTAGTTGATCAAAAACTTCTTAGCAGTTCTTTTAATGCTTACAGATCGTGGAACATTAGGCACCAAAAAAGGGCTGTCTCTAAGTAGTGCAGAATGAATGGTCCTCCTGCTGCAAGCCCTCACTTTTCACTGTCATAAAAGAAGTCATAATATAGTGCAATGGGCACTGTTTTTTGCTGCTCAAAGAAATCAGCAGGGTACTTGAAGCGAGTGTTAGGGTGTGGGAGAGAGCCTTGCAGCTGTGTCACAGGTGTTGCAGACCATGTGAAGAACTGCATTTCTTTTTGCAGGGAAATGTGAGTACAAGGCACCTGCATCCTTGTGAGTCCTCAGCTAGAATTGCTAAAGGCTGGGATGAAAACAGAAGAGGCTAGGAAAGGA
Organism: Florisuga fusca; assembly: GCA_038090715.1. Classification (NCBI taxonomy): domain Eukaryota; kingdom Metazoa; phylum Chordata; class Aves; order Apodiformes; family Trochilidae; genus Florisuga; species Florisuga fusca. The sequence goes on along the minus strand of JAAWXA010000019.1, from coordinate 1,400,397 downwards.
GGTGGCTTTATTTTTTATTACATAAAAATCTCTCTGCTCAGAAGCCTTTTGGCTTTGATAAAAGAAGAGCTCATCTCTTGTAGATTGCGGTCCTGAAATTCAGAAAACAAAGTAATAGGATAGATTCCTTTGTGGGTTTTTAATCTAGCAATGTTTTTCAGCAATCCTAGGAAACAGGTTATGCCACCACGTGGATTTGCACTAGGGGATACAAAGTTTATTTGCTCATGTTCCAAATGTCTAGCTTGTAAATAATTCTCTCTAACCTGGACAATCTACAAAACCAATCTACAGAAACCAAAAAAGCTACAATCATAGGCTTGCACCTCAGTGCTTGTTGAATCTAACATAGACACAGATGCAATATTTCAGTAGTCTGTGTTTTCATAATTTGTTTGAAACCAACTTAATTTGAAAAAGGTTTTGTTTTTTAGGTTTTCGGTTTTCAAGGTTTAGCACATCACGTTAAACACAAGGGGCAGTGCACATTAAACTTTTTTGTTTAATTTAAATTAGTTTTATTTATATGATAGGTTGCATAATTTTGTGTAGGCATCTATGTAGGTGAATTTTTAATCTCTCTTGTCAGTTAGAGACAAGCCAGTCTGCTCCTATTATCTCAACAATAAATTCTGTTTTTATCAAAATTAAATTTCAAAAAGAAAGGGTTTGTTGTAATTGACACTTGCTTAGTCAGAAAGATTTTCTGCAGATATTTCTTGTGCTTCTGTAGACACCCAGTGACTCACACACACTTCATGCATTCTGTATAGCAAGGGTTTACACTCTAAAGGGATGATATTGGATGGTGCTAACTTCCTGAACTGTCTGTATTTAGAGTTGATCCCTTTATAGGATCTGATTTTCAGGAGAACGTTTGTTACAGTTCTAAGCTTTAATTTACGGCTCAGTTCTCCAAGGCACTAGTGTTAACCTTAAGCTTTCATCCAATAGGGGATCTGAAGTGTAATAAAGAATGAATCTTTTACTGTTTCTCAGTATTTTGTTAAGCATAGAGTTTTCTGCCTTTACTATTGGAGGTAAGGTTTGAAAATTTTGAAATCTGAATATCTTGTTATCATGGAGAAATTGTGCAATTAGAAGCCTAATATTATATTCACATTATGTCTAATACATGGCAAAAAATACCAACAGTTGCTTAAGTGTTAGACACATCAATCTAAAAATTAATTATCTGAAAGACAATGATACTCCATGTGGAACACAGTTATGACTGTACTCTGACTTATGGGTTGTGCATGTGATGAAAAATAAAAGTATTTGTATTTTAATCAGTAAAATAAATACTTCACTTGAATGAGTATAAAATTTTTAGAACAACCAAACTGGAAAAAACAGGTAAGAAGACATGTATCAAAACATAAATAATCTACAAGACAGAGTAGATCAAAGTAACTTTTGATGAAACCATGCTTAGTTGGATAACATTGATGGGATTGAAACTGCTTGTGGGAGAGAAATATTTTATTAGTTTCAGGATATAAAATTGATTTGAAAAAGCTTCAAAATGGTAGAAACATCCCATTTTACCATTTTTCAAATTAAGATTTTATTCTTTCTTAATAGAAGCAATTGTTTTGAAACTTGTATTTGCTGTATAGCAATACCAGAAAAACGATGAGGATTTAAAAAATGACATGATTTGACTTGCTAAACTATGTCTTCTGTTGGTATTTCTAAGTTGCAAAAGGTTTTAAATTTCAGCCTGTATTTCCCTGTGTGTTGGAAGAGAACGCTGTTGAAATCATGAGTATTTTTGTGTCGTAGAAAATAAGTTTCCCACTCAGATCTCTTCCTGTACCTGAAAAGTGGTAACATGCAGCTACCCTAAGGCATGCACTGACTCCATAATATGATTGGAACTTGGAGGATATGTGGTCAGGAAAGCAGATGGCTTTCCTGAAGTGCTTGATGCTTCATATTGCAATGTGCCTGGCTATCTCTTGAGCAAAACTAAGGAGAATAGGCAACTGATGATGGGAGAAAAGCAATGGAAAGAATAAAAAATCCAGGGTTTGCAGATCAAGGTCTCCAGCGCTAATTGTGTGGGCTCAGAAAGAAGGCATTGAGCAGAACATACTTGAGTGTGTCTGTTGATTCCGGGAGATATGTGGTAGGGGTTTACTTAGAGGAAGACAATGAAGGATCCTTGCCATTATTTTCTTCTTCCTGATGGTGTTGCTGGCCAACACACCAGATGCAAGAGAAGGTGGGGCCTCAGAGAAAACATAAGAGGAAGAAGTCAGGAGACCTGCGCATTCAGAATACCAGCAAGAGGATCTGGAGGAGATGCAAAGGAGACAAGGACATGGAGCTCTTGGGGTACATGTGAGCCAGGGTCTTCCATTCACCAGTGAAGGCACGTTAGTCAGGAATCTACGAATGACTTCACAAACAGCATGCCTGTGCCTTCATAGTATTTGCCAGGTGAAGCATGCCATTGGAAGAAGTCACAGCAGAAAACCCTCCTGAGGATTTACAAGTGCTCTGCCAGCAGAGGGAAAAAACGAAGCATAAACTTATGATAAATCAGTATAGGCTGAACGATAGGAAGGAGCAAATAGAAATTTAGAAATCTCCCAGCGAGGGAAGCTAGAGGATATGCCTGGAGACAGATGTATTACAACATGGAAGAGTGTATCTTGGGTTGTGGTGGCAATATTCTGGTAGCAGGGGAGGGACTACAGGAGTGGCTTCTGTGAGAAGCTGCTGAAAGCTCCCTGGGCTCAAAATAAACCCATCCCCACCTCTGGCTGATGCTGAGCCCATCAGTGACAATGGATGCACCTCTGCAGTTAACGTATTCAAGAAGGGGAATTGAGCTGTTATTAAGACATCAGGGCAGAGGAGAAGGTGGGGGAGAGAAAACAGAGCTGAGTGCAATGCTGGAGCAGAGATACCAAGTCTGGTGTGGAAGAAAGGAAGCAGAGGTTCTGCTACATCCATGGTGAGATGTTGGAGCAGCCGATGAAAGACCATGGTGGAGCAGATGTGATCCTGAAAACCGTGAAGGAAAACAGTGGAATACAAGTGGACCTAGATCTGTGGAGGACCCCACGCCAGAGGAGGTGACTGCTCCTGCAGCAGCCGTGACTCTGTGTGCGGCCCAGGCTGGAGCAGTTCCTGAGGGACTGCACCTGTGGGAGGGACTCATGTCGGAGGGGTTCCTGAAGGACTCTCCTGTCAGAGGGACCCCGCGTTGGAGCGGGGGAAGAGTGTGAGGAGTCCTCCCCCTGAGGAGGAAGGAGCAGCAGAACAACCTGTGATGAATGGTCTGTAAACCCTACTCCCTGTTCCCCTGTGCCACTGTGGGGGAGGAGGTAAAAATACCAGGAACAAAGTAATTTGGGCCCTGGAAGAAAGGAGGGGTGGGGTGACGTATTGAAGCTCTGGTTTGTGTTTTCTCTTTGCCCTGTTTTGATTCAATTAATGATAAATTGAGTTGATTTTTTCCCCAGGTTGAGTCTGTTTTGCCTGGGACCATAATTTAGTGAGTGAAAGCCTCCTAGAGCTTGTCTTGACCCATGAGGTTTCCGTTGAATTTTCTCCTCCCCATCCCAAAGGGAGGGGAGGGGGGAGTGAGTGGCTGCTTGGTGCTGTGTTACTATCTGGGCTTAAGCCAGGACAATAAGAAACACACAGAAGGTGGGGACAACATCTTTAGCAGGGAGGAGAGATGAGAAATAAGATGAATGGGTATAACGCCTAGGGTAGAACTTGGTAGAGCTACTCAGTTGACTACAGAATAATAGAAAATAAGAACAAAAATAAGTCTGTGAATCCAAGCCCCTGCTTGGATTCAGTGTAAAGTTACTACTACCTAACCATGCACACTTAGTTTATGCTACTGTATTTCTGGTATGAATTCATAAGAAGTGTTCAGCATCATTTTAGCAAGTACTATATTGCCTCAGGGGTCTTCATCCTTGGAGATGCACATAATAACTATTTTCAGACATTAGTTTTTGCTTGTCTTGCAGCATCCTCCAAAATTATCTCTCCAAGTGAAAGTGAAATTAAAACAGATATCAAATTCCTTCACTGAAAGTCTTGAGAAAGAGTACTTGTTCAATAAAATACCTAGAGAATTTAAGCTGTGTAAGTGATCTGAGTGGATAAGTGAGAAAGCAAAGAGGATTATAATACAAGAACAGAACTGTAAGGGCATATACTGTTTAGAATGAACTCTGCTTAGGCAGAATATTGCTTTTTGTTGCAAGAGAAGAACTTTTCCATCTTTCTGCCTTTTATTTTATTTTTAGTATTTCTGCTTTTTTGATTTGATCTTCATCAAGTGAATTAATACAGTCTTCCTAAAGAAAAAAGAAACTATCCATTTGTATTGTTACATATGCCAGAGAACTGAATCAATGGTTATTTCAATTTCCAGATTAATTTGCATTCTTCTACTGACTTTGTCTTTGGAGCAGATTAGACTTTGATTACTAGGGGGTGAACAATTCACAGTGAATAATTAATTTGGCCAATAACTTAAGACTTAGAATAGTTTATTACCCTAAATTAATTAGTCGCATATTGTGCAGGGCTTTTAGGTGAACAGTTTTCATTCTATAGATTATTCTTAACTAGTTGTACACTTTCCATAATTACATAAAATTGTACACTGAAAAAACTATAACAGATAAAGTTGTCTCAGTCTCTTTATTGTGCTACTATGGCAAAGGTTTGACAAAACTGTGAATCTGCAAGAATTAATAGGAATTCTTCAATTTGAGGCCAAATGACATAATTTCCATTGACTTCTCACTATTCCAAGTTTGTATTTTTGCTAGCAAACATTGAAAGTATTTAATTTGTTTCTGGTCAAGATGGAAAAACGCTTATTGCAACAACAGCACTACCTGTGTGATGTCTTCTTTGTATATCTGCAAGATGGCTTAAGTGCAATATTTTCTACCAACACTGAACAGCTTTTCCATTAATTTTGGCAGCTGCTTGTAGTGCTGAAGCATCAATACAATGATGAAGAGCAAGGACAGAGTGTGGAAGAGGAGCACACAGACCAATTGTATTTGAAAGTCTGTGTCTTACATCAGTTTTACTCAAGGCAAAATACAGGCCTGAAGGCAAGCAGGGACTGGTGGGTGACAATAGAAGTGCAGATCTGGAATGATCAGCAGCAGCTTCCAAAATTGAAAGTAATAAAGACTACTTCTCTGATATTTATGGAAGCCATGTGCCTCTATGAGAGCTCTTGAAGTATTTAATTGCATGTGGTAACACTGTCCAGAATTGCTAGACTGTTTAAACTCCTGGGAAGGATAATGATAAAGAATTCAGGTACTGGCTCAGGCATTTCTACTTTTGAGAACATGGGGTTGAAAAATAATAGTAGGTGCTGATAAAATCCCTATTTCTCTTTGCATCTTCCCCAGAAAGATTTTTTCAGCAGAAAGAAATGCTTTTCCACTAAGATGCAAAGTCCAGCTGATCTTAGTAAAATACTGAGACTGTTGTCTAATTATTGCTGGGTTTTTTTGGAAGGAACTCACTCAATTCTTAGCATAATTCATGATGACACTGAATATTCATCATTGCATTATCTCATTTTACTTTTTCATCCCTAAGAGTCTGCCCTCCCCCCCAAGCTCACCTCTCTGTACTTTGATGTATTCTATCCTTGTTTCTATGTAAGTTTGAAGAGTTCATCCTTTTTCCTTCCTTTATGTTTTTCCCTTTCTTCTGAAACTGGCCAGATACTGAGAGTTGAGGTGCCATGTGTTTGGACTTCTGGATTACTTTGCAGCAGTTCCTCTGGAAAGCATGAGAAAAAGAAATGAAGCAAGTTTGCTCTCTGTTTCGTTCCATGTCACTCCCCCCATATTTTTTTAGTGTATACCCACAGTTTGTGCCTTTTTGAACCTTCATCATGTGAGTTACTGGGTTACTGCTTTTTAATTATTTTTTTTTTTTCTCTCTGAACTGGAGTACCCTGAGATATATGTTTATTTATTTTTCTATTGACAAAACTGAGCAGTTAAGGTCACTGGTGGTTTGAGAGGAACAGGTGAATATTTGCACTTGAATGTCTTTCAGTGTTTTGTCTTTTGGAAATTGTACAGCTAATCTCTATGGTCTGAAAGCAAAGAGGGCATCTCTTTAGGAAAGCAAAAGGAAGCTTGGAGGCTGATGTCATTAACCAGAACAGTTCTTCCAGCTTCTTTCCATCTGTTCTGGGCTTAGTGACAAGCTTAGTTTGCCCTGTAGGGAGTAAAGCACCTATAGAATAATTTCTGTCACTAAAGTCCTGAATTTACTGTGAAGAAACACTCTTGCAGCAACTTCTTCTTGCAATATTTCTCTTGTTACAAAGAATGAAAGAAAGGAAGCTGACTAAGCTTAATTTATTGTTATTTATTATTATAAATGCTTTGACCAGAGGCATAAAGCTGTACTACCAGTTCATCTTTCCTTTGTGATGCTTCAGTAACTGAAACAAAGAAACCTCTGCATCCCATTTTACAAATCGTATTTATATTTTGTCTATAAAATGCAGCACCACATTTTCCATCTTTCTTCAGTGGCTTATCTGGAATGCAGAAGCACAAAGAAGTATTACATTCACAGATGATTTGGTTTTGGTATCTGCTTGGCAATACTGAAAGTGTAAACGTGAAAGCACAAGATGTACAAATAATCCCGCTAGTAAAAAATGGAAAAACTAAACATGTTTTAAAAATCCTGGAAGAACAGTGGTCACAGAAAGTTCAGCTCTTGATATAAACCCTTTAGTGTTGTGAGGGTCATGTTCATAATGTGCCAACGTAGTCTTATAAATATTTGAATTGTACTGAATTGAAATAAGGTTAGCAAAGCAGCTTGAGGGTACAGGAATAGTGAATGTTTAAGTCTTTGGAGGTAACATTGACCTGTGCTTCAGGTTTTTTTGTTTGGTTGGTTTTTACCAGACTAGTAATGGTACATTTTCTTGCATTTCTGCACTGATTTATTTGTTACTAAGTTTTATTCCACCTCATTTTGAACAAGAAGAAAGAAAACGTGTGTCCGTGTTTTGAGAAACTACAATGTTGATTCAGGTAGAAAATTTTCCTTTGGGTGGGTGTTGCAGGAATGGTATTCTTATTGTGGAGAGTTAGCTTGGGAAGTGACCAGTAGCACCTTGATAAGGTAACATTGTAAGTATGTAATGCAAGAAGTAGGCATAACACTGTGGGACAGGGAAAAAGAGAAACCTATCAGTGTTATATTTTCTAATATTAGCAAACAACTGAACCAATAACTCATGAGAGAGTTCCTCTATAGGATGGCTGCCATTCTTAGCAGATAAAAGAAATGTTAGAACTTGGGCAGACTACTAATTCATAACAGCACCATCTACTATGCATGAAGGAGCAGGGCTATAACGTTCTGAGTCCAAAAGGGAATAATTGCTGGCTGTGACTATTTCCCTGATCTGCTGTGCTGTATGCATATGACAGGCTTTTAAATTTTCAGTATCTTCTTGGATTTTCATGTAATGAAGGTGCCTTGCTTTCTCTGTGATACTTGTTGACTATTTGGTTTCCTGTTGGTATTAGAATCCTTGCCATCCTCTGCTGATGGTGTTTTCTCCAGTAAACTGCAGTTCATAATGACATCCTGGCAAAAAAAAAATCATGATATGCTTCCAGTTACATAGAGACCATTGCCATGAGCATTTTTGGGTTTACAGCTAAAGCTTGTAAGCTATTCTGCATTCTTTGGTTTTGATATGGTACTTCTAGATGTCCTGGGATTTGACCATTCCATGCCTTTGTCTTTGGTAAAGTTTTATAAAGTCTTCTCAACTAGAATCTATCATCTCACCATCAAATGATTTCCAAGTAATGATACTGTGTGGACTGCAGTCATGTCAGGGTGTTGAAACTGAAAGCACTGTGAGCTTGCCTCCAGTGCCATGTAAGCACATTCCATGTTTTGGTTTTGTAACCTCACTGCTTAGCCCAATTTGTAAAAAGTTCATTCTTGTGAAGTACTTTCTTGAAGTTCTTAATTGAATAGAACCACTCACATCCTTCAAGTTAAGCTCCTTGCCAAATGAAGACCAGAGAGATTTCAAAGCAGCCACTGGAGCACTTCCAGAGCAGATAGCTTTATGAATATTGCTTTATCCTTGGATGCATAATGTAGCTTCTACTTCCCTTGAATATTACAAGAAATCTTTACTTACCAAATTTTCATGCAAAAAAAATTAAAAAACAGGGAAAATGGTATAATACCATTGCGATTAATTGCTAGGGTACTTGATTAATTTTTATCATATTTGTCCAGTGTGATTCAGATTACTTCCAAGTAGATCCATTGCCCATTGTAAAAAACAAACAGAAAATGTCTACCAGACACAGGATATACATTTAGGAATTGGAAAAAAAGTAGCTACAAATTATTATTCATGTTAGCACATAAAGAAATCAGACAGGATTATTTGATAATTTATTTTAAATAATGGCACAATGCACAAAGCTGTACCACAAGATCATTCTTAGGCACCAGGGTAAGCAAAAGAGTATAGAAATGAATATAATAAATAAAATTTAGTCAACTTGTGTAATTTTATGGAAAATTAATCTGGTCAAAACACTGGGAAATGAAATTTAAATTAAAAAATAAGTTTACTTTCACCAAAATCAGAGAAAAAAATTTGCAAATTATTTCTCAGTTGCATTCTGAAGAGAGATTTCCAGGAAGATTGCCCATCAAAACTAGTAAAAAAAATTAGCTGCAATGAGATAAGAGGGAGAGTTTTATCTTAGATTAATAAAGGGTTACATGACAAAAAAAGAATATATTTTTTTTTTTCTGTAGGGAAAGAGCATTGGTGGAGTCCAGAGAATCTTTGCTAAGCCTGTCTGTTCAAGATGCTCATAAATGATCTGGAAAAAGAGGTGAATAGCAAGGTGATGAAGTGTGCTGACACTAATCTATTCAGTGAAATGAAAAAGGAAATTAACTCAGGAGAGTTGCAAAAGATTTCACAATACAGAGGAACTGTGTGATGAAGTGCCAGATGAAATTCTATGTTGATAGTAAGGCACACTGGGAGAAAAAGCTAACTTTACATACATAATGATGGGCTCCAAATAAGTTATTTCTACTGAAGGAAGAGATCTTGGAAGTATAATAGATTGTTCCATGAAGAAGTCATCTCAGTGCTTAGAAATAGCCAATGATTCAACAGTGCATAAAGGCTGAACATAAAATCAAAAGAATTACTAGGAAAGGAAGAGAGAACAGAGCAAGCAGCATCATAATGGCATTGTACAAGTCTCTGGTCTGTCTCCATCCTTAATAATTTGTACACTTCTAGGGTTCTAGTCCTCAAAACTATACAGAAGAATTAGGAAAGAGGAAGAGAAAGAAGATGTGACTCATGAAACATGTATAATGACTTCTTTAAATACATGGAGAGTGACTTTCTGTGTCAGAGTACTTCAACCTGAAGAAGAGACATTTGACCAGCCCTATGCTGAAGTTTTCTTTAGGTTGTGAGAGTTTGTCACAGAATTTCCATTATGTGCTTTATTATATATTGTTCCTCAGGTATTATTATTCATCATTGACAGAGACAGGATACTGAGTTATATGAACATTTGATCTGACATATATGTCTCTCCTTCTTTTGTTATGTCTTGTTACCATGAAGAGAAACAAGATGAAATATTTTTTTTGTGATTCCATGCTCACTTGACAACTGAATGGACCACAATTTCTGGACTGCAAAAAAGTTAGATTTCTTTCTGTGTGTCTATCTGTCTATATATCTGCTCAATAGTTATCCTGACCATGACAGTATATCTGTATAATCACTCTCATGTGTTGTGTTCTGAAAAAGGAGACCTTTCTTCTTCAAGTATCACATGAAGATAGCACACACTGGGGAACTGAAAGCCAGTGAAGTGCATGTATAATTTTATATTTTACTCAAATTCTGAAAGACAGTTTGAAATATGATGTTCATAGTATAAACCTACATTTCTGTGTTATTTGCCTATCACTTCACTATTATAGATGATTATTTGTGGTTTGACCAGCTCAATGTTGTAAATGCAATTTGCATTTACACTAGCAGATTAATTATGAATTAATATTGCACAACTTGAATTAGGAGTACAAAGAGGATACTCACACAGTCTTAATTTTTTTGCAACTACACATCAGTCTGTACAAAACCTACTTTAGTGTCATTAAAGTGTTTAGTTATATGAACACTATTTAATTTTCATAAATACTTATTAAAAAAAAACCTGGCAATGTATACTGATAACCTGAAATTAGGTTTTTGAAATTTGGAATTAGGAATTCGGCTGGTGACTGCAGTGCACTCTTTCTGATTAATGCCATATATATACAATCTCTTCGAAAGAAACTATTTTGTAGTATGTTTTTCTTGCTTTAGAATAAGATCTACACATGGAATAAATCTGATATAGTTAGTATCTTGTAAATAAACACCTTTTCCCAGTTAATGTTCCTAGCTTTTCAAATAACTCTTATTGTACTTTGTGTAATCAATCACCAATACAGTGATACTCCTCCACATTCCTCCCTATTTATGTCTCCAAAGTTCAGTTTCATATCTGCATTTCAAGTCTGAACCCAAAATAGAGAAATAAAACTGGTTAGTTTTAAATAAACATATGTGTATACAAGGCATTTCTTAAGGTAAATGGAGAGAAGATAACCAGGGAGACATATATTGCTGGAATAGAAAGTAAATAGAAATGACACACTAAGTCATGATGTGGATGCACAGGACCATAAGTCATACAAGGTATCTGTTAAAATGAATCACGTATTTGCTAGAGGCTGACATGGCATGCATAAGCAGGGAAGGGTTTATTGTCCTGTGCTACTGAACCCCAGCCTAAATGCTGACAGTGAATTCCACAGGCTGAAGAAGTACTGGATGAAAAGGGTCCTTTGCTTGCCTGTTGTCAAGTTTCCACTTGACAACTTCACATGGATGCCTGTAGTTCTTATTCTGAAAGACAGGAAATGAGCATTCCCTTGATGAATAATCTGGGACCAGAGAATCTGTAAAAGCAGAAAACACAATGATGTTTAGAGATTTCAGTTGCCTCCAAATATGCTATACAACAATATCTAGAAAGTTCTACTGTACTTTTTAACAGTAAAGAGATGGATGGTGATAAGTAAGGATAAAGTGTAAAGAAGATAATCAAAAGAAGCATCAACAAAGACAAAAATGTTTGGAGGTAACCTTGATATATATAAACAAACCACAAACTTAAGTACTAATTGGAGAATACTTTAAAATACTGAAAATATCTTAAATACCAACCAGAGAGAAACTGTTAGAACTCACTGACATGTATGTCATGTTCAAGTAAGGAAGCTGGAAATAAATGTAATCTTGACATTTAAAAGTAAAATCGCGATGAAACAAGCCAAAACCACTTTGAGGGAAAACTTGCTAGCAGAAACCTACAAATAACCACTGCCCCCCTCACACACACAGGAACTGGGAAGTTTGCCAGAGAATGTAGGCGATGGCTAAGTAGGTAGATATCAAAGTACTGTGTGTAGTAAGGCCATTGTGCAGGAAATCTGAATTAATGTTATGCATTTAACTTCACTGCAGAGAAGGTCAGGAAAAAAGCTATTCAAGAATTGTTGTTTATGGATGATAAATAAGAGGAACTTTCTCAAATGAAAGTGTTAATGAAAGACGTTTTAGAGGAAGTCAATAAAATGAATAGTAACAAATCACAGTGATCTAATGGCTTTTACCCAAATGCTCTGAGGAACTCAAATGTGAAGTTGCTGAGCTTTGTTAATACATGAGGGTAATATACAACCTACAATTTTGAATGAGTAGAAGTTGGAAAATGTGATGCAGTGTTCAAAGTGGGATCTTAGGATAATCCTGTGAATTATATACCAAGAAATCTGACATACGCATTAGGGAATTTGATAAACGTTACTATATTGAGTAGAATTAGAGGACACATAGATAAATATATGCAATAAGCACCAAAATGGATTGGAAACTAGAGGAATGTCATCAGTCCAAAATCTAGAGTTCTTCGAATGTGTCAGTAAACATGGGATAAAGATGATCCATATGATACAGTTAGAACTGCGAAAGAGATTATGATAAATTCCTTCAACAAAGACCCATATTGCCACCTTCTTAAAAGATTGCTAGTTAGAAATCAATGTTTTTTTCTTATAATGGCGTGTAGTTACAAGTCCTGCAAAAGTCACTGCTAAGGCTGTGCTGTTCATCATATTAATAAATGTGAATTTCACAAGCTGATAAATTATTCAGAAAATGAGGTGAGTATTGTAGTAACAAAGTTTGCAGACAAAACAAAGTAATTCCTAGGACTTAAAACAGTCTGTGATGAGATTCTTATGGTACAGTACTGAGTTACTGGGTGATAAAATGGCAAATTAAATTCAATGTCAATAAATACCAAGCGATGCATGCAAAGGAAATGGTCTCAATTACACATACAGAATAATGACCTCAAAATTACCATCACTATTATCATTTAGCAGTATTAGAATCTCTGAAGGTATTTCATACAGAATGTCACCTCAGTGCTGAACACTGTAAAGGAGGAGTAGATGTTGAAAATTTAGAGGTAAATGTTTTGAGGACAAACACTGGAACTTCATTAAACTACCACAATTAAAAGTGGCAACAGCTCCTTTGAATGCAAGACCCCCTAATTCTATCACAGAAAGGTGGAGCAGAACTAGAAAGGGCACAGAGAATTTAACCCAATAAGAATAAGAGATATGGAGCAGCTGTGCCATTAGAAAAGACAATGTAAATTAAAACAGATAGCTATGAAGAAATTTGAAAAACATGTACAAAACCATAAATTATCACTCTTGTTCCACTCCAGATCAGAGCACCAACTTAATTTAGCAGTTAGGGACAAAGAAATTAGAGTGTTTTTTTCCTACAACTGATAAGTATAATCTGAAACTCAGTGCTATAGGTTTTTTGAAAGGTGAACACAGGGGCAGTTTTTGAAAGTGATGAAAATAAGTTATGGAAAATAGCGTATTTATAGTTACTATTTTTTTATGGTCTTGGTACAGTATCAGCCCCACTGAGTCTCTAAACTGCTTGCTGCTGTATGAGGGAAATATTCTTTGTAAACTCTGTCCTCTCTTGCTGGTTTTTAAATACAAACCAGCCAGACTGAGCAGTTGTAAAGCTGACTTGCCGCAAAGTTCAGAAATGACCACGGCGGACCTCATTCTCAACAACTTTGTGCACCCTTCACCATGTAGTCATGAACACTTACATAAGGAACGTCTAATAGAGTGCAACTTCCCTTTGAAAGTGTTCCTTTTTTTGTATGGAATATCCTTAATTATTTTTCATGGTATCTTTTAAGCTGCTGTGTTTTGGAATTGTGATGAAAACAGTGTTGGCAACACAGGGATTTTTTAGTTATTGCAGAGCAGTGCTTACACAGTGTCCAGGCATTTCAGCTTCTCAGGTTGCCCTGATAAAGAGTATACTGGGGGTATAAAAGAAACTGGGAGGGGACAGAGCTGGAACAGCTGACCCCAAGTGACCAAAGGGATATCCCAGACCATATTGCCTTGTGCTCAGCAATACAAGCTGAGAGAAAGAAGGAGTAAAGGGGAATGCTTGGAATGATGGCATTTGTCTTCCCTGACTGTTGCACATGATGGAACCCTGCTTTCCTGGAGGTGGCTGAACACCTGCCTGCCAATGGGAAGTGGTGAATGAACTCCTTGGGTTTGTTTGCTTGTGCATGCAGCTTTTGCTTTACGTATTAAGATGCCTTAATCTCAATCCATGAATTTTCTCCCTTTTACCCTTCTGATTCTATTTCTCATCCTACTGGGTGGGAGTGATTGAGTGGCTGAGCATGGCTCAGCTGCTGTCTGAGGTTAAATCACCAGAGGCAGTTTTACAGTACCAACACACATGTAATGATGTTTCTGATCAGCAGTATTGACTCCAGTATTTTGTTTTCTGTGATGATTCAGGTATTTAGACACATTGTTCATTGTACAGGAATCCCTTCAATAACGCATCCTTTTAGCATCACGCAAATTGTTTTTAATGGCTTATTGTACTGAAGAGCAAACAAATTAATTTTAACCAAAAATATCTGACAGCATAGTATAGGTTCAGGTTTAGCATGCGTTTTACCATTTTACTCCAGCTAACAGCATGTATATAAGGCAATGCTTTCTTCAACATTGCAGAGATATCATATATGTGTTGTTTATTTACAGGGTAATATTAATACCTAATTATGTGTGAAGCAGTGACAAAGCTGGGTAATTATGCTGAAAGGACAATGTAATTATCCAGGCTCAGCCCTCTTCTCCCTTTGAGGAAAGGAAGGGAATAGAAAAACTGGCAAGTTTATAGTCTGACAGCTGTGTTTTATCTGCAAGGAATTTCCTCTGTGCTTGGACTCTCTTTAAAGTTACCAAGGGACTCGGCCTTCAGTCTCCTTTGTACAGTGTAGAGATACTTAATCTCTTGCTAAATGAACTAACTGGAGTAACAGAAGCAGTCCAGCTGCAGTGGCATGGAACTATATTTAGGCTGACTGCTCCATTACGTGTGATGTACGTGTCTACCCTGAGCACTGGGGTTGCTTGTTCCAGAGACACAAATGAAACTATATGCAAGGTAGTTACCTTTTTGTTGAGTCCTGCTTCAACAGTGTAAGGTTTTCACTATGCAACTTTTAAATTATAGGAGTCATCCCCAAGATACACGTTTGGAAATACATGACACTTGAAAGGCAAAGATTAACTTAGAATCAACTGTATTTAAATAAAACTATTTCATTCTTTTACCCTTATACATTTCCAAATCTTTGGCATTCTGGAGCTCTCCTGGAAGAATATCTGACTTACAGATTCCAAGCAAAGAAGCAATAAGAGGCTGGAAGGAGGAAGTTTTCAGGTCACCACCACTATCTGAGTTTTTGTCCCAAATGTTCCTACTCTATCCATGTGTAGGTAATTAGATTAACTTGAATAGGAGTTTTGTAAGGTAGATTATGTGAAAGCCTTCCATGCACCTTACAATTGATTTTTCCTAATAATAACTTCAGAATTAAAATTTCCAATTCATACAGACTGGTGAAAGCAAATATTTAACTTCACACCTGAAACGTAACTGAAATCAAAACTGCATCTGTATATGTCATTGTTACAAACTGTCATCAAATATTTAGGACCCAGGACTGATTTCCATGTGGGTGTTGTTTTGCAGTGCTTCTGTCTCTGAGTAAGAGGGAAGGTGAATTAATTGAATACCATTCTTGAAAAAAAGTTTTTTATAGTATCATGTTATCTGACCTAAAAACGGGAAAGGATATTTCAGTGCATTACACAGAAAACTAGAGGATATATTTTTTTATTTAACTGTCAGAATTAATTTTTATGAAGTACTTAATTTATTCTTTATTTAGTTACTTAGTTATTTTTGGTAGGTTACAATATTTTGAGCCAGCTACATGTCCAAAGATCCATTCTTGGCACTTAGGAAGGAACTGGTACAGTCTTTTCACTGATTTGCTCTTTCTCATTTCTAGTAACCGCCAAATTTCAGTCATCTATTTAACTTTGTGCCCAGTGAGCACCTTCAGTGAACCTGCTAAGAAATGGTTATTTTGAATCCATCCCATAGGTTGAAAATTCTGCGGCAGTTCCCCCAAACATAGAAGAAACCAACCACTGGTATTTCTGTGCTGAAAGGCTGGCAGAGACAGCACGTCACAGATGCTGCCATCTGCTATGACCCAACTGGGGCAGGTACCACTTGAGTGAGAGTTTAATAATCCCATTTAGATGTCAATGGAGTTTGACTTTGTAAATAATGGGCTTGCAGTGTTCTGTGGTTAACAGGCGGATGAAAGCACATACCACTTCACTTGAAATCCATACCTGACAGTTCTGAAGATTGCAAGTCTTTTTCAAGCAAATTATTTTGATATCCTGTTCCCTCTGGATGTTTGTAAGTAAAGACTTGCCTTGGCTAAAATGGGATTGTTCTCCCAACATACAGGTTATGGCTGTAATCTGGCATTTTTCAGAGCTCCTGACAGGCTTATGCATGGCTGCTTACATTTACAGGACCTGATACATCCTGAACATTTAATTGGCTGTAGGGGTGTTCTGTCTTTAGCATCATTTTTGTATAGAGCTTTCTGTTTGACAGAGTATTGCTATTGTAACTGCAAGGGAAACTAACTGGTAATAACTGATGCTGTTAGCAGGCAGTTAATTTGCAAAAGGCCAAGAATTAACAGTTTTGCTGTTTATGTGGCACACTAATTTCTCGGCAAAAGGAAATCCACATAGATGAATAATTTAAATCCCAGTCTCCCTGCAAGTCTATAATCACGTGCCCTACAGAGACTGAAGTACATTCTACTGTGAGCTTTGTGCAGAAGATTAGTAGCTCTGTGGTGGTAATGCTGCTATAATGGTGTGAATTGCACTTTTAATTTGTCTTCCCATCTGACAGTGCATCTCATTATACTTTACAAAATCTATTTCAAATTATACTTTTTAAATTCTCTGTTGAAGGGTATTTACATAAAAAGGTAAAGATTAAATAAATTGTTTTAAGTCATATCAGCAAATCATTTTAATGAGAACCTCCTTTTTTCTTGCATTTGGAAAAGAATGTGCATTTTATTCCCACTATGTTTCGTTCCAGTCAGTCAAAACCAGCAATGACTGGATAAAATTTTTTTACAATACAGTCAAGATGTGAAATGTATGATAAGATCTACGTTATATCATAAAATTATGCAGGCTCTGTAATAACTAACTTGTTAGCTGTCTTTAGGCTGAAAAGCATTTTATAAAAAATCTTATATTAGATGAGAACTTGGGTTTTTTTTTCACAAGTAGCACTGAGCAGAAAATAATTTTTTTTTCATTAATCAGATTAAATTGTGAAGGACTATACAGAAAAGGTCCTTAGGCACACATTTTAAATAAAAACATTACATTTCTTTCACTCTTTTTTTTTTTTTGCCCTATTTGCTCTTTCTTAACTACATTATTGAAATTTAGGAAGCATAATAGCTGATCTATTTAATGGCACATCATTATCTTCACATGGCATAATGCATACTATTCATTCTCTCATATTATTCACTAATCCATTATATTTATTCTTTGTCTAGCTATGTGAGGAGTTAGACTTTCACTGTACAAATGAATAACATTTTGCAATATTCAAAGCTGCCAATTAATGTCAGTGACCTGTTAATTTGATGGTTCAGCTGTTGGTAGGATTTCATGTTGCTTGGACACTATTTATTGTAGCTTTTGTTTGTTTCCTTGGGCATCAGCTGTTAGCTAGCACTGTGCTAAGTGCTGTGCAGAAGCTGTGGCTTGAGACTCAAAAATATTGCAGACTGGCTGAAAAGAAGAGTGATTTGTGACCAACCAGTGGACACGTATAAGGCTACTGTGTGAATAGAACTACATTTATGTGAAACAATTGTCTTTAATAGTTTTTCTTATAAAATATATGGGCTAGGTCCTTCGAGGTAAGAACAGGTCTAGGAGGCTGTTGCCAGGGCATTTTACTTCTAGCAATTCTTTTTCAGCAGAGCTCACTTCATGGGCTGTAGTGGCTGGTGGCAGCCTTGGCTGAGGGTTGCCTGTGCCTCAGTGGAGCTCACTTTGCTGGGCAATGTTGCTTCTAGATCAGGTCAGGGCACACAGGCGGTTCCAGCTCACATCCTGTAGTGTATATGGGTTGGCAAGGAATGGCTGTATGCTTTTTTAATTACCTTAATTTTTTTGCACAGAAGTTACTCTAAAATACTACCTTATGGTTATTGGCAAAGCAAGGTGTTTCAGATCCAGATATGAACTTCAGAGAGTTCTGGGAGATACTTGGACCCACATTTCTTATTTATGTCACCTCCTGTTTTTCTCATATTTCTTACTTGCCAAGCTACAAAAAATGAGTTTTTGTAAATCAATTTATACAACATTGTTTTAGGTCACTCTTCATTTTGCAGCACTCATAGATTTAACTTGGCAGTTAAAGTAGAATTAATTTAAAATGAGTTTTAATTTTATATATTTCTGTGTTGTCTAAATTAGACATTTAAAATCAGTAAGAGAAGATTTGTGCAGTGAAAAGGTAAATAATAAAGTCCAAAATGCACACAAGTGTTTATTAAGACCTCGTGTCCTCTGTGAACTGAAAGAGTAGTCTTAGTTCCACAGATACTGGAACATGTCCTGAATTTTAGATACAGTAAGTGGTCCCAGTGCAGAGTTCTGGGCTAGAGTGCTCAACACTTTGCATATTTGGCCCCTAACTGCATACATGATCACGTGCTGATGTTCTGTGTGTGTATTGAACAGGGATTAGACTTCATAAAGCTATGCAAGCATTTTGGAAAAGAAGTCTCACCGCAGTTGAAAAAACAACTTCCACCATCTGCTTGGGAAAAGCATTTGGGTTGATTTCTTGTGAACTTGGCAATTAAATATAGCAGAATAGCCTATTAAGAACAAACACTAAAATACAGATAAATAATACCAAGCCCTCAGACAAAAAGTTGCCATGTAGTTACCAGGTAAAACCAGAACTCTTGGTACTTTTAAAACACCTTCATTGGCTTAGATTTCTAGTGAGGAATTTGAGAAGTACAGAAGTTAAATTCTGATTAGAAAAGGAAAAATCTTATTTCAAGTCTTTAAAAAGCTGTAAAATATGTAAGGCTGCATATTATGTGTTCTTGTATTTAGATTGTGTTTTTCTGGCTCTAGAGAAATTTCAGCAGTTCTCTGATTTTTACACAGATTGGGGTCTCTACAGAGACACAGCAGACTTAGAGCTCCAGCTCTTGGAATAATGAAATCACAGCTTTCACTGAGTGAAATACCATTTCTGCTCCTCACGGTAATATAGGAAAGCTAGCAAACATAGAATACCTTTTAAGGATATGCCAGGATTCGAGATGTTCTGGAAAATGGCAAATCAAGTCAAGGTATTTGCAGAAAAGCTCATATTTATCTAAGACATACTGACAGCACATATATATTATACTGGAGAAATAAGGGATCATAGAATTCAAAGTTCTGTCCTTCAAATTGTGAAAATATAGTAATTTGTCTCAAAATTAAATTTTGCCTACCAGACGGAGTCTATGTATGCACTTAAAACTTTAGCATGACAGATACTAGAATTGTGCATAGCATACTCACCAGAGGTTTACATTACAAGTTGCTGACATGTTGCTTTAAATTGCAGTTGATATGAATGGAATATCTGGTTAATGAGGACTCTCTGAGTCCATGAAGAAAAGTCTCACTTGCTCCATGTCCTGTGCACCTTGGTAGTTATTATGGTGGAAGAAGAATTAATGTTTTACTCTTTCCCTGTTTTGATGTTCATAAATTCTGAGCCATTCAGCATTATTGTGAGGTAGCAGGCACATTTAACATTGTAGGTAGATAAACAGGGCTCAGATTTCTTTTGACTAAGTCTAAACACTTGTCTCACCTTTGATAACTTCTGGAAAGCCTTTGTTTAAAAAAAACAATACAACAAAAAAAGCACAGATCTTTGCTGTCATGCTACTGAAGAATGTGCTACAGGGATAAGAAATACGGTTTCTCGCACTTTTTAAATATAATGGCTATTATAAACTTAAGTACCTTTTAATCACACGGAATATTTTTAAAGAATCATTTTGAAGAGACATTGAGTATATTTTAAATCAGCATTGCACAGAACACTGGCTACATCATAGGCTTATAAGTGGGAGATGACTTATTTCCTTGATTCTTGAATTACAATGGCATTTGGTGTGGTTTCTTGTTTTGATGAAGTGTAGCTAGGTGATTCTTTCCCTGATGAACTGTGAGGAAGGCAGTTGCTTTCTACTGATTCTTCTATTGATAGAAAAATAGTACTTCGAGGAATGTCAATTTGAATAATTTCTAGTCAGTACTTTGATTTCTTGGCATGCATTATTGAACATGTAGTTAAGGGATATTTTTCACGCTATTTTTTTTTTGTTTTTGTTTTTTACAGTGTAGCTGTAACACCTTTTCTTAGTACTTGAAGTATGCTGTGCACTGACTTTTAAATTGTATCTCCAAAATTTGCTCTAACTTTTAAAATAATTCTATAGGTATTTTAGAATTCTGCAAAAGTAAGGGAAACTGCATATGGGGTCTCACAAGGACCAGTTTAACATGTATGTAGTACTATCCACTATTTAGGGTAGATTTGGGGTAGATTAGAAACTGGAACAGAGTCTCTGGGTTTCATTCTGAGAGATGGCAGTGGTTTCTTTCAGCACTATCTACTGCTTTCATAGCATGGGTATGTCCCACCTTCCTCCTTCACACATGTTCAGATAAATTTGCCATAGGTGTAGTAATCCGTAGATGGAATATTTGTTTGTGGAAGTGCTGAGAAAAGGAAGCAGAATGGATATGAGCAGGACAGCTGAAGAATCCAGCAAGACACATTCATGGTAAAGCTCCCTGGTTGCACCGTGCAGACTGAAGTTTTTCACCGATTATGTGGGACCACTTTCCTCTTCTTCTTGAAAAGATTTGAATTTACTTTTGCATTATTATGTCATTATCTTAATGACTGCAGCATATAGTTTTCACCTCTGTCTTGCACAAGGCGGAGCTGAATTGAGTCTTTTACTTGAGGTCAGTGTCATAACCAGCAGAGCAGAGGGTCTCCTGAGATAAGTCTTCTGTACTATGTCCTCATGGTGCAAGAACGTTACATATATATTAAAAGTTTTTTGAATAAGGGAATGACTTTTTAGTGTCATGGCTGCCTGGAATGCAGGTATTTTCTGTCTATGCTGATGAATATTTGATCCCCTCCCCAAACTGGAACACCTTTAACCAGAGAACTTTCCAAAATGTCTGTAATTCAAGAAGAGATTGTGATTCCTGCTATAAAGATAAAATCCCATTCCTATTTTAATGCACTTTACAAGCAGAAAAGAAGAATTAGCTTGCTTTTTAAGTTAGTTTTAACTAAAAATCTCTTCTGGATTCAGCTTTGCTGAAGCACTTTGTTGTCTTGTTTTGATCATGTTTTAATTTGGGCTCATCTTCATTTTATCCCTTACTTTTCAGTTCAGTAATAGATATACACCTGTTGACATCACTTACCAATAATAAACCAGAACATTTTAATTTTAAAATAGCATTTGGCAACAATCATATTTAGAGGAATAGGCCAAAATAGAAAAAAAGTGAAAGTTATACTGAGGCTCAGAGATTTTTTTTTTTGTGTGTGTGTGGAGGCTTCTTCTCATACTACTGCCTCTAGATGAGTATTTCTGAATTACAGCAGTCCTGAGAAATGTGCCATATATCTTTTGCCTCACATAAAAGATTTCCATTATAGCTAAATAAAGAATTGGTATTTGATGAGTTTAATCTGTCTGACAGTACATTGCAAATATATAGTGGTTTGTATTTATGGCAGCAATACATTTTGGGTGAGTTGCTTTCCCACAACATTCCATTGTTTTTTCATGTAAATCTTGCACATCTTGCAGTTAATGAGATGATGAATAGTTTGAGGTGACTGCTAAACTTTCAGGTCATAGCATACAACTCAGGATCCTCAGCTCTGTTTTATCTGAAGTGAAGAACAATGACCACATAGGACTGGAAAATTACACTGATCTGTGTGTGTAAAGAAGTGTCCTTTAGTTTTCATTGTCTTTCAGCTAAATTTTGGTCTTCATTTTTCTTCTGAAGAAGCTTGCATTGCCACCATTAACTACAATATATGAAAATGAATATACAAAAGTACCCACCACTGAAATACCAAAATGCAGTAACTTCACAGATGAATAAATGAATGGCTAACTTTTTTCTTCCAGAAATATACTGATGAGAATTCATCCCCATTCCTCTTATTCACAGGAGACTGAGCCTTAGCAGTATTTGGGTTTGGCAGTGAAAACAACACAGACATTGCTGTGATACTAGCAAAACCAGAAGGGGCAGCTACTGTTAACACATAAAACTGGAAGACAACAAATGCAACAGTCTTATTGATTACACTTTTATTTCCATTTATCTTAATGGCTTTTTGTACAGATATGTATTTCTATGGTCTGTAATTCTAATCAGGCAGCATTTTAAAATTCACTTGTGGGTTAACCCATCATTATCATGAAATTACAATTTCCTTTTTCTTTGTGAAATTTCAAGACTTACATAGAGAAATGAGGGGAAAATTCTCCTTTCCAGAAATAATTAGACATGAGCAGTGATGTAAGTGACTTTATTATAGTTAATGTAGGTAATCATAATAAATTTCTATATAGATCTGTAGATAATTTGAAAAGTAGAGGCATAAAATAAACACCTAACCTCCACTGATTATTTCCAAATAAAAAATATGGCAATACTTGCCAGATCTGATTATCCAGAAATTTAGTTTCTTCTCAAGTTCTCAAGGCTTTAATAAATGAAAATTATTTTCTGTGTTTTGTTACTTTTAGAAATCACATTCTTTCTGCAACTGCAAAGGATAATTAAAATGTAAATTCTTGTCTAGTTTTTGGACTTCGGGAGCTTTAAGAGAAACACCAAATAGCAGAGGACTCAATAAAACATCTGGGGACTGGTGCTTGCTTTGCTTTGCAATTGGGTCCTGAAGTGGAGGCCCATTGTTAGTGATCACAACTGCAAAACTCCTCTGCAAGGAGGATTATAAAGCCAGAAAATATCCTGTCTTGCATCAGTGTCATAGGGAGCGTTTCCACCTTGTGGTGGAAATCCTTGCTGGCAAAGATTATGGAGAATGCAAAGCAGATAGCTGTTAAAATGAAACAGAACTAAGTGATGCAGAAGGAAATACACGTGTCAGCTTAGACTGCACTTTGTTTCTCTTCAAGTTGGGAAAGCTGCAGTGATTTTCCAAAATCAAAACAGCGCATAATGATCTGCTGAGCTCAGTATCATTCATAGAGTTTCCTGAAAGTCCAGTAAACACATCATCATTTCCGTTGATGGTGATGGCAGTGCAATGTGTATAATTTTAACTGAAATAGTATGGAATTATTATTATATCAGTTTTTTCTTGTAAGTTATGTAGGTACAGCATTATACCTGTGCTCTAGTGACTTATAATGCTCCCTTGTTAAAATTAAATCCTGATTTCACAGAAACAATGTTCTAAACCTTTCTATCTCACCATTTATCTTCAGAAGTTTGGGTAATTTTCTGCTGTTTTTCGTTTATGGCTCTTCCTGTGTTGTACTAGCTAACTCTCATTCTTACCTAAAGACCCTTTTCAGGTCTTGCACCTGAAGGTGCTCTCTTAGTGTGGGAGACACATGGAAAGCCATTCTAAGACAGAACTAAAGGAACTGTAATGGATAGCACTGCTCTTGTAATTTACCACATTTATGTTGTTACTGACAGTGGAATAGGCATTACTTGGCTTAGGGCTTAGACAGTTCCAATTAATTATTATTAAATGAGGAATTAAAAGAAAAAAGCTCTCTTTAATCATAAATACTACAAACACTGACTGTAACCCCTTCTTTTGAAATAAAGTGCATGGAATCCTGAACATCCTTGTGTCTAGTACTGGTGCTGTTAGTGCAGTTGTTATGGAAATATAACGACATAATGCTCTTTAACAATGAAATACAAATGAAAGTGAATAATTTTTTTTGTTGTTGTTCCAATGAGCATGCATAAGAATGCAAATACAGAGCTTGTTACAAACAGTTAATCCTGTTGTAAATATGGTAACATCTGAGGATTTTCTTGGCCAAATTTATACCAGGGAGCAAAACCTCCCTTGAGTCAGATTTAATGTATCCTAATACTTTTAATGTAAGGATACTTTACATTGCTAGTCTGCAATAAAACAATTTTATTCTAATTACGTATATGAATTTTATTTTTAGATTAACTCAAATAAATTTGCACTTGGGCTTGGTCCTTAACTCAAGCTCTGTATGCCAGGGCAACATGAAACAAGTGCCTTCTGCCTGAGGAATGGCCAGGGGATGTAGAGGGGTGGGCAGGGCAGGTGCATCCTGGGCAGTGCCTGTCCCACTTCGAGGCACTAATTTCTTAGGCTTTCCCTTTTGGCCTGCAGTTTTTTGTTGTTCACTTAAAAGGGTCAATCTGTGCATCTCTGAAGCGTGGTTATTGGTAGCTTGGCTACTACACTTAGGGAAAAAATGTCAATAATCCAATAGCTGAGAATAGCAGGTATGGAGCCAGTAAAGTATGCAGTTTGAGTTTTACAGTGAGTTACACTTCCCTTGGAGAGCAGAGCTGCTTGCAGATTAGGTATTACTCCAGGTGAAAAAAAAAAGAAAGCAAAGTTCTTCTCTTTAAATTTCTGCATTTGAAAGACAAGGAGTTTGCTGTTTCTCAAAGAGGAACAATTCACTGAGTAATCTGAAGTAATTTATTCTGTACTCTATGCTTTAAATTAGGGGGATGTAGCTGTTTCCTGATGTTGGCACCCAAGCTGTCCTTCCCTTTGCTGTGGTGGCATGGTAGGAATAATGGCTCTAAAATGCAGATCCGAACTTTTTAGAGGGCTTTGTGAGTGATGGGTTCCTTTCAACATGCTGCTGAGGTATGATGAGGATCTGAAAATGCTTTTCAGATAATCACAACCAAGAGGGCATCTTGTTCAAATACAAAATAATGATGATAATTATCTCCATCCTCATGAGCCCTCAGAGAGGGCTGTCTCTACATTAGCAACTAGTTTATCCCTACAGTAATGATATTGTAGACCCAAACTGTTGTTGCTGTGGGCATGACATCCACATGATATTAATTTAGTGGAGAAGGAGGCTGTTTTTTACT
Organism: Florisuga fusca; assembly: GCA_038090715.1. Taxonomy (NCBI): domain Eukaryota; kingdom Metazoa; phylum Chordata; class Aves; order Apodiformes; family Trochilidae; genus Florisuga; species Florisuga fusca. The sequence continues at coordinate 1,375,494 of JAAWXA010000019.1, read as the reverse complement.
ATATCTTGTCCCCTGAACTGAACACCTCTAAACTTTTGGGAGTGCCTTAGGTGCATTCTTAGGCTCATCTGCTGCTTCATAAGCCTCTAAAAGGGGTTAACTTTGTGTTGTCCAGAATTATTCCATAATGTGAGCCACATCACAGTAAATGGAGACAATCTGAGCATTTGTTTGAAAAGTAAAGTCCATCTTCAAAGTGAAATGCTAACATAAATGTACCTCGTAAGAGTCTCTGATCCAGGGAACTATTTATTGATTTGTTTTGTCATTCACCTTTTCGTGTGCTCTACGTCAAATCCCAAGCTACAAATCATGCAGGAGAAAGCTGATTATAGACTTTTAGCAGGTGCAGATTGTGACTTGCTATTTAATGAGCTCCTGATCATATTAAAATGCCATAGCAAGGCTGGCAAAGTACATGCCAAAGAGATTGCATTGTTTCTGGAAGTACACTCACTGAGGTGAAACTCAGGATTTATGGTCATGATGGCTCTTACATAGATGCTGGTACCCTTCAAAAGGGGTTGTAAAAGGGCTAAGGAAGTGATTTGATTTTTCAAGGAAAACTGGATGCCATTTAGATACTTCAGCCTTCATTAAGCAAATCCTTCCCTGACTTGAATCCAGGAATATTCTGAATTTTTTCTTTCAGTATGAGTTGGTTATAAATACTTTTACTGTTTCAGAACACTGATGAGGAAATAGAAACTGAGAGGATACTTCAAAATTGTGTGGCATATAGCATGAGGAACATTAGTTATTATAGTCTATATGACAGATTAGGTAGTATGCCAGGACTAAAAATCCACCAATATTTAGTAAAACCCTGTGCATAGACAGAAAAGCTACAGTACTTTTCTACAAGTAAGTTAAAAATTCAGATTTTCTTGCTGTGTCTACATGGTTGTACCTCTGCTGAGTACAAAGCTCTTTACCAGCAGCTGATGGACTTTGTGTTCTACTTCCCATCTGGTAGCTGAAGGTTGTTTGCAGCCTGGCTCCCTTTCTTTAGCATCTGTCAGAGTGAAAGAAGTATTTTCCTATGCACTAGTTCAGGACTAGAGAGATTTGCATTATGTACCAAATCCAAATTCAGGAGGACCTGGTCTAGCTTTGGTCTCTTTTTCCCTCCCGGAAACGATGTCTATGGTGGCTGAGACAAGTCAGCATCATTGGGACTTGATACTAGAAGAGTGGAGGAATTTATTCCAACTGTGTTTCAACTAGCTTTACTCCCAGTCAACAACTCTCTTGTTTTCCTAGTGTGTTATGTCATCTCCTAGGGCTATATTGGTTATTGCTGACATGAATTAATATTTTTGGTAATTAAAGTAGCCATTTTATTTATACTTGAACCCTTGCCTTCAAGTGTGGCCCAAAATGTGTAGGAGTCAGGTATAAAACATTGGTTTGGCTCAGACTTACAGACTTACTTCTCAGAACTGCTACTATGAATATTGACATCTATAAATGCCATGAAAATAGCAGGGGGGAACTTACTCTGGGTCTGGCCTCCTGGTTCATATGCAGAGGTCTGTCAGTGTTATTTGCCAGAATTCTTTGGGAAAAAAAATTAAGCTTCAGCAGGGAAGTCATGCAGTAGAATCTGAATGGTTCCTGTGAATCGTAATTAGATTACAGGTCTGACAAGATTGTGTAATATAGCTATAGCACTTTGTCCATACTGTTACATCCATTTAGAAGTACTAGAATTAGTGCTCCACTGTTGCCTGAAAAACATTATGTTTAAGATGGCAGTAACCTTAATCAGATTTAACACTAACAGAAAAGTTAATATTTGTGTATTCGTGTATTCACACTCCTAAAATACTTTTAATGGTATTTTTTCTTTTCTTTTCTTTTTTTTTTTTAATCTTAAAATGCTTAATTAATTTCTGAAAATATGTAGTTTTCATTTTCTCTGTTTGTACTCTTACGGAAAACTAGACTCCTTCATATCCTGACAACTGTGATGCTTGCCTGTTTTATGCTTGCCTGTTTTATGTTTCCATGATGTCAGTGCTAAAAAAAGGATGACAATAGGAAGATTTTAAATTTAAGATTGATAGACAAGAGAGTGAGCTGTAAAAAAAGTGAGGGATTCTTAATCATGAAATAATAATTTATGCTCAACAGTATAACTAATTCACTGAAGTTAGTCAAAAAGCAATTTTAGTACTGAATGGTCCACTAACACAATAAAGAGAGTTTTTGGGTCATCTTCAATTTTATGACACGGAGATAGCAATTATGCCTTGAAAACTAAGGAGTAATATTCATTTTAATCAGATGTTCATCAGCATGGTCAACTTCTGGATGGGACCCAACATGGGTTCAGGTTATTAGTGAGGCATCTCCCACTTGTTTTTCACATAGGATATCACAGAAACAAATGCTGTGGCTTTTGGGTTTTTTGAGGACAGTGAAATGCCTTGGAAAAAGCTACTACACTAATGCACTTGGAAAGGACTTGCCCAGTTTTCATAATTAAAAAAAAGTATCACTTGGCCACATGAAGTCAAGTGTCACTTGACTACAAAAAAGTATCACTGTTGTATAAAAAAATGATCATGACATTAATGTAGAAACAAGACTGGAAGAGACTTTGTGAATCACTGAGCGGAGTGATCTTGCCTGCTGGCAAGATATCATCTAATCAATTTCTTATGGATATATTTCTTGTCCTTGCTATGTTTACTTCCTGCCTTGACTTCCCTGTTTCCTCTTAGCCTTTGCTTTGCTCCACAAGCCAAGGTCTTTCACACTCCTCCTGTGGTAGTCTTAATTGCTGTGACCGTCATAGAAAACTGTCCTCATATGTTTTGTGGGTTTAATTTTTCATTTGTGAAGATGGTTGGCCAAAACTGTATAGATAATTCTGAATGTTTAAGCAAATTCATACTTGTCCTTTGGAGTCTTTATCAGAAGCACATAATTTAATAATTTATAAAATTCGCCTTTTTCGCAACCATCTCATATCATATTGATACTGATGTGCTCTTGGTGATCAGCTAAAATAAACTAGTTGCTTTTTACACGTGTTGTTTTAAATTATGAATTTCCAACCCGTAGCAGAAATGCTATTAATCCCTGATACTCTTTTACAATACTACTTGCTGTTAGCCCACCTGGATCCACCTTTCAGTTCAATAGTAATCCACAGAGTCTTTGGCTTAATGTGTAAGTTGCAGAGTGACACTGTAGAAAATGCTTTATCTAAATCCAGACAAATTATATCTACTTCATTTCTTTGTCTGGGAAATCAGTTCTCTTATCAAAAAAGCTGTCAAGTTAGTCTGGCACAATCTACCCTTAGTAGCACTGCTGTATTTTATCCTATGTTCTATTTATTTCTCTTTCTTTAAATTATCTTTTTTCTTCAAAGCCTGTTCTAAGCTCTTGAAAACTGAAGAGGTCAGACTAATAGGCTTACACTTGCCCAGATCATTTTCATCCTTGCTTTTAAATATGGGCACTTCAGTTGCATGTCTTCACTAATATTTGATGCTTTCTCTGCCTTTATAGATCTGGAGGCTTATCACTGCCTCTGCAATGGCCTTTATGAAATCAGAGTATACCTAGTGATTCAGTGAGACATTTTGTTCAAAGCCCACTGAACTGATATGCTTTTTTTACCTCCAGTTGAACTTTTCATTGGTTAGTGAGATATGAATGGAGAAAATTTAAATATCCATCTGCAAGAGGATCACACATGAGATATAAGCAAACACTACTGCCATGATGATTAAGTGAATAGATAGTACCCCCTACAACTTAAAGCTCCCTTAAGCACAAAAATTGGGAGAGAGAGAGTTTAGAGTGGCATAATAATATCAGAGAAAATTATGTGAATTGGAGTCTAAGTACCTCCTTATACTGAACACTTAACTGTGAGAGCTTATTTCACAAGGGTTTAGGACATCATTGTGCACATTAAAGATATTAGAATAGCTTGGATGATTAAATATTCCGTAATGTTTTATGTTAGCACTGAAATACACAATGAATGGCATATGCAGGTCTAATGCTATTACTGTTAGTTTTATATTTTCATAAATACACAGAAGTACAGAGTCTAACCTCACAGAAATTAATGGTATGTTCTTTCTGTGTACTTAGTAATTTTTCAGCATCAGTGCTCATCAGGTGAATGCTCTGGTGCAGATTAAATGACTGAGAAAGAAATTTAATATATACACAGTTAAATACTTTGCTTGAGTTGAAGCTGGCTAGGACAGTGCATTTTTTGTTTACTCTTTCTTTGCATACTTTATTGCTTCCAGTTAGGTGTTGCATCTGAAAATTAATGAAGGTGAAAATTACAATCAATTGTGTCTGCAAAGAACGGGTGTTAATCTGGAGGCAGGGGAGGTTAACACTGATAGCAATTTAGAGGGCAGCCCATTCATCAGTATTGTCTGTGTTTCCAAGGCAATATCATCACAAGCACATATACCCTTCAGGATGAAAAAAGTTTTCCCCAGAATCTCAGAGTTTCTGGGTGTGAGACAATATGAAGCTGGGTGGCTAAAGCATTTTATACCTGTTTAAACATCCATGTTTATAAGATTTTGGAAACAATAAAATATATGTAAATTTCAAGTCTAGGTGCTATGATACACTGCCAGCAAATGTAAGTAACTTGTATGTGCATCTGTCTCTTCAGTCCTGCTATTGCAAAACTAATTGCAGTACGTAAAGAAAAATGGGGTTTTTTTGTTAATTTCACATGTTCATATATCACATAACTTTTTATTTTCCAGATATTTGAGATTCTGTCTTTTCATGAAACTGTCAAGAAAGAGCTCACTCTCTAATAATTTTTCAAGAACTCACATTGTGTATCTAAATCTCTGTTTGGGAAAGTGTATGCTTAAATTGAAGTATGGGTTAAAGTCACACTGATTTAAATAAAGGACAAGTATGGGCATGCATGTCAATCATATGCTTAAGTATTTTTGGGAAGAAGAATGAATTTTCCTCAGTGTCTTAAATTTTAGCACAGTAGCCTTTCAAAACCCTTCTTATGGCATTAAGCATTAAATTCTTCAATCTGCTTCCACTGGTACACTTCAGCTGAAAATAACAATGACAACTTTACTGTATTGATCTGCCAACAAGGCTTTAACTGTTTCCGAGTATTTCTCAATAGCAAGGCTAAGCTCTTTAGGGCCACTTATTTTGCCATTAAAAAGTCCACACTGGTAAAGGACAACTTTTTGAAAAAAAATAGCAAACCCCACCCTTTTTTCTTTGCGTGCAGAGATTTCCTGTGTGGCTCCCACGTAAGATCTGCGTGCTTTGCTAGGCTGGATGCCTATTCTCTTTCTTTCCTTGTCCACCTAGATCAAAGAAAGTAGCTTACGAGAGCAGGTCTGTGCTTTTCTCCCAGCTTCATTTCAGAATCAGAATGCACTTTGTGTCTGTTACAGGCTGTGGTGTATGAAGCAGAAAGAAGATTGATTTTCACAGGCTACCTTGTACCTGAAGTAATGAGAGTGGCAAATTACTTGTTCACTGAGCAAATATGACAGGAATGTCATAGAGGGAATTTATATATATGCAAACATAAGGGGGTCACATCAGTGTTACTTTTACAAAGTGACCTTATCCACCAGAGGGGCATTTTTAAATCTGTATTAGCTTACACAGGGAAAGCTAAATAAAACTGCAAATACCTGCATTGTGTGGGGTGTAGAAACTAACACAACTAATAAATAATGTAATATTCAACACAGTATGGAACGTAATTTAAATGGCTGCAGTGTTTCTCTTCAAGAGACTTGGGGTCAGCAGTGATTTCTACTACTTATTTAGGCTTTCTCTAAAGTAACAAAAAAAATATTTGTCATAACAGGCAAAATAAGAAAATGTGGGTCTAATTTTCTATCATTTTTTTTCTCTTAAACATCTCATCAGTATTCAGTACAGAAGTAGGCTTATCTTTCTTTACGAACACTCGCATTCATAGGGTGCATGAGTTTGCAGAAGACAAATGGATTGTACTTGCACTGAAACTTTCTACATATGTAAAGCAGGAATGAATGAATTTTCAGCAGCTTCACAGAAGATGATGTTTGTAGAGAAAAGAAAGAAAAGGAGCAACAGAACAAAATGCTGTTACTTCTAGGAAACAGATGAGAATTTTAGTTGTTAGCACAGGCTCTGAAGGGAAGAATGGAAGCTATTATTTCCTTGTTTCCTTGGTTTTTTGGGGTTCTTTTTGGGTTTGTGTTTGTTTTGTTTTGTTTTTTTTTCCCTCAACAATAAAGATTACATGAGGTTACACTTCACTTAAAATGGGAAAGCAAGGCAATTTAGCACTGGCTGTACCATGTAAGGCAATTCCCATATGATTCTCCTCTATTTCTGAACTGTTGGAAAGGTGCCTGATCTCAAGCCCAGAAGCAAAGAAGGAAGAAAGCAGAAGCTGAAAAGTTTATGGATGCTACATTGCTGCAGTGATATTGAAAATATACATCTGCACACAACAGTTTCACATACCTTGATAGTTGGGCCACATCTGCTGTTGGGAGAGGGCTGACAGTCAAGTGGGGCAGCCAAGAGAGCTTGTGCAGCCTATCTGTATTCAGAGTTTGCTTCTGATGGGCCACAGAGGCCAGGGAGAAGGATTTTGGCTGACATGGCAGTTTGCGAGGCTCCTCTGCAGCATATTTGTTTTCCCTCTGAGAAAAAAATTCTGCAGTTTTTATCCTATTTTTGTCACTACTCACCAAAACAGTCTATTCTGGAGTACATGATACCAAACTAGTCATAGGAAGAAAGAATCTTTCGGAGCAAAAGTAACAACTTCTATGAATTCATTCATTGTGTTGCCGTGTTAGTAAAGGGCTGGTCATTGCAGTCATGTCACACTCAGTCACTTCCTATGTGAATTATAAAGGTGACATATTTTTCTTTTATTTTTAATGTGTCTTTGAAATGACAACAGGAACTATCTTTCCTTTTCCTTACCTCTATTTGAATTGAAAAATGAACTCAAACATGGCAATTTTTTACTCCTTTGAATGAAAGTGCTGAGAATTTCTTGGGTTTGTTTCCAATACGTTTGGACCAGAAACTGAAGGAAATTGTCATTACACATAAAGTTTGTATTTTTGTGTAAAATTTTCTTTCAAATGTAGGCATCTCCTACAGCATGACTATTCTCAGTTTGGACCACCTTTGTCTTGTGTAGCATTACTGAGTGCTGGAAGGATCACAGCAAGGGAGAAGTTTTGCAGTAAGAACGAAAATAGAAGAGAGAAATATCTGATAAAGAAAACCATTCAGGTTAATAGCTATAGTTTGTCTATGGAGCTCTACATCACCTCTAGTAAAAGTAGACCTCATTTGGGAGCTCATTTGTTCTATTTAACACAGCTGGTTATGTTAGTGTAATAGCAGTACAGTAATGGACTGAATTTTATTTCCTGGATGCACTTACTTGACATGGACCAGAGTTGCAAGATGCTAATAGCTATGTTTCAGAGCTGAGGTCAAATGCTATCTAGTTCCAGTGCTATATCATGAACTGTTCTGCAAATTCACAAAAAATAACCAGCATCACTTTTTCTGAGCACAAGTGATAATGCATGCACTCAGATACTGAGCCTATCTCATGGCCTCTCCTTGTTACCTACCTGTTTGCCTGCTTTTCTGATGAGAACCCAGCCACCTGAGCTTCTTGGACTACAAACCCTTCATTTTTTCATGTTAAGTCTATATTGCAGTGTGGGTTTTGTGTGTGTGTGCCAGGACTGCTGAGAGCCGGGTGCTTCCTACCTTGTTTGTGCTTATGTAGCCACTTGTCTGTCCTGGGCCTGGCTGTTGTGAGGGGCACACATGACCACAGGTCTCATGTTATACTGCATAAGTAGTTTGAAATTTAAAATCATCTTGCAGCTTCTTATTTGAGCTGCTGTATGTTTTCAGTGCCTTAACTTCTGAGAATTTTTTTTGTATTTCTCCTAATGGCCTCTGAACTGTTAATCCCAAGCTCGAGTTGCTACTTGCACTGACTTTACAGGTAATTGTCCCTATTGTGGGACTTCTCTAAGACAAAGTTGTGACTTTTTGTCCTTCTAAAGGTGATTACTGCAAATAAATAGTGCAGAATAGCATAACAGACTTGTGGTACAGAAATGGTGTATTGTTTTTCCCATGATTGGAAAACCTGCAAATGACATTGAGTCCAGGTTTTCTGTGCCAAAGCAGGGACCCTTGCTTTACTCTGCAGAACAGTCTCTTCTATGTTTCTTTCTGGCTTACTTCTCTGTGGTGTGCTGGGCTGGGCTGTAGGCAGAGGTTTGTATCTTCACTCTGCCACCTGCCCTGAGGGTGATAGACAGACAGATAGGTTGATTTTCTGTCCCATTGCTGTGACTGTTTTCCTTACGTATTTGCATTTTCTCCCCTGCATTTGCTGCCAGCCTCACAGCACAGTGAGAGAATCTGGCATCAGCAGAGTCCAGGAAAGAACTGTATTAGATTCACCTTTACTTAATAGTGGAAGTCCCACTGGGTTTTGAGCAGCATTGGGTAGCTAAGGAAGAAAAATCTGATTTTAATGAGAGATGACTGGGCACCGGCATCCTAACAGGCGCAATATGAGAATCCAAGGTTGAAGGAGTTAATTCATATTTTGTTCACAGATAGCTGTGCTGAATGTGCATTTCAGTTTCATTTTTTTTGTTCTTATTTACAGTGACAAATAATATATTTTCCCTTAGCTTTGAGTGCTTTATAAACCTGGAGCTGATGATGAATATGCAGTTTACACTCCAAAGGCACTGGAATCAGTGCAAGAAGGCAGAGCTTGGTGTGGTTCACAGCACAGTGTGACCTCTGCTGTGATTATTAATCAGTCAGGCTTTCAGGGGCAGATCCACCATGTTAGATATAGTACTTACTTACTCCTCTCTCTTTTTCTCTGATAAACGTGATATATGAACCTCTGGGAAACACACTGCAGATGTGGGACTTTTGCTGAGATCTCCTTGCTCTGAATTCAGGTTTAAAAGGGTTTGGTACACTCCTCAGTGGGCTCTTAATCTGAGTCACAGCTTGGTGTGGAAACTTACTGGTGCTTAACAAGATTTTATCAATCTCCTGGAGAACAAGATTGGTGGTTTTGGGGGAAGTGTTCTGGTTACAAGTCTGGAAATCATGAGTGGAGGTAGGGGGTGGGGGAGGCTGGGGGCTGCCTTATCAGTGTGTGGTGTTCTGTTAGAAAACAATTTGTTCAGAGAAAAGGAATTGCTTTGAAGGAATGGAATGAGATTTGGGACTTTGAACAGGCTACTGGTTAATTCTGTATTAGAGCCGTCTACCTTTCACAGAATTGTGGTTGCCCAAGATAGCGTACAAGAAGAGAGCAAAAGAGATGCTCTTAAATTCCTTTGAGCTTCTTATGGATTTAATAGGAGACAAATGTGCAACGATACTGAAGCAGTGCAGCTTTTTCTGCTTAGAAAGGCAACCTAGTTCCAGGCATTACAAAACAGCAATAATTTTGTTCAAGTGATCAAATTTGAGCTTTTCTAGGATAAGAGAGTTGAAAGAGGCATCATCATCCTATTGGCCTATCAGCAGAAACATGACCATTGTGCAAAGCTGTTTCTTGGCCAACTCCCTTGAGCTCTTACACGGAGATTGAAAAGCGAGAGAAGGTTTCATTATTATACTGCTTGCCACTCTGCACAACTCTAATCCTCAAGCACTAGATCCTACATTCCTAAACTTGTCTTTTTGGCAGGTTGAGGGTATTTTGTCTTTGGAGGAGGTTACTGAGAAATAAGTCATGTATTACCTTGTGCTTGAACCACAGTAGCTGGCTGTCACAATAAAAACATCACTTAGCAAGATGAGGGTAGCTGTGTGCAATTTCCCTTGGTGCAGTAAATCAAATCTTTTCATCACCCAAAGATGGACAGGAGAGTAGTGAATCTGTCCTAGTTCCAGTCCAGGTTCCCAAACCGCTTATGTATTCCTAACAGGATTTCTCTGTGGGAGATTTGGTATCTGGGCTGGTCTACTCATCTTACTGCCTTATGACTGGTGGACACAGTCCAAAAAGAGTTCATAGAATCATAGAATGGTTTGGCTTGAAAGGGGTCTTAAAGATCCTCTAGTTCCAGCCCACTTGCATGAGCAGGGACACCTTCCACTAGACCAGGTTGCTCAAGGTCCCATCTAACCTGGTCTTGAACACTTCCAGGGAGGGGGCAGCCACAGCTTTCCTCAGCAACTTGTTTCAGTGTCTCACCATCCTCAAATTAAAGAATTTCTTCCTAATGTCTAACCTAAATCTCCTCTCTTTAAGCTTTAAACCATTTCCCCTTGTCTTCTCACTACACACCCATGTAAAAAGCCCTACCCCAGCTTTCTTGTAGGCCCCCTTCAGAATTGGAAGGTTGCTATAAGGTCACCTCTGAACCTCCTTTTCTCCAGGCTGAAGAACCCAACTTCTTTAACCTGTTCTCATAGGGGAGGTGCTCCAGCCCTCTGATGATTTTAGTGGCCCTCCTCTGGACACATTCCAGGAGCTCTATTTCCTTCTTATGCTGGGGACTCCAGAACTGGACACAGTACTCCAGGTGGGGTCTCACAAGAGCAGAGTAGAGAAGAATCACCTCATATCATCCATAACCAGGCTGCTGTGGTTATGGACACTTGTCATGGTTCAGGCCCATCCAGCACCAACCACACCTCTGCTTGCCCACCCCTACCCCCACTGTGGGACAGGGAGGAGACAATCCACCCAAAGGCTCATTAATCAAGATAAGGACAGGGAAAATTTCAGTCCCCAATTACAGTATTGGGCAAAACCAGAGAGACACCACATGGGAATAAAAAACTAATTTAATCTACCAGGTGAAAGAGAAAACATGGTCAAATCTTATTATCTCCCCCCAACCCCTCCCTGCTTCCCGGTCCTGGATCCCTTCCCTGCCGCCTCCCCCTCAGGGCACAGGGGAAGGGCAGGGGGGGTTCAGGGTCAGTTCCCCACACGGTGTTTCTGCCGCTCCTTCCTCCTCAGGGGGAGGACTCCTCACACTCTTCCCCCGCTCCAACGCGGGGTCCCTCTGACGGGAGAGTCCTTCAGGAACCCCTCCGACATGAGTCCCTCCCACAGGTGCAGTCCCTCAGGAACTGCTCCAGCCTGGGCCGCACACAGAGTCACGGCTGCTGCGGGAGCAGTCACCTCCTCTGGCATGGGATCCTCCATGTCTGCAGGTCCACATCTGTCCCTCTCTGTGATCCTCCACAGGCTGCAGCTCCAGGTCTGCCCACCTGTGACACCTCAGGGGCTACAAACCCACATTTACCCCACCGTGGTCCTTCAGGGACTACTCCACTGCACTCGTTTTCTCTTTCTTGAGTGTGTTAGTCGAAGAGGCACATCCAGCTTCCCATAGCTGCTTGGGCAGAGGCAGTATCAGGATTGGAACAGAGGGACCTTTCAGCGGTTTCTCACAGGAGAGAAACTGGAGCCACCCCTGTGGCACCCCTGCTTCTAAAACACCACTGCACTGACCCAAAACAGCGATGCTTGTGCCCTGGGAAAAACTTGAGGAGTGGAGGGGTGGAATTCTCATAGTGTTGACCGGGATGGAGAAACAATGGTGGACCAGGGAGGGAGGTTATACTAATGCTGTATACCTCATGTAGAGCTAAGCAGAATTTAAGACTTCAGAGTTTTCAGCCAGATACTTACAAAAAATTATTGAATTTGCCTTAAATTAAGACAAAAAATGTTGGTTTTTTTTAAGAAGTCTTAAGATAAATATTTATTTTTGTGTATTTTTATTTTCAGGATGAATAAGAGATACTTACAGAAAGCAACAAAAGGAAAACTGCTAATAATAATATTTGTTGTAACCCTGTGGGGGAAATTAGCATCTGGGGCAAATCATCATAAAGGTAAGAAATTATGTTCTTTTCTTTTATACTGTCATATCTGTGGCCTCTGTCAAGAAATTCAGAAGTGTCCAGTGTGTGCTGCCTTTTTCCCTTGTAGCATATCTGTGTGTTCTGGTATCGGGCCACTAATCATACCACAGGAGGAGAGTTTTCAACAGGTAGACTTTATTAATTTCTTGAGAATGTCAGTATTTCAGTCCCATTTCTGGCATTCCCTGTTTTTAGGCAATTTTGAAAACAGCTGAAAATATGGTAAAATATAGATAGTAAAGTAAAAAGATTAGATGGTTCGTTCTGCTTGTGTCATAAAAATAAATATATCAGATAAGACATATGCCTGCTACAAATGAATTCATGTAATGAACCTTAGAAAGAAACAATAATTAGTAACATATATGTTGCTGTTGTGTGCAATTACCTGTCTAGGCTAACTTCATGATAACATGTGCTGAGTGTGATTACTACACCTTAAAAAAAAGACAGTTGCTTCTCAGTATTCTCTGTCTCCTATACTTCATTCCTGACACTGGACCAGGAAATTTAGTAGCTTGTGATGATGTGAGATTTGTTTCCTCCTGTTCATTCTGGCCCTTATGATGTATGAACACCATCAGAAGCTGTGATGGTTTATTGAAGCTTGTAAAAAGATTCCATTTGTGTGTGTTTCTGTAAACTTCTAATGCAAGGAACAAACTGTCCAGATTGACGTGCTAGTATCTTCTTATAACCCAATATAACTTGAAACATGACCTGCAGGATAATATTTCAAAGTCCACTTCTCATCTTCCTATAGTGTCTGCTGGCTGTTTATTTGTTTATTCAAGAACTGAGTAGTCTAGCAACTTGCGTAAAGTAAGGGTGAGACATGAACATTACCAAGAGCTAAGGAGTTGAATACTGAGGAAGGATTCCAATAGCACCTGTGAGTTCATCTCTCTATGCTCATCTACATTTTATAAAGGTCCTTCTGATGACAGGATTTCATGAGCAGGTATTTTCTGTATCTAGCTGCTAGATATTTTTCTGCTGTGTGACGATATTCTTCAAAATGACTCACTGATCAAGGGCCTCAGCATGCAGAAACACTTTAGTGAGTCTTTTGTGAGCTGCAATTTGGCTGCAAACAAAATGGATTCTGATGTGGTCCTGCAGACCACCAAGGAAGGGCATCATGCCAGAAAGGAACAGCACTGACACCCATTGCTCAGCCTTTGTTCCCTCTCTGAACTGTGATACGGCTTTGTGCTGTCAAGTTAGTCTACTAGAAAAGAGCCAAGATATCCTAGACTGGATTCAGAATTCTTTTGTCTGATATTATTTTTCTAAAAATCAAAAAGCCCATCTCAGGTCATTTTGATTGATTTCATCCACAAAAGGTGGTCACGCTGTGTTTGCCTAAATTGAATTCAAACTTTGCAGAAGTATAGTTGCTACTGTTTTTGAGAAAATGATGAGTAAAATCTGTCACCAACTATTTCATAGAAACAAATTATAACCGGAGAAGTATTTGGGGATATAATGCTTCATAATTGAGACTCAAGTGAGCCTCCACCACTTTTATCTTTCCAGATATATTCATGCAAAGGAAGCCCCAGTGTGAATTAATTATCTGGGCAGATTTTGGTGTTTGAGCTCCAGCCTTAGAGCAGAAACAACTTGAGAAATATTGAATTTGATGTTCTTAGATAAAAAAAAATATGGCCATGAACCCCCTTGCAGAATCAGGTTATTAGCTGTAGGGCCTTCTTTACATTCCTGCAAGTTAACAAAAAGCTTTGGTTCTGTCTCTTTAAGTTGTAACTTTTCACCCCTTTAGGAAAATACATGAAGTCTTGCAGGGAACAATAATAATAAGAAGCATGACTTGAGTGTTTAATTTAGAAAAGCAACTACTGGGCATGTTCAGACTTTTGGAAATAAAAAATATTCAGAAGTATTTTTGGCTTGTAGATTAAGTAGATCTGCACATCAGGTGCACTGACTGTATAGAGGGGATTATTTTAAAAGCACAAATCAGAGTTATGCTGCTCAGCTACCATTGATTTCCAAAGAAACTGGGAGTTTAACTTCCCATTGTGTCACAGAAAATCTTCCCTCTGCTCTAACAGCAGAAACGGAGATAAAGTGCAGTCAAGGAAAACCTGACACTGTTCACCTTTGCATGAAGTTTCAAATACTAAGAAATACATGAGATTCTTCAGTGGTAATTATCTCTGACATCATTAATCTTCATATATAGAAGTCCTTACCTAACATATTGACAGGACAACCCCTAATGACCTTGAAGGAGCCTTTACAATTTCAAATATCAATAATCTAAATTTTAAAAAATCTTTACTTTCCTATTGACTTAGTCATATTATGCATCAGTTTCACCAGCTCCTAAACCCATCTCTTTTTCTGAAGGCTATTGCAAAAGAAAAGGAAAAGCGGGAGAGATCATCAATGTGTGAAAAAATTGTTTAATGAGCATTCTGCTCTCTAGACAGACTTTAGCAGGGTTATAAACAGCTGACTCTGACAGGCCACCTCTAGGCTTGTTGAGCATAGTTCAGGCATACATCATAAATGAGAAATCCCAAACCAGCAGCAAGAAAAACAGATGCTGAGGCAGGGCATGGGAAATGAGACTCTGTGAGGAACCACCAGTGTTCCAAACTGGGGTTTCAGATTACAGCATGTGCAGGGGTACCAAATCCATCCTTCTTTCTCTTTCTAAGACAGGGTTGAAGACATGTCCACTACCTCTGTCTTTGTTGATTGTTGAAGTTTCATTGGTCTGGGCAAAGAGTTCAAAAGCTAAAAGAGATCGTAGAATGGTTAGGGTTGGATCATCTATTTCCAACCCCTGCCCACTCGACAAGGTTTCTCAAAGTACCATCCAGTCTGGCCTTGAATACATCCAGGGAGGGGGCATGCACAGCCTCCCTGGGCATCCTGTGCCACTGTCTCACCAACCTCATTCTGAAGAATTTCTTCCTAGTATCTAACCTAAATTTACCCGCTTTCAGTTTAAAGCTATTACCCTCTGTCCTATTGCTACATGCCCTTCTACAAAATCCCTCCCCAGCTTCCTTCTAGGCCCTCTTCAGACATTGGAAGGCTGCTATAGGGTCTCCCCAGAACCTCATGTTCTCCAGGCTGAACAACCCCATCTCTCTCAGACTGTTTTCATAGGAGGGGTGCTTCAGCCCTTTTATCATTTTTGTGGCCCTCCTCTGGACTTGCTCCAAGACCTCTGTGTCCTACTTGTGTCCGGGGCTCCAAAACTGAACACAATATTCCTTCTGAGGCCTCACAGGAGCAGAGTAGAGGGGGAGAATCACCTTCCTCAACCTACTGGCCCCACTTCTTTTGATGCAGCCCAGTATACAACTGGCCCTTTGTCCTTCAGGCACACATTGCTGGCTCAATAGGTGGGCACTCATAGTATTTAAAACAAAGCACAAAGCTTTCTTTTTTGCTGTACACAGGGTTATGCACTCTCCTGTGTAGTTCCTGGTTCTGCACATATGTATATTCCATTTATTCTGTCTTCTGGAAAGAAACAGGAATTCTGCTTTTTCTTTCTCATTTTGCTGGGGACCTTGATGCTGCCTGTGGTGATGTGTTCTTTACCAGAGCACATGCACCTGTGAGTCAGACCACAGTACCAAATCCATTTGTGCTGCAGTAGCTGTGTATAAGATGACAGGTAAGAGTGGCATATCAATCTTCAAAAGGATGTTGTCAAGGTTATGAGCCTAAAAACTGATATACTTTGAGGGTGGCTGAAAGAAATCCATAAGGGTATTTTATTATAAGATTGATCCTGATCCTCCTACTCATTGCTGGCCCTTGGAAAACAAATAAACCTGTGCAAACATACGGTGTTCACTGACAGATATGGCAGGCAGGGAGCTGTCAATTCAGCAGCACTGCCTGTTTGCTATTTCTGTCATAGGGAACATGAATTGATTTGGTGACCATGGTATCACAGCCTGTGTTTAAGGTTTCAAGTGTTGGACTGATCCTTTTGAGCAAGAAATATACTGATAGCCCCTCAAAAGCACTACTTGGTAGACAAGTGGCTGCCATGAGACAGTTTCTACTCTAAAGTGAAAAGCTCAAAATCTGGATTTCTTTGAGCTTTTTGCGGCTACTGAGGTTTTTTAGATTGATGATGCAATAAAGTAATTAAATCAATTAAGACCACTTTCCAATCTAAGCATAATTCAATATTCCACAAAACAGAAACAAGTAAACTTCATATTAAATTTTAAATCCTTGGAAAAAATAAAAAGCTGCTTAAAAATACTGCTAATCATGAATGCTTGCTTGGCAAAAGGAATTTATTATGGAACCAGAAAACATTCCTGGAAGACAAATAAAATAATTGAGGCTTTTTTGTCTTCTTAGATAGAGAGGCATGATAATTTCTTTTCATTAAAAAAATTTCCCTAAGAATCTGAACTTGAATTCATCTGTTGCCTAACATATAGTTAAAACAAACTAAACTCTTCATCGTTTGTGATGCAGAATTGCTGCTTCTACTTGTCAGTGAATTTTCACTAAATCAGAAGTCTGAGGGAATGTCTTGCTATTCACAAGGAGAAAATGAATCTCAGTTTCACTTGCAGAGGAGCAGCAGCAGCTGTTTCGAAGCCCAGCTGGATGAAGGCATCACTGAGCCTCTAAAGCTGCTGGCCACATCACCCTTCCTGGATGACTCTGCCTTTCTCGGATGCTTGGGCAGGGCAGAAGCACTCCTGGCATCAGTGTTTTGGTGTAGGGTCTGTCCTGTGCCATACATGTGCCTGGAGTTTGGGAACTGGTATGGCTATGAGAAACTAAGTGGTAGTGGTAGCAGCTTTCAAGTAATGCTAATATATTTTTTGGCATGGATGGACTTTCATCCTCTTCCTTGGTCACCAGGTTTCTTTCATTTTTTTGTGAAAGGAGTACACATAAAATGTGCAGGACAGTCCAGGAAAGCCTAAGGAACAGACAGAATATTTTATGTCTTTTTGAAACAGAATTAGAAATGCAGCTTAATTGTAAATAATTGTCCCCAGATATCTTATTTTCTCTGGATAATTCTGTTTGCTTTGAAGTCTTATGTCTAGATTTGTTGTGTTTTCTATTAGGAAAATGGAACAAAAAGGGGTCAAACCCTCAAAGGTCTTTGTATAGTCTAACGCAAGTCCTGCATCCATTTTTGAGAATGTAAATTTTTTTTAGGGGATGAAATCTCATAGTAATGAAAATAATGAAATGTGATACCATAGACCAGTATGGGCAGCACTGTGCCTGGTTCTTCATAGTGAGTGGGAGGGCTCATAGGCCTTATAGACAGCTGAGGTTGTGCAAGTTTGTTCTTTTGCCTTCTAGGATTCAGTGGGGCTCTCTGCAGGAACGCTAACGCTGCACTGAATCAGCATGTGACAGGCTCCCAGCTCTGCCTGACCCCAGGGCCATGGAATTGATTTGTTCTGAGGAGAGATAATGTAGCACTTTGTTAAAAGCTATGGTCATGGCTTGTGTGCATTGCCTCAGTGCCCTCGTGTCCGTTTCATACACGATGGGTGAAATTCACTGGTGAGTTAGGACATCTGTTTAGGTGGCTTGATGGGTGATGTATGTCCTGTTTATGGGTTCATATGGGTAGTGCAGGGACTTGAGGCATGCTGGTGAGCCTTCTGCAGTGCTTTGCAGACTTAATGTTGTGAATTGTACCTCAAAGGTACTGTTGATCCCCTGATCCATGAAATATATTTACTCCTAGCCAAAGGTTCCCCTTAAAGTCATCCACTGACTGATGCTCATCTAGTCCCATATGTGTAACTATTGCTGTACATGTGACTCCATGTTCAAATGTCAGTATTTAAATGCTAGCACTGGTTTGTACTCTCTGGACTCACAGTATGATCTGCTATGGGCATGGGTACCCTGAAATTTAGTAAAAAACCCATCTGAGTAGAAATGAGCACTTCTGATTAGTTCTGCTTATTTTCTTTCTGATTTGCTCTATGTTTAAATGTGAAGCAGCGGACCAGAGGACCTTGTTCTTGTGCTGACCACTTACTGCAGCCCAAATGAAACTGTCTTGAGTGGGCTGTGAGAAAGCCACCATAGGACATGGGTGGTCAGATAAAAAAAGGAGGGAGACTAGCTTAGAGAAAGCCTACAGCAGGAGACTAGGCGACAGCTGAGAAGGTTGGTGAGGAGGCAAACAGCAAATCTGTTAAGATGATGGAAAGAAAAGGACTTAAGGAGCCAGATGTGACTGTGTTGAGGGGTTCTGGTCTGTGGGCAGACTTGGAAAGAAGAATCCATACCACCAAGGGCTGATTTGTTTTAAACTTTTTTATTTATGTTCAGTTTTACTCAGCACCATGGAGTTTTCTCTGTTTAAAAATACGTGTATGTATATAAAATGCATATATTTAAAATAATATAAAATATATAAAAAAGGTCAACCACAGACATCTTAATGACTTTGATCTCATTGTATGTTGTATGAAAAATCATATCAAAAGTATGATTCTATGAAAAGATCTTAAACATTATAACAACTGGAACATTGCAGAATATATATATCTGGTTCTGCTACTGGGAATCATGCCAGAGGTTACAAACATTTAGAAGGGCTGGTGAAGGACTTGAGTGTCTTGTGATTGCATTAAGACTGTGCAGGTTACTGACAGCAAGGTTCAGAAGCCTGGGTAAATACCAAGAAAACATTGCAGTAATGTAAGGATGTTTAGTTTACTTAAATCAGGCAAGTTAGGAGGATGCCTCTCAATTTGTTGTTTGAGATACACATTCCTAGCATTTAAAGTCATATTTTCTGGGGAAGAATAACCCTAACTGATGCATGGGAGAGCTCCGAAGTATTCAAACCCTTTGCCTTTTTTAGAAGTGCCTTCCTCATGAAGTTACAGAATTTCAGTATGAGTGTACTTCAGTCCTTTCTGTTGAGAATTTTACCCTGTGTAGAAGACAGCATTCATTATGCAGAAACAGAGGGTGTTTGTATTCCATTTTAAAAGCAGTAAGTAACCTTGGGGGTTGGAAACTTGAGGGTGGAAACCAGATCCCTCCTGGTGGCTAAATAACCACTAGGTAGCCACATGCTCCCTCTTCTCCTTCCTTCCTGAAGGACTTCTGCTGAAGGTAATGTCCCTCTTTGAGGACATAAGCTAGGTGGTTTGAACCTCTCTGAGCTAAAGAGGGGACTGATCGCAGACCTTCCAGTTCTGTGATAGGGGTTGTAATGTACTGGGTAAGCAGCAGCAGTAACAGCTTTTCCTCAGTTTGCATTTTTTTTTTAGGTGCCTGTACTGTAACATTTGGTGAATGATCTGACCCTGTGGGTAGATTGTCTGTGTTCAACATACACCTCCTGGGTGAGGGGGACTGTCAAATGTTGTGAGAATTATTCTGTATATTCCCAGGTTCTTGACTGGAATTGGGTTCTAGAAAACTGGCTAATAGATGAGTGAAGCTGCAAACACACAGGTGTGTACAGATGCCTTAGGAGGCTGGAAAATGTCAGTGGGGTCTCAAAATATTAGATGGAGGCATCCACTCCCCATTTGTTGGTCTGTCAGTCCTACCTCATCCAACTCTTTTGTCACAGTTGATAAATGTCTCAAACATGGATAATCTTACCTCTAGTGGAAGTTTGTTCCAGAGATAAATTCTCTTAAATGAGAATGCTTTGTGTGCAGCTTTCACTAACTTAATTCTGAGTGTAATTAATGTTTAAATATAGAAACAAAGGAAGACGATAGTAATTTTAGAAAACATGAGGAAGAAATACATTAGATGTTCTTATCTAGCTTGGGCATTAATTGAAAGTTTCAGTTATATCAAGATCAGAACCTGATCCCAAAATTGCCATTTACTTGAAGATAAAATAGAACAGTCAGTCAAACACTTTCATATCACTATCTGTCACTGCAATCTAAAATGTTAATACAGTATCTGTTTGAATTCAGTAGATAACATTCCTTGGCCTTCTGCCTGGGTATACAGAATAATTTGCTTGATTGCCATGATGCCAATAGTACTGATGGTTCACTGGGGCATGGGTGCAGAAACCATGGCAGTAGCAGAGTAGCACCTATTTCTTTGTGCTGACAGCTCCATCACAGCAAATGTCTGCCTCCACTTTTGCTCCCATTCCCATCACCACCTGGATGATAAAACTTGGCTGTCCTTGAGGCAGCCATGGAAAGAGAATTTGGAGAACTGCACCAAGATATCATGCATTTTCCTTTATATTGATCACTTAAAAACATTTCTGTTTATATTTGGCAAGTGTTATGGTTTATTGGTGTTTTTCTAACACAAGTAAGAGGGAAGTGCATAGCAGTTCTTTATTTTGGGCCTGGCATTGTAACCCCAGTGTCAAATTTTTATTAACTTTCTATTAGTGAGTGCTCAGGATCTTTTCCTTAAATACATTCAGATTTTGTGTGGTGGTGGAGAGGACAAGGTGGCACAAAAGATAATTTTATAAAAGGTACATACTTAGATGATTTTACAGCTGGAAATGCCAAACTTTTAAACATTTTCAGCCCTTTCATTAATTATAAATATTATTTTCCCTTGGGTAGCTGGCCCAGCAATCAGATGGTTTTTTAGCCCATTTCTGTTTTGGAAGATTAAACTTTCCCGTGTTTTTTTTTTAAGGAAAATGTTGTAAAATGTTAGGACTTAAAAAATCTCACCAACATTTATAGTATGCTTATCCTGCTGCTATTTTTTCCTACCATGAGTAAATTTTGACATTTCTCTAAGACTGGAATAAGATCTACTTTCCAGTTTCATATTCTTTCAAATTAGTCCTGTTGATTTTTTATATATACTAGGTGGTGCATTCCTCTAGATTCCTTTATCCTTATACTTAGGAAAACATCCCACAGTTTTGACTAAATCTATAGAAATACCATGAAAGAAACTGTTAGCTCTCTAGGAAGCCATTTTTGTTCAGTTAGTCTTGGTTTAGTAGCACCACCCCCTTGGATCTGTTGATCAGAATTTTCCCTGTTAAGTGGTTGATTAATATAACAAATACTAGTATATCATTGTTACTATTTCCAGATGAAATATACTATTTTCCGGGCTCACAGTTTTATTCTGAATTTTTCATCTGCATACATCTACATTATGTCATAGGTAACGTGTTAAAAAGACTTTTCCTTAGAGTAGAAAAGAAAAGCAATGGATGTTAGCTGCAGTTGTGATTAGGGAAGGTGAGAAAATGAGAGGACTGTTTAGTGACCTGGAGACTCCTATCATACACCATGAAGCAGGGTGCTGTGCCACAGTCAGATGATGGGGTTGCTGCAGCTGCCTGTACCCACTCTTCAGACCCTTCCTTTCTGGGAACAATTTTGTTCATTTGGTATATTGGCTACACTGTCTTTAAAGAAGATACTTCCAGTACAGACAGACAGTATAGGAGCTGTTAATGAGAAAATGACTGCAAATTTTTTTCAGAGTGAGTTTACACACACAAGCCCCCCCCCCAAACACTTGAGAAAATGCTATTCTCTATATTTATAAATATACCTAATTCTGATTATAATAGATTACTGAGTTACTCCAAAAGTAATAGATTCCTGATATGCAGATTTCCAGCCTTGGTATTTGCCATGTGCTGTAGAAGAGCTGTGTCTGAATTTTTTGATGGCTTTGAAGCTCAGATGGTAGGATGACCTTGATGTATATTGGAAGATCGTGACTTGTACTAAGGTTTTGTCCAAACTTTTGATGCCAACTTTTTTTGCTGGAGAAACCAAGTAGATTTTTTCCCAATCATATGACAACTTCATTGTTTCCAGTGTTTTTCCTCAGAGAATCACTCATAAATTTTTATTAATGTTTGGGACTAATCAAACAAGACTATAATTGAAAAGAAACTTTGAATACTTCACAGTTTCCTTTACATTATGTTTTCTCCAAATCCAAAATGTGTAAAGATTGTGTCATTTTTATAGGTCAAATATAATGGATCAATATCACATTATAAGAGTCTGATACTTAATAGTCTCCCTATATATGTAAAAATACTGTAAAGGCATGATTAGGACCAGTTCTACCTTCAAAATAATTTCAGATATGGAGGCCTTATATCCCTGTGCTGCAATTAGGGTTTTCTGTGCTGCTCCTTAGGCTTTCCAATATACATTCCATACATCCAACATAGAGCCCATACATGCGGTGATGACTGCCTCATGCATCTGCAGGTATCTGCACATCCCTGTTGCTCTGCTCAGGGTATTTCTCATACTCAGGTTGGGAGGTTTGTGCCTGGAAAATCACATTCCACGTGGAGATTATTTCTGTAGCATTCAGGAGATATGTTAATCTAACTTTTCCCTGCATTAATTTTCTGCTGATGATGTCTAAAAACTATGCCCTTCTCTCTTGATACTCTTCACTGAATTTATGCTGTATTAAGTGATTACTTATACAATGTCATATTTTAGAACAGCTGTTATTTAGTCATACAAGTGACAAGGAAATGTTCAGAAACAGTCATCTTTTTAATTTAATTAAAGATTCTAGGAAATACCAGGGCAAAAATACTTCATGAGTTTAGGTACAGGAATTTCTAAAGTTTTTTCCTGGACCAACATTTTTAGTTCTGTTCTTTGGGGAGCTGAGGTGATTCACCATTTTAAGGGTCACTGGAGCCATCTTCTGTTGTAGTAGAGATTTGTCAAGGTGCTTCATCTTTTTGGAAGAATTGGGAATTGACCTGAGCCCAAGCTGCACAAACCAAAAGCTCCAGAGCAGCAAAGCCTATTCCTTTAGGCATTCATATGCACATACATACGCACACAGAGATATGAGAGACTTGCATGAAAGCAAAAAAATGCAAGGTCATAACTGATGAAGTAGCTTATGTTGATCATTTTAGTGCTTTTAAAATGCTTATCCTTTTATTATGGGAGTTTCACAAAATACTGGGTGCTTTTCAAACATACTTAAAAATCAGGGAGTTTTCCACAACATCCAGCTCTAGGCATCTCTCTATAGGTGCTCTGAAACATCCATCAGAGCTCATTTCTTTAATAAAGTGGAAACTCAAGCTTTCAGTGTAGGTATGAAGACTTTCCTGAATTCATCTATCAAAGAGTTTGCGACCTATTGGAAACCTTCTGGAACTTTTGGAAAGTCTCTGAGCAGGAGGACTTGTTTTGGATATTGTTCTTTTATCTCCTTAGTAACTCCTCTCATGTTTCAGGGTATGAATCATAATGTATGAATAAAATTGCAAAGGTCTTACTTTATTTCTACTGTTCAAATGGCGTCTTATGGTGCAGTTCAGACGCCAGTGAAATTTGGTCTGTGACAGATTCATTTATATCTGCATATGATTCTGCAAATATCATTCTGTTGTGTTAAAAAAGGTTTGGTTGTAAAACCTGGATTTGATGATTGCTTCATTTCTCCTTGTTGAGCTAAAATATGCAGAAAGTCAGGAAGAATTCTTGAGAGTTGCATAATGATGATACTGAAATTTTGACCTTCCTGTTCAAGTGTGAAAGTACCATTTCATAAAGAGGTGGCTGTGACCAAGAAAAAACCACTTCTCCATCTAGCTAGGGACAAAGCTATGACATACTTAGAGGAGAATGGAGGCTGGCTTGGGAGTTTAGGTGACAGAAAGCAGGAAAATCATAAAAGAGCAGTCTGCTTTGTGCAGCTTTCTTTACCAGGCTGAGCAAGTATTCTGTCTGTAGTGATGAGGAGGCTGAGGCAAGAGCTGCCAAGTATGTCTTGTTCTTTTTTTCTCCCCATAGATTTGTATAACTCTTGTACTCAAATTGTTCTCAAGTAAGGGCAGTAGACCTAGAATTCTTTTTGCAAAATATTTCTGGCTTCAACATCAAGTGTCCTTGAATGACTGAAATATAAAGCTGAATGTGTGGGTTATTCTCGGTGAATGCAGAGCTGCGGAAAGGATATGCCTGAGAAAAGTACTGTGTTAAGACCAACACAAATCTTGGGTGCCTTGTGCTGTTGTATTTCTGAGTGCAAGTTATTAGAATTGCTCCAGCTGTGCTGAGTCTGTGCTCCAGGATTGTGTGTGGAAGGAGAGGTGGGGCTTGCATGAGGTTGGCTGAGTTGCTGGAAAGGTTGGAATTGGTTTGGATCCAGATTTTGAACCCAAAACTACATATGTATCTGATAGGAGGGGAGAAAGGATGTAATGTTTAAGCCTGCTAATCTCAGTCAAAAGAATGAAGCATGCAAAACAACTGAAATCATCATTATGTGCCTTCAGGGAGCTGGAAGACTAAAGAAAACCAAAGTAAAGTTTTAAAGAGATGACAGCAGAAAGTGTCATACCTGTGAGCAGCAAACTGAAACATTTTTAAAGTCAAATACTTGTTTAAAGATTTTCTCAGTTTTGTTACGTTGTGTGAATTTACTACCAATGGAAAAAAGATTGCTGGTCCTAAACTGTCATTTAAGATGCATTGGCATGTGTCACATTATCTGTGGAAATTTTGTGAAATGGAACACAGAAGGTGTGCTAACTGCTAGACACTGCAGAGTGGAAAGTAAATATATTTCCAGTGAGTGAATATTGAGAAAATAAGCATCTGGAAGAAATGAGGATTTTAGATTCTTAATTGCATCATTCACCCCAGAACATCTGCCAGAGATATTAGGAGCAAATATAACTGTATCTGAGGGAAGATGTAAGTTTAAATAAGAAAGGGGGAAGAGTAATATTGTGCCATCTTGTTACACTGCTGCATGCTGTGCATATGAAGGCTGTGCAAATCTCTCTTCTTTGATTTTTTTTACAAACACACCTTGGGAGAATAAAAATACAGTTTCCATGCCTTTGGTTTACCTTTTCAGAAAATGTGAAAATCCAGAAACTCTAGGGTATGGTAATCATTAATTGATATTTTTACATATTTTTTCACTCATCATAACAATGCATATTATATAGGAAGCTGGGTTGCAGAAGACAAAGAGCATCCTGCAGAGGTTATGCCCAGGAAACATCTAAGATTTAACCTCTCATCCTACCTATGCCACTCCTGTTCATTGTATAGTTTAGGTGAGCAAAAAGGCTTCTTTACTACTTTTTTGTCACACCTGCCCTGGAAACTGCTCTTTGGGTACTGCAGGAATGAAGTGCAGTCAGGCCCCTGTCTAATGTTAGAGAAGAAGAGGGGATGAGATGCAAACAGCTAAAAGTGGGGATTAGGATGATGCCTGTTATGCCAGGACAAGGACAGTGCTCACCAGTCTTATGCCTTTCTTGACTTCTCAGTTTTTACCATGCATCATTAGATGTGCTTTCTGCTAAGCAACTTAAGGATGGGACAGTTTTCCCACCCTCTCACTGACAAAACATTCATGTTTTAGAGCCTGTAAACATGCCGTATTCTAGAACAGCTGTTCAGTTACGGAAGCACCCCAAATTATTCAGAATCAATCAACTATTTTTGGAAACAGCAAAACACACACAAAAAAATCTGTTAATTATTTTTGGACTAAGACATCCATTACTGTATTTTTAACACTTCATGTTCGTGTTATAGGCATTTAAAACTTAAGGGTTTTGCTGAAAGTCAGACCAAAACGAAACTAGAGCAGTCTGAACGGCACAGAGAAATTGTAGTCTTTTTGTTTTTGCAGTTCATATGGTTTATTTAATTTCAGGCAATATTTTACCCTCATTCTTTTTTCATCTTTTTGAATTAAATATTGCTAGGTTACTATTGACAGTAAGTTCAGAAAGCAGTTCTAAAAATTAGGAATTTGTTGAAGCAAATACCTTTCTCAAGTCTATTCTTTCTTCTATTTTTAAATATAACTTAGTCTAATGAGCATTTTTAACCTGTATATACAATAAGTCCTGTGAAGAATTCACATTTAAAGCTACCATACCAAACAGTGGTGTAAGGAAAGTAATTTAAAAAGCTCCATATATCAAACTGATCTTGGTTGACAGAAAACCTCTCCTAAAAATTCGTTCTATTGTCTGAACAGATATGTAGGAGTCATTATAAACTAATTTGCTCTTCTACTGGGTAGGAGCAATAGAACTGTATGACCCACACTAAAAATATGAAAAAATGCCAGATTATGGTTTACCCTAGTAGAGTCATTGTAGGAGGTGGGTGTTAAACTATGAAATATTGCTCCATTTTTCATAACAGTCACTGGAGGGGGGTAACAATTTCAATAGGCTTTAATGAAGTTTTTGTTCAGCATTTATTTTGTGCTTTATTTCTTTTATGGGAAGATCTCCTAGGTACATGTGTAGCAACAATGAATAATTAAGGAGGAGATGGATGGGACATGTGAGATTTCTTTCTTACAGACAACTTGCAGAAAATGTGGAAATGTTGTTTTGCCACTATAGCGGAGGATTTATAAGCTTCAGAATGCTTCCATGTCCCTTTATTAAAGTGAATTGTCTGCAAGGAAGAAATAAATCAATGATGTATTTTAAATCCAGGAAGCCTGTCTTAGTCTTCTAAGTTTCAATTTATTTTTTTTTTCTTTGAGGGAGAAAGTTCACTGTTTAAAGAGAGCTTTGAAAATCAGTCTGGATATGCTGCTACCATACCTAGTAACATTTTAAAAGCTCCTGAAATAATAGCTAGAGGAGTATGTTCCTCAGATGTCCTTTTGCTTCTTCCTCTGACTTCAGTGTTATATTTGGACCTGAAAGTCATTCCTCTGCTGAGTCGTGGCAAATGTCTGAGATCTTAGAGGTCAACTTTATAGTGGAGAATAAATCAGTGGGTATATTTTAGCTTGCTTTAGTTATACACCTATAATATCAGTCCTAGAGCAGACATGGTCATAGAGCACTGACCTTCTGTTAGACCTGTTTCAGTATTGTGGTAATGTCAGATTCTCATGAGGGCAATCTCCCAAAAGAAATGAGTAGCCAGGGACCAAGTCATATCTCTGCTGATGTAGCTCTTTCCCTAAAAGAGGGGTCTAATCTTGCACATTTAAAATTCAGGTATTACCTCCTGGGGATGCTTCTTTTTCTAGCTCAGCACTGATTATACAAGGATGTTCAGTTTAGATTAGATGCCAAAGCTGTAGATATCCAACATATGGTGACAAGTGTCTTTGCTTTTTTAAGGATGAGTGGAAACTCTGCTTTTTTTAGTATTATAACAATATAATGAACAAAAGCATGAAGATGCAGAAAGTGAATAAAAATGTCAAGATTCATTGCTGTGAAGTTTTGGATCCCTCAACTTAGAGATAATTTCTTATGTGTCCTTGACTGTGTATGCATGTATGTATGTAGGTATGTATGTAAATGCAAAATACTTAAAAAAAAAAAAAAGAAAAAAAAGCAGGGACAAAACTGCAGCAAGTTTGGAGGTTCAGACACTGCTGTGCATCACTTTTGGGGGTCTGAATCACACAGCACACACTGCTGAAATTTGTTTTATTTTCATTCAGCTGACAACATATTCAAACAATCATAGAATGTTAGGGATTGGAAGGGACCTCTGGAGATCATTGATTCCAACACCCCATCCAGAGCAGGTTCACCAAGAATAGGTCTCACACAATGGCATCCAGCTGAGTTTTGAATGTCTCTAGAGATGGAGGTGACACCACCTCTCTGGGCAGCCTGTTCCAATGCTCTGTTATTCTTACAGTTAAGAAGTTCTTCCTTATGATTTGGTTGAACCTCCTGTGTTCCAGTCTGTGACCATTGCCCCTTGTCCTGTCACTGGACACCACTGGAAGGAGTTTGGTCCCATTCTCCTGACACCCACTCTTTAGATATTTGTAAGCATTTATGAGATCCCTCCTAACTCTTCTCCAGGCTGAACAGACCTAACTTCCCCATCCTTTTCCCACATGGTATATGCTCCAGTCTCCTTATCCTCTTAGTGGCTCTGCATTGGACTCTATCCAGTAGTTACTTGCCCTTCATTAACTGGGAAACCTAAAATTGAATGCAGCATTCCCGATGGGGCTTCACCAGTGCGGAGCAGAGGGAGAAGATAACCTCCCTTGACCTGCTTGCCACAGTCTGCCTGATGCACCCCAGGATGCTGTTGGCCTTCTTGGCCACAAGAGCACATTGCTAGTTCATGGCCATCCTGTTGTACACCAGGATTCTGAGGTGTTTTTCCACAGAGCTGCTTTCTAGCACATCAGCCCCTAACATGTACTAACGCATGGGTTTGTTCCTCCCTAGATGCAGTACCTTACACTTGACCTTGTTGAACCTCATACAGTTTCTCTCTACCTAATTCTCCAGCCTGTCCAGGTCACAGTGAATGGAAGCACAGCCCTCTGATGTGTCAGCCACACCCTCCCAGTTTTCTGTCATTGTCAGGTTTGCTGAGGGTACACTCTGTCCCTTTGTCCAGGTCACTGATGAATATATGGAACAGGACTGGACCCAGTACTGACCCTCTGGCAACACCAGTTGATACTGACCTCCAAATAGACTCTATGCTACTAATGACAACCCTCTGAGCTTTATCTTTGAGCCAGTTTTCAATCCACCCATTCATCTAACCCACACTTCCTCATCTTGCCTATGAGGATGCTGGGGGAGATGGTGTCAAAAGACTTACTGAAGCCAAGGTAAACAATATCCACTACCCACCCCACATCTATCCATCCAGTCATGCCATTGTGGAAGGCCATCAGATTAGTCAGATATGACTTCCCCTGGGTGAATCCATGTTGACTACTTGTGGTAATATGATTCATGTCATATGTGTGTTACTTGACACTAGATATGACTCTACTGGAAGAGCAATAGGGATAAACATGCCACTCCCTCGAGGAGGTGAGACAGAGGCTCAGAAATAATCAGAAAGCAGATGTGTTATTAAGTATATTTGCTAAAGTAAAAATCCAAGCAGAGAAGTTACTCACCACAACTATCAGAGTAATTGTATGAGAAATAAAAGGAAATTCAGTGTTCATGTTTAGTTCTATATTCTGGGTCTTGTCCAATGGTAATTATAGGTGTCCAGATGTAATATAACTGCTAGGTAATGAAATACTTTCATATTATGAATTAGCTGTTCAAGCAAGGCTGCACAATTGAAGTCAGGGAAGACTGGCTCACCTTGCTGCATCTTCAGTTTCTGATTTTCCCATCTTTTTATCCTGTTTTACAATTCTCTGCTAACTACAGCTTCACCTGGAGGATATGCACTAGGGTTATTCTCAAGATTTTCATGTCTTGTGAGCCCCGTGAAGATAAAACTCCCTCTAGATTTGTGTACGCGATCAGACAAGGTATCTCATGAATGAATGGAATTTTGTCAAACCCTTTGCTGTATCCCCTTGCTGTTCAGCTTTTCAGGTGGTGAATCCAGTGGGAAGGCAATTCTTTTTGTGACAGTCTCCCACATGCTAAAGAAGATTATGCCTAGCTCGTTTCACAACATATCAGTGCCACAGACCTGGACGGTTATTTAACACTCATCTGTTTTTTCTGGTGTGCAGTTCAGAACTAAAGCAATAAAAACATTTGTCATGGGTTGGTATAGATACTCCTAAAGAACTTCGGGTAGTTGGTTATTTCCTCATAACAATTTCATCTAACCTCAAAGAGGCATGGCCCTATGGATATTTATACATGGCCACTTGTCTGTTGTAATTTTTGACACATTTTTTGATGTTGGAAGACGAATACCCTGTGTAGCTCTCTATGGCACATGGTGTTAAGCTTCACACTGGAGACTTTTGAAAGAATATGTGAAAACTAGCCCACAGAAAGCTACATCAGTGCCATAGTCCAGTAACTGCAGCGGTAGTGGATGAAGGGTTGGACTCGATGATCTCTGGGGTCCCTTCCAACCCAGCCAATTCTATGATTCTATGATTTTCTCCATCTACTGATCTTTCAGTCATTTAACTAAAACGCAGTCTTCAACGTGACCTGAGGGTTGAAGTTTTGAGGTCCTAACGTTGACCTTTCTAAGGAAAATCCTACATCAAAGTAACAAAAAGATCAAAGAACATACAACCATAAGTATGTATACAGTCATTACATGGATGCTATCATTTTGTCTGCAAATGGTCATTTGCCTGTACACTAAGTGCTTCCTTGCAAGTTCCTGTTGGCAACATTTGAATTAAAATGTAACCTTATTTTTTTTTTTTTAATTAATTTTAATTTTCATTAAAATGAGGGCCCAACCCTCTCTTTTTCCCTTTGGCAAGAGCAGTCTGTGGCACTGACGTGACACCTTGGAGGGTGCTTCATTTCCAGGGTTTGAGGGAGCATCCCTCCAGCTCTTGTGGGAGGTAGATGGATCTAGGTGTTGGGTAACATGGAAGAGGAGGAACTGTGAGAGATGGACCTGGGGAGGGATGGGAAGCTTGCCTTGAACAGCAGCCCCTTTGCCACCTCTTTCAGCAGTGGCAGCCACAGAGCTGTAGCCTGCTTTCTGCTCCATGGCAGGAGGAATGGTTGCTTGACTGCTCTGTGAGTCTCATGTTCAGTGCAGTGCTCTTGACCTGTCTGAGGTGATGTAAAATTAGATTACTGATAATTTCCTGCATCCTGCTCCAGATGTGCTTTTTATGGTCCTGGAATAGGACATGCCCAAGAGCTGCACAGAGATGCCTTGCATCTCAGCAATTTTGTAGCTAGCTGGCTTATTTCATGGATGGACAGTAATGAAAAGGGATCACAAGCAGCTTGGCATGGCCTTGCATACCCCTGGATGAGTTTCTGAAGAATATAGGGTAAAATGACAAGCATGAAGGCATGTATTCGTTCTCTGAAAAAGACCCTGAATAATTATGATTTTTTTCCCCCTATATCTTAGTTTTTAATTGGTTTATTTGGAAAGTGTGAATTACTTTAGATGCTTTCATTACTTGATAGTTTCTACAGAGCTGTATTTTGGAGTTCTCAGAACTGTAATGTTTTTTCAGCTTTTGACTTTGGACAGCAATGAGAGAGCTGTATGTGCTTCCTATCAACAGCTTCTATTAACCAGAGAAAAACCTTCAGACACAAGTTCACGGGAACTGATAGGAACATCTTAAAAGACACCTTTTCAGCAAGAAAAGGTACCTGAAAGCAGTAACTTCTGGGACTCCTTGAGCAAAGAATATTCTTGATTGCACAGCTCTGAGTGGTTCTTCTGGCAGAGTCTCTTTTACATTGCTTGTTGAAATGTGCTTTCTCTTTCTCTGTCTTGAAGAGCAGCCAGCCTCATCCCAGGCCATCCAGTTTCAGTTCGTACCCTCTGTCTAGATTCTTATTGATTCATCATGCCCATGACTTAGAGACTTGCTATTTATATGGAATCAATAATGTAGTGAGAAGGTTGTATCAGGGGAGATCAGTCTAAAAGAGGGGATTTCACAGGACTAGACATGTGCCTTGTTAGCAGTTTTTTCCCTAAAAGCATGAGTTAACTTCCTCCCCTGACTCTGTACTTCAAACAGCTTGCCTGGGGCTCTACAGAAGAAAGCTGAAGCCTAAAATTGAGATCTTTCTTTCAGATGGTGAACTGTGTGCTGGGACATCCTACAGAGTTTTTCTTAACACATGTGGGGGAGTCTGAAGACCTGTGGGCAAGTCCTGGAGTGCAGGGGTGGAAAAGGAAAAATTAAAAATCGGTTACGCAGTTCTCAGAAAGACAAGTATGCACACATGTGCATCCAGTTTGTGGGAGGAATATCTCAAGATACATTTGATAATTTGGTATAATTGACAGCTTAAGTAAAAATGCATTACCGAGCTGCGAAATAGGATGTTATGTGTTATAAAAATGTTACAGAATTAAAGAAACTTTAAATTAGTACAGAGATAGCGTTCTATCTAGTCACAAAATAAATAGGCAAAACAAAACCTTAAAAAGAAAAATATTGTCACACTAACTAAAACTTCATCTGGAAAAAACAACTAGACAACCAACCAATCAACCAAGCAAGCAAAAAATAGGGATTTAAAAAAATGTAGAGTTACAAAAATTAAATGCTTTTTAGAGACAAGTTTTGTTAAATTTCATCACATATATGTACATGATGAATGTACACACAAATGACTCTAGATGAATGGGTGCCTAAGTAAACATAACTGCCTCTCTGTATAGAAAAGCCATATAGAGGGATGCAGTATTATGCTTACAATGTTTGGAAAAATTATGCACAATTAGAATCTTGAAGTTGGCAGAATTTTTTGGAGTCCACCTTCATCTCACTAAGTAGTTCCTATCAGGTCATCACAGAAACCTCAGAGTACTTCTGTTGTAGCATGCATTCTAGATTTGATCATTCATCCTTAGAAAAAAAAAATCTTTGTGCTTCTGACTTTGAAAGTCACTGGATTCCCTTGACTCGTCCTTTTTTTGTTAGTATTTATTAAAGACAGTCCAAGTAAATCTGGAAGGCTGTTGCTTTTCTAACCCTGGAAGAACCTTATCATGGTGTGAACAAAGCACACTAAAAATAATTCTTTTAAAAGAAAGGTGGAATAAAACATAAACACTTTGATAATGGAATTCCTGGTGACATTCAGGTGCTTACATATAAACTCATCTAAATAAGTTTCTGCACCTTAATAAATAAGTAGATAGACACCTGAACTGTGAAGAAAATCACACTTAGTGAGCTGGATTTGTGTTGAGATGCATCCAGCTGCATCTGTCTTTGGGAGTAAACCACAGTTATCCTTCTCTTGGATTCAGTTGCTGTCTCTACAGAGGCACTTGAAGTCCACTCAGGTGCTTGAGCTATATTTTAGTACACTTGAGAAGCCTGGAAGCAGGCTGTTCAAAAGAACTATTGAATTTACCTCTTCACCTTGTTATGCTAATCCCGTTTCATAGAGACTCCCATCCACAGCAGTTTTCTTAAGATTTTACTTCAGGTGAGGGTTGTGTGCCAGAGGGTCATTTAAATACGTGGGGGTAGAAAAAACCCTTTAAATTCTTCGGTTTTTTGGATGTGTCCCTGAGAACATGTTAATTTGTCATCTAGTATAATGTGCCCTGAGACCATGTGGGTCAGCTGTAAAGAAAAGAAAATTTATAATGAGAGTCATCTGAGGAACCAGGGAAAACATATTCCCCATAAACTGTGTAAACTACAGGCTTCTGAAGCCCTGAGACTGCGGAAAAAATGTGGGGTTTTTTTGTATTCTGTCAGATGCTGAAGGCTGCTCTGAGACATGTGCTACTGCTTCTTGCTGAGTCGAGATATTTGGCAGAAAGCCCACAGAGAGAGTAGGAGAGAATAAAAAGTCTTTGTGCCAAATGTTCTTTTGAGTGCCTGAGAGCTGGTTTGGTCTTTTTTCTCTGTGAAATCATATAATTAGTAATCTTAAACTTCAGCCTGTTAATTTACAAATGTCTGCACACTTTAATATATCATTTGCTTAGCATGTTTGATAACCTCAGAGGTACTGGGGCTTTTGACTTCTTGTAGTATTTATAAACTGCGCCTTGCCCTGGGTGTTTCTCTGCCAGCTTTACACAGGCTTGTCTGGTGGATGGTGTCAGCCCGAAGCCACTGGAGGAGAAACAGAGGAAGCTTCTTGCCTGCAGAAAACAAAGCTGCTCCATTTCTAGCCCGCAGGGAAACATGCAGTCTTTGCTGCACTCAGCATCATCTCGTCTGCTCCACTGCTCTGCAAATGGGGTGGCCATGGTGGAGCAGATCCAACCTTGGCACCGGTGGTGGGAGGCAAGGAGCGGACCTGGCGGGATGGCTGCAGGCCAGGAGCTGAGCGTGTCGTCAGGACTTGGCAAATGTGCAGAAGAAGCCTCTTTGCTTCCTCTTCCAGTGGGTGATCATATCAAGAGCTGCAGAGTTCCAAATGGTCACTGATTGTGATCTTGTCTCTGAAGCCTTTGTGGTTTGGTAATGCCGGCGATCATCTGATTTCAGAATTGGAAGCTGGACCTAGGGAGGGTAACACTCTAGGCTGAGAGGGGATTGTATGAAGAAGAGAAATTTTCCTTCACGATACCTGAAAATTAGTGTTTTGAATTCCTGTGTCTTTGGCTGGAAGTTTAGCATGAAGGCATCGTTTTTAGCCCTTGCCATAAAAAGGCTCTGACTTTTGTGAGAGAGGAGATAAGCTTATCTGAGTAAGCTTCCTCCTTTGACTCACTCCTGGCAAAGGACTGATTCAGTAAAATTAGCCTCACTGAGGCCAAGAGGATAAAGTCAGATGGCTGTGAGCTCTCCCCATCCAAGAAGAAATCCTACATGATATGCTCCATCTGTGGCTTGTTTGTCAAGACTGTGTGACCAGCTATTGTGTGACCAGCTGGGACCATGCCAGCTTGTTGTTCCAGTAAGTCTTTTACTCTCTCAGTGACGACTCAGTCCTGCAGTCCATTCCAATGCACAGGTAGCACCATGGGAACATCTGAGGTTTGGTCTTGCAGGATCGTTAGTGAGCTCTTAGGGGACTGCTTGCCTTGTAGTTTCCCTTGATTTTCTTCCAAGCAGGAAAAAGTCTTCCCACACAGATGGCTTTAACTGGTGGCTGGCAGATGAGCTGATGAGATTTTTCTTTGGCACTGTGCAGGAAAGTATGCTTGGCAATATGATTGTAGCAAACCATTTGTTATCTCAGTTTTTAAAGGCTACGTGGTATGTTGTCTGAATAGTGTTTTCATATCAACTCTGCTTACCATCCTTTGCCCAAGTGGACTAGCTGGGTTAATTGTGTGGTAGAGGCAGACTGATGAGATGAGCTGGACTAATATCTGTAAAATAAACACTTATAAAGAATTACTCTTGTTATTTTAAAGCAGCAGGAGAGAAATGACCTCATGAAATCCAAGAAGACTGCAGTGAACAGGACCTTTTGTGTGTCTGCTGCCTGCAGGTGGCACTGCAATAATCATCTGTCCAAGGAATAAGCTCTGGTTTTTACAGTTCACCTGAGAACCTGAGAACAGTTCACCTGAGAACAGACATCAGGCTAAAAGAAGAATGAAAAGCAGTTCTACACTTTTAAGCTAAACTGGTTCTCCACTGGTGTAAGTAGAGCACAGGGAGTCATTTGTCTAACTGGACTTTATCATTGTCCAGGGTCAGCAAGTAACTTTTAATAGCTATAGTTGAGATGCAAGGCACAGACACTTGAATGCAATAAATAAGACCTCAAAGTCTTGTCAGTGAGGTGTGTTTCTAGGGGTTTAAGAAATTATTGCATGGGAAGGAGTTGTCCACATCATGGCATTAACTGTTCTGCTTGACTCACTGCAGTGTTTTGGCATATGCCTCTCTACAGCCATTGATCTGCTGATCTAGCAGGTAACCTGCCTATTATGAGAGAATTATGTTGACAGTCTGTGTACATTTCTAAAAACCAAAGGTTGAGGATTAAATGTGATTTTGCCAAATGCTGCCTCTGTCTTCCTTGCTTTTTTTAATTTCCAAAAGGTTTTTAATGTTTGCCATCAGTTAATGAATAGAGTAGATGTGAAATTGCTGTGGCTCCTTATCCTCATGTTCTGCCAAAGATGAGGTGAGGCTGAGCATGTGTACTTCTTAAACACAGGCAGATGAACACATGGGCACACGGGCCCACACACACATTACACATGGAGCCAATGCAGACAGAATAAAACACTTTTCCTGATTCCCACATTAATGCACAGACCAATCTCACAACAGGCAGCCCAGTTCTCCTCCTGGGCTCCTCAGAACTGAATTCTGCTGGTGGAGGCAGGTACATATATACATACACAAACACACAAAATGGGTCACTCCAGTAACTGGTCGTAGGCACTCCACACAACTGGTAACTGTCACTTTCACTTGGATTTATGAGCCCACGAGGTTTGTGTTCCCTTGCCAGTTGCAAACAATCAGTTCTCTTTGTCTATCACAATCTCATGTGGCCTGAATTTCCCTAACATTCATGTGTACCCACTCAGATAAGAGTATACACCCACAAAAATGGTAAAAATGGGATTAATAAGAATACAGGATGGCTTGCAGTGTTTGAGCAAAAGGCTCAGCCAGACAGGTGTTTCTATTCAGTGTCTATTTATGCTTTACTGTCCCCTTTGAAACCAGTCCCTTTATACACCCATGTTTGTTTCTCCTCAATTCACCCTGACCCCTCCCATTCCCTGCCTGCCCCTGATCCTTCCACTAAGCATCCCATGATGAATCTGAAACATTTCCCTAAAATGTCTGATGGAAAATCTTACACAATCCCCAAATTCCATGTTCCCTTTACCCAGTAGCATATCCTATACCCCTGTAGGCAGTAACTCCCTTCAAGGTTTTCTGGGAAGGCAGTTTGTTGGGTTGACTCATCTTGGTGAGCTTCCTACAAGGTCTGGGGCTTCCTCACTCCACATGAGTGGCACTGGAAGTGTCAGCTCAGGGTACTCCATCAGTGCTCATTAGCTTCTTGGGATCCCTTCTGGACCCACAGGGTCTTTGTGTCTAAGCAAGGATTGTGCCAAGGTAAGTTTTTTTTTGTCACATCCTTAGTTCTAGTTATTTGGAAAATTAATCATGAAGAAACTTAAAGAGCAGCTGCTCCCTACTGAAAATTCACTCTTTAAAAGTAAAATTTGGTATTTTTTTCTTAGTTATACATCACTTTTGAATTATGTGAATGTTGTAAATGCGTGTGGTAGCAACATAAGTAACCACGTGAAATGCAATAATAGTGCAGAATAAGACAGCAAAAAAATTATAATTTTTTTCCTGCTGATTCTGTATCTCAACCCCATGTGTTATCTGGAAAATAAAGCAGCATGAATGCCTTTCCTGAGATGCACCACAACTGTAGCATGCCTCATTGCCACCACTGAAGACACAGGAAGTACTGCTGTGTCCGTAATTGATTTTTCAGTTCACTGGCTCAAAAAGAAAAAAAAAATAATCAAGTACCCTTCCCCCCCCCCAAAAAAAAAAATTAGATAAAATATACTGCTTTTGAGAATTTTTAAAATTTAGAAAGGCGACTAATTCTGTTAAAACAATAAAAAATACTGTTAAAAATTCTAAAAAACCTATGGAAACAGATTTTCTTTTTGCCTCCTCCTGAAAATGCATACTTTTAGGTTCAATGTTGAACCAAATTTCACTAGATTTCAAAAATGGTTGCATTTTCAAAGCATGGTTGATACTGTAATTTCGGTAAATTAACTGTCCAATGAAAAACATATGACAACTCTAATGATGGTTAAAAACATGGTTCAATAATCTTAATTTATCATACTTCTCAGCCACATATGTAAACTATGTCATCATTTGCTCAATTGCTCTAATAGGTGTTACATATGGAAACACAAAATTAAGTATCTCAGTTGCAAATGCAGATGTCACCTTTATGAAAATACAAAATTTTAACTCTGTCATTAAAATTCTCATCCAAACCCACCAATCAAACCAAAACAATTGATTCCATAGGGTTTTAAAGCTGGTATTTAAAGCTGATGTTCAGTCGGGTCAATGTGTACCTACCAGTGTTTCTGTGGGAAGCAGTGGCTTTCTGCATGCCAGAGGTAACATGATTATGGTGGTATGGGAGAGGCCTCTGCTTTTCCTGATCTCTGTGCTGCCAGTTCTCCCACAGAGCTGAACTGTTGTTCCCAAAATCTTGACTGCTTTTTTCCCAGTTATACTGACTGGTCAAATCAAAGATTTTGCCTTTGTTATGAGATCACACAACAGCAGCAGTACCCCCACCACTGTTGATGGAATATGAACAAATCAAATTCATGTTTTTTTTGCTTACCAGATGTTAGCTGGATATGACAGAAAACAGTGAAAAATACTGAAATTAATCGAATTAAGGGACTGGACAGCATGTTTCTTTTCAGCTATCTTTGATGTTGCAACAAAGGAAGCGTGGATGGAAATCCTAGCTTAGCTGTGACTGCAAAAGATTTTGATTGCTTAATATGTGGTGGCTACTAACACTTTTTAGGCTATTGAAAAACTGCAACAATACTCTGTCTGAGCACACGCATTTTTGCGTGTGTGAGATTTTGCAAGTTTTTTGTATCCTTCATATCTAAATTGGCACACTGGGACTGATATGACATATTGAAATTGCTGAAGTGCAGCAGAAAGATAACCTACATTTGTTTTCCATGTCAATCAGTATGAACAAAGCAAATAGACCGTGAGCAAGAAAACACATTTTTTTCCTGGTCACATAAGAAAAGGACAGTGATTTAGAGCCTAATCTGGAAAACGGTACATTGTAACCACTGATTTTGTTTATTTTTCTAATATCACTACCCACTACCCCCTCCCCACCACACACACACTTGTTTGAATATTGGGATATAGAATAGTGAATAATCCCTCAGGGAAAAGACGAAGCAGGTTGATAATCTGCTGAAATAGTGTTTGTTTTCCCTTGCAGATGGTTATTTAAAAAAAACATTGTCCCATTATAGTCCTTAATGCAATTACTCATGTGAATATGGTTTACATGAATAAAACCTACTTACGTGCCTACTTTGAAAGACTGGGTCACTGTAGTATTTCTTATGGGACATCTTCCTGAGTATACCCAAGATGACAAAAAGA
The DNA here is from genome assembly GCA_038090715.1 of Florisuga fusca. Classification (NCBI taxonomy): domain Eukaryota; kingdom Metazoa; phylum Chordata; class Aves; order Apodiformes; family Trochilidae; genus Florisuga; species Florisuga fusca. The sequence continues at coordinate 1,337,049 of JAAWXA010000019.1, read as the reverse complement.
CCAAAGTTTGTATAATATTATATGTGATTTGGATTGAAGTTCATGGTTAAAAGTAATTACCATTTCTCTCCTTATTGCTGATCTGTCGCTTCCTGTTTCAACTAAAGCTTTGTTGTTGTGAAGAGCTTGAAAAAAACCACAGACACAGGCAAACAAAGCTTTGTACACTTTCCGTAGTCTCTCTCACCTCAGAGGAATTCCCTGAAATGGAATAAAGTAAGATACATTCATTTGATGTAAGAGTACAGAGGAGCTCCAGTGCTTGTGAGCCAATACAGGAGCTGGTTTCTGCAGAAAGAGGTAATCATGTACCCACGACTGCTCCTGCTGCTTTCCTGTGGCTGAAACTGCCTCTCACTAGTCTCTGCACCAAGTTGTAGGTTGGTCTGTAGGGAACTACGGTTCTGTAGGGAACTAACCCTACAGAAAAGGGGATTTTTTTCCTCAGTCTAAATCCCTGATTTACCGTTGTCACCATCAAATGGCAGTGTTCATGGAAGCAAGGGAAGAAAGAGTGTGGCAACAGGAATGATGGATCTTCTTTTTCTTCCTGTAGCTGTTAGTCATTAGATGGATTTAGATGCATCACCCTGTTGCATTGGTATCTTCGAAGAGAGCATATAATAGAGATTTTTTTTTTCCTCCACTCTTTGTACTGTGGCAATGGCAATAATGGTGAACTTGAGGACACAGCCTGTGATTTTATTTTATCTAGTCCATGTCAACATGCTTTCTTCCTTTTTGTTAAAGGCCAGTGTTTCTGTTAATGCATGAACTGAGCAACTTTGAGGAAATAAAAGATTCAAATGGACAATCAGATAAATGTCAGATTTGGGCAAGAATATTTAAGGGATGAGTTTAGAAATAGTAATCATAATGAACAATGAAATTCAGAAGACTTTCCTTGATTTAATGCTAAGTTTGTCTGCAACACTACACTAAATACCGTATGTTCATATTTGTAAGTTGCAAAATAATAATCTTGAACAGTAACTTGCCCTCTTCCCTGGAGCAAACTTCCCACAGGAGTAAAGGAGTAAGGGCTTATTGTGATATGCACTGTGCAAATAGGACTGATATTTCATTCACCTGAAGGACAGAAATTTTAAGTTTTCATGAAGGAGCAAGGACGGGTAATAGTTACAAATGTTTAAAGGTCTTTGCTGTTTAAACATACATTTTAAGCTCATTCAATCATATGTAAAATGAGGAATAATAATTACTTAGCTTTATTTTTTCCAGGTGCATGATTGTGAACACCTAGGTTTTTGATGTACCAATAGCACAGTAATTTAAGAGATGGCTATTTTTTATTTCACTACATGAAAAATGCTATAGAAGCAGCAGATTAATTATAGGCAGTGGCATGTTACATATACCATTTATGGGTGAGATATGGTTATGTCTGTATCCCAAGTTACATTCTTATAATACAGTGTTACATCTTCTGGAATATATATATATATATATATATATAATGTTATGAGTAATCATCAGGAAAACTTCACAGTCTGTACACAAATATACCTCTGTTTCTTCTGTCCTTCTTCACGCTGATTTCTGGAAGGATTACTTGCATTAGCAGAGAATGCAGGATTGAGTGTTTGCAGTGGTTTTGAATAATGAATTTATGTAGGATTCTAGAAATGACACTCAGTTCCTCAAACATTTTCTGCAAAGCAAGCAGCATGCTTTGAAATCTGTGCTAGGAGTAAAGAAATAACACTAAAATGTGAAACTCCTAAACTACTCTCCTTTTATGGAATAGTTCAGTGGCTTAATGAGGTTAATTTCTATTATGTTGTGGGAAATGTTTTATCTACTGTATAGAGGCTTTTATTTCACATGAATGTGCACAACGTTACTGTGCTGGAACTTAATTATTTGATAGCATAAAGAGCTGAAATCCCTACATTTTGTCTTAAGGAATATTCATTGCATACTCAAGATGGTAAATAGAAACTAGAGGATGGTTGGCCTAGATTTTCAGTGTTTGAAATATCTTTATATATTTCTCCAGGTTGTTTTGATTTTATACTTAGAAAATGTCAAAGCAGCTGTATTAAAGATTCCCAATTACTCTCAGTAGTATGTGATTTTTTTTTATTCTCTCCCAATTCTCACCTATCTTTTCAGCCTTTGAAAAGCTTTTCTGTACTGTACATGAATTTAAGTGACCATTTCATTTAATTACACTCTTTCCCATAGAAGTCTTAAAATGCCTGATTTTCTCTCCCTAATTACTACAGACCAAGTCTTGCAAAAGTTTGTCAATATGAACATTTCCCTCACATAATTTTACAGCAGCTCTTTGAATTGTCTTCTACTCTAGATGGCTATTGGTGCAAATAATACTTTATTTTCTTTTACCAAGTATATTATGGTGTTTCTGTAGATCTGGTAGAGCTGTGTCAAGCTATTTAATAAGACATAGCCAAGACAAAATTTCAGAATCAGTGGTACACAGAATACAGATAAGAACTGAAAATTAATACAGTGAAAAATTCAGTGAAGTTCACACTGTACAACCAAACTTACTTTCTTGTGTAGATTTGGTGTTTGTTTTTTTATGTACCTTTCATAAAATGTAAATTAGTGAATTTGTGTTAGCATGTGTGGATATAAGATATCTAATTAATGTGAGCTTGCAGAAGCAGCATGTGTTCTATGATATGTTGTACATCTGAAATATAACCTAGGATATTTTTTTATTATATTCACAAATGAAAAAGTCATAGCAGTTATAATGAGAAAAAATAATGTATTTCTTTCAATTGGCATATATACCAGTGAAATTGTATGGAAAATAATTCAAAGAAATTTCTAGAGCACACTGTGTGCTCGCGTATGCAAAAGTATTTACTTATCATAAAAAGTATGAAAATATCAGAGACTGTAAAGTTCAAATAGGTAATATGAACTTCTTTCATTTTCTTCTATTGAATTAAAATAATAAGTAGTTAAAAACCAAGCATGTTTATATAAAAGATTTTTTCTCTCTTAGATTCCTGGTTTATATGTAGTATTTCAGTGTATCACAATGTGATGGACCATGGGTTAATTGTTTGCACTGTCTTCCATCGTTTCAGATGTAGTACAGCATTATGTGATAGAGCATAATCCAACCTGACATAGTATGATGCAAGGAGAGATGACAAAGATCACAGACTGTTCAGTGGACTTCATTCTACTGAAAAATACACAACTGCCTGAATGAAATGTTTCGTGGCTTATGTTTTGTTGATGAAGATCCAGTCAAATTGCTGCCTCTGGCTTTTGGCTCTAGGCTCATTTCAGGGGTCCATAACCTACATTGAGTTTGTTTTCCTTCCTCAGGCCTTTTTGGGAGCAAGTGTACAGTAGTATAGTGTGCAGTAACTACAAGTGGATTAAGAGATCAGTGCTGGGCTCTTAAAAGTCTATTACTAGGGCTTTCTAGGGAAAGCTCTTATTGTTTGCCATTAGAAATATAAAAGGTAGCTCAGCCTTCTAGGGAAAACCAAACTAAACCAAACCAAACCAAGCTAAAAACAACTTGGTAGAGATGCGCAGAACTGCTCATGGGAGTCCAAAAATTATTATAGTTTCTAGGTTAGTTTTATAATATTTCGTCTTCCCACTTCACTGGAACAGTCCCATATTCAGCAGTCTTCATTTGTTCTTCTTTAGCCAGCATTTTCATCCTGAGACAGTTACACTACATTTGGAAAAGAAATGAACTTTACCATAGTAATTCTAGTTTCATGCATGGCAGAATGTCTTATAGAGCCAAGTTTAATGAGTTTCTAATTTAAAATACGACCCAAACAGTATGTTGCTACCTCACAATGTTATCACATTGCTCATCTTCTTATTTTTACAGCTCACCATGTTAAAACTGGGACCTGTGAAGTGGTGGCACTGCACAGATGTTGTAATAAGAACAAGATAGAAGAAAGATCACAGACAGTGAAGTGCTCCTGCTTCCCTGGGCAGGTAGCGGGTACCACCCGGGCAGCTCCTTCTTGTGTTGATGGTGCGACTGCTCTGTTGTTTTCATTCACTGCATGTTCCAAGGGGGTTTTGCTGACTTAATGCCATCAGTGAGAACCATTAACTATTTAACCAGATCCAGTTAACTATTTAAAAGAAGAGTAGGAAAGCTTCTGCATTTTGAAGGGTCTGCCCAAGGTGAATGGAAGATGGGAAAAATTTAAAAATGATTTGCTGTGACTCCATGGAAATGCTAAGCAAAATTATTAGATGTCAGTGAAAGAGAACTCTTGAAAAGCTAAATATCCTCTAACGGAGTGCCCTTGGAGCTGTATGAAATTTAATTAAAAGTGTGTATGCAAAATCTATATGAGCATATAATTTTCATGTGCTGCAGTCTTACATTTTATTTATAAATTTGTTTATAAATTGCTTGAACAAACAAGCCACAAATAGACAGAATATAGTTCTGGCTGTTTTTCAGTCTTTTTAGACCAACACTATTTTTCCTACTTACAATGCATCAGTAATGCTTTACTTAAAAAATCTGGTACAGGCTTATTTGTTTTTTTGGGGAAAATACAAGCTGATTTTTCACATCTATGTCTCTGAAAGAACAGCAGGATAGATTCATCCTTTACGTGATTTCTTAACTATTGATATGTTGTTAGCTCTCAGAGAAGCTGTAAATATGTCATCATTGGGGAATAAATTCAACCAGACTATGCTAGACTATATAGTAGATCAGGTAAATGTATCAACTCAAAAGAAGAGAATCTACCTAAAACTTTGAAATTTAGATAAGCAAGAAAAAATGAGGGTTAGAAATAAATGCTGTGAAGCTAGTTCCTGCACTGCAACAAATTAGAAAAAAAAAAAAAAATCAGTAAAGAGATTAACTTTGAAGCCCAAAGCACCTTGTGCAAATCAAGACCTAACTTCTTATGAAGGTTCTGAGCTGGCTTAAAATTAAAGACTAGCTGTCAGTCAATATATTGCTAAGACTTCCCTGGAAAATAAAATAAAAGAAATGCAACATAATGACATATTAATGTGTTCATTTCAACAACATGAAAATACGTTTGTTTTCTTCTCTTGTAGCTTCAATAGTGGAACAGAAATGGTGGTGCCACATGCAACCATGTCTTGAAGGGGAGGAATGTAAAGTTCTTCCAGATCGTAAGGGATGGAGCTGTTCCTCTGGGAATAAAGTGAAAACAACCAGGGTAGGTATGATACCAACGTGACATGTTACCAACAGCTTAAAAAAAAAAAAAAAAAAAAAAAACAAGGAATTGGGTGCACAAAGAAGACATGAGTTGAGAACACTAAAGAAGTATGGGAAGAGAGTCATACTGGGACTGGACTCCCTGGTCTTGCAAGCTTTTCTCAACATAATTTGCAATTGCTTGAACATGGTAAGAGTGTGCCAGACCTTCTCAGGTAAGCAGCTGAGATAGTAGAGGTGACTTCTTTTTCAGCTACCGGTTATGAACAAATGTATTATAATATGAAATGTATTTCTCTCTGAAACCAGTTATACAAAGTCCATACACACTGTTAAGATCTTCATTTACAGGATGACAATCAAGTGCCTTTTTATCAATAACATGGAATTATCGTTTTTCTACATAGAAACTGCTGATTATGGTAAGCATTTGATGTATTGTAACAGTATGATCTTCTGGTTCTTTCTTGTACAACTGACATTTACTAAAAAAAATTTTGACAGAAGTTTCAGTGAGTTTCTGTTTGCCATTTGACATTTTTTATATTATTGGTTCAAAATGACATTAATAGAAATACATCCAACATTCTTAATACAAACATGAGAACAAAGTAGAGCTGCTATCATCTCTGCTTTCTAGTGGCTAAGAGAAACAGAAGAAGAACAAATTATTCAGATAAGCATTAAGCACTCTGAACTACAGATCTATATTTCTGGGTGGTCAACACAGCTCTTCATTAACATAAAACATGAAAATGCACTTTGAAGACACGTGTGCGTGTGTGTGAGCATAAACACATTTACCCCTACACCCCACCACACATACTTATGACTGTTTTTCTTGTAAGTATTTGGTGATTGTTTGTAGTGTTAGGCCATAATTTGCTAGTGTGGCGTTTAATCTATGTGGGTGTTTGAGTGTCAGTGTCATTTGATTGAAGTCTTCCTTGCATAGGCTCTAAATTTCTGGTACACCTTAGTTGTAGTGAAACATGGAGTGCACTGACTGCATTATATTCCTTCTGTTCCACAGTGAGCTCTACATATCTCAGTTTCTGTATGTATAAGTCTTTAAAACATTTTTATATTCTTTGAAGGAAGGATACTTCCTAAATGTTTGATATACAATTCCACTCCTGAATCCTCTTTCACATGTGTTTCTTTTGAAGCTAACCTTGCTTGAATGCTGCCCACACTTAACTTTGTACATGCCAATCCAAATCTGATTATATGCATGTAAAATGTGTGTGCATATGCAATATATATATAAAAAAGAGCTCAATAGAATTTAAGAATAGTAATATAAACAGAAAAATAATTATGTGTTCTTGTGTTTTGAAATTTGTCCTGGCAACTACTACATGGCACTTCAGTGTTCAAGAATGCCTGCTTTTGTAGGTTTGGCTATTTGTAGGAGTTGGACTTTTCTTGTCCTCTATGGATGGTGGCAGTCTTCAGGACACATTTAATTCCTTTTCAGAAGTGATGGTATGAAAAAGCCAGTCCCTTTCTCTAGTTGCCATCATAACTCACTGATTCAGTACAATGGCTACCATAACCTGCTTGCAAATCTGCCACCACTAAAAAGAAAACACTAATTCCCTTAAATCTATTACTACTTGTGCTGCTTTCTAGTTTTTCCAGATACTGTATGTTGCCCTCATCCCTTCCCACACAGCTGCAGGTCTGGTTTGAGACAGTAGCAAACAAGTTCAAATTTCTGACCTAAAGTTGGTAGAAGTCATTGAAACCAGGTGGCAGGTGAATGAAGGTCTCTGTCATCCCAAATGCAGGGGGCTGAGGTTTTAAAACACACCAATCTGATTCCCAGAAAAATTTTCATTGCTGCTGGAAATGTGAGTGATTCTTTATGTTGAGAGTAGCTTATTATCAAAAAGCAAGTACTTTTCAACTAGGCTTCTACCTAATACTTAGTGACTACAATATTTTTTAGCTCCTCTTTCTGCTCCCTAAAGTATATAAATGAAAGGAAAATTTCTAAAGTGCTTTGTGGTTTCTAAACCCCTTTTATGAGAAAAATAAAAGGAACTTTACACAGATTCAGTATTAAGAAGTCACGAACAGTAAGTTTCCGATTGTCAAACGAAATAACCCATGTGTGATTATCATGTATAGTGTAAAAGCATGAAGAAACAAAGGGAACAGAACAGCTTGTGTGATTTAAGTGTACTGCAGAAAAGCCTTGTGAAGACTTTCCTGAAAGGCCTAAGAAAGTCTATATTCACCTCCAAACAATTTCTGTGAGTTTGCCTCCTTCATGTGCAGTAGCAGTAATCCAGAGAATCGCTGACTTACTGTTTCTCTTCTACAGGTTCAAAAGCAGCACCTATGTTTCCACATTTTGGGCTGTTAATAGTTAAGATTTAGAGATAACAGTTAAGTTTAGAGACAAAACCAGTGGAGGAAGGAGGTATTTTTTTGTCCACCTGTGTTAGCATATTTAATCACACTATTGTGAAAAATGATGATACCAGCTTCTTAATACTTATGGTATCAGTCACTAAGCAAAAAGGACAACTGAATAATGGGAGAAAACTAACTGAGTTTTAAAGCTACTTTAGGCTTTGTGTTTTGTTCAGATATGGGAAACTAATAAGGTAATGAATAATGAATTAGAGGCTGCGTGAATGTTATGGTACTTAGAATTCAAATGTTAAGAAAACTCCGGTTGAGATTGTTTACCTTGAGAATGCAAAACCATGTATTATGGAAAAATTAAACTGTTTTCCCTAATTTGTCTGCATATTAGTGTGAGAAGGCAGATACAAGGAGCTAACTATGGAAGAGGCATAAGTGCAAGGGGAAGAATGCATAGGAATAATCTGAGTACTGAATTAACTTGTGCTGATTTAAATCTGACTGTTTTAGGTCTATGTATATTGCAATAGGAAAGAGGAAAAGAAGCAATGACAGTTTAGCTGAAACAGTAATTTTTTTTTTTTTTTACTTCATGTAAATAAATGGGTGTTTATGTTCCTGAGAATTGTGCCACAACAAAAGAGGATGTTCAGGAGCATTATGAGATGATTATGTGCATAGCTGAGATTTACCAGGCACATGGTGGCATTTGCCTCCAGACTAGAAATGGTTGCGAGAGGAAGTGATTGAATTTCTTTCTGTATGGTTAACCTCAGTGTTTTGATGAATATACACAAAGGGGAAGTTCCAAAGACATTTTTCTTATCCTTCGAATTTTTCTTCTTCTTACAGCTTTTTCTAATATATGATTATTTTTATTCAAAAACCACTCCTGGTTGTGTTTCCTTTTCTTTACACAAAATAAATAAAATGTCTGTTTAATACAAAAGAATTTTCTCCTCAGTTGAAAACTACAGTATGTAGCAGTATTATGTATAAAAACTGACAAGGACATTAAAAAAATTGTTATGTGTTTCTAATAAACAAAGGATCCCTTTAAAGAAACAACATTTTGCAGTCAGATTAGAGCTGAGGAGAAATAATTTTATATTTCTCTCAGTTATGGAGTTTATTCCACACCGGACATCTTGATAGGGTTTTTTCAAGAACAGAGACAGATGCTAAGCTGTACTTGTATTTTTAAGAACAACACGTTGCTCATTTTCTTCAGAATAGAGGCTGACTTTAAGTATGAGTACCAGTATTACATATAGCCTGTATGAAAGTGCATGCTGCAATGCCATCTGGGATTCTGGTTCCACCAGAATCCACTAGAATCCATCTGGGATTCTAGTCCACCCTGGGACTAGTTTGGAGCATGCTGGCAAGTGGTGAAGTGTCCCTGAGCTGGTATTTTATGATACAGAGAAATATCCATGGATATTTTTCATGTGAAATAGAATAGAGTGAAGTGGTGGAGTAGAGTAGAGTAGAGTAAAGCAGAGCAACCATTTCAGTTTGTCCTAAGATAAATCAGATGAATTATCTATAGTTGAAAGGGTCCTACAGCTCTCACCTAGTTCAACTGCCTGATCAGTTTAAGTTAAAGCATGTTACTAAGGGGGTTGTCCAAATGTCTCCTAATCAATGACAGGCTTAGAGCATCAACCACGTCTCTAGGAAGCCTCTTCCAGGGTTTGACCACCCTCTCAGTAAATAAATGCTTCCTAATAGCCAGTCTAAAATTATCCTGGCTCACCTTTGAACTATTGTGCAGTAATGGAATAATACCTCATTCTTAATCTTTTAGTTTGGTTTGATAGAACTGATTGTGGTATGAGGCACAGCTAAATGCTTAGTACTAAGTTCTGGTAAAAATGCATGGAGTGGAGTTTATTTGACTTTGCTTGGGTTAGGCTCTCTAGAGTGAGATGACTAGCCCAAGCTCTAGGCTGTCTTTTCAGGTTTGGAGAGAGTTTGAGAAGCTTTGGACTTTGGCCCCTATCAGGTGCAATATAATGTAAGAGCAGTTGCAAAAATGTGCATATTCTGAAGATACACAGCTATGAATTAAATTGCTGCATCATACTATGATGAGCAACATGTCCGGTATCTAATATTCAACAAAAACTGGCAACCAGTGCATGACCTTTTAGAATTGACTTGCTGATATAATCCTAATACTAATAGAAATACTGTAAATAAACAAAAAGACCAGCTGTAACGAATAGCAGGTATTGATTATTAACCTCTGAAAATCTCTAGAAGGTGACAGTGAACAACATTTTCCTATAAATGAGTGAAAATAGCGTTTTCAGACAAGTCATAAGGGGCCATCTTTTGGAAATGAGCATCCAAATTCTGGAATCGCTGAGCATCCACATTTCTGTTAGGGGCAGAAGGAACTGCAATAGTAATTCTGACAATTTGCTATTATTTTTAATATGTAGGGAAAAGCGTGCTGCAGAACAGAAAGAAATCAATATCTAATCTATTACTATATAACCATATGCCAAACCAGTACTAGAAGAAGATTTTATAAAAAATAAAATAAATAATACAAGGGCAGAGAGAAATAAAAGAGAAATATTACAGTGCCAAAAATAAATCTGTATTGAGTATATTTATCTACATTCCAAATCTGCTTTCCAAATCAATATCAGAGATAGCCAACTAGTATGAAAAGAACAGAAATATTGCCAAGATAGAGAGAAATCCATACTGAGAGTGTTTATCTACATTGTAAAACAATATTGGAGAAAGCCTGGAGTCATATATTTGTAATATTCCATTTAATCTAATTTTACATCATGGCACTCAGACTTTAAAAAAACTAAAAATGGAATAACATTATTGGAAGACAAGAACATGTACTATCCAAACAAACCAACTGGCTGCATATGAAGCCAAATGGTGTTCAGTATGTGCATTCCCTACACTGCATCAATGCAGTTCTCTTGCTGTCTATAAATACTGCTTATGTTCTTACTTGTCTCCTCTTTCTCACTTGTACACGCTGGGATTTTGTTTCTAAATTAATTACAGCTACTAAAAAGGGAGTATTTATTTATGTTTAAATTTTAAAAAATATGTGGTTCATAGCCCTTTCAGCATAAGGACTGAAAGGACCTCTGTTAAGTACCTTTAAAAAGTACTTTACGTAGTGCACCGCTTCTTCTGAGATTCCCAGTGCCAGGAGGAAGCGTTAGTGGTGATTCAGTTGCTACCATTTCTGTCATAACCACTGGTTGAGTAAGACAACATAATAAAAGAGAGCTAAAATGTGTCCCTGGATATGAGAAGAAAATGACATTTTTCTTGTGACTGAGCCTGACATCAATGCTAGCAATGCAGCTACGTTAGTTGTTTATTGTGCTGCTCCACAAGAGCAACAGATGCGTGGGCGCTTTAAGCAGCAGCAGAGGGAAAAAAATTGGAGCAAGTTTCATTTTTCTGCCAAAGCTGGAAAAAAATATTGCCATTGTGGTTGTCTCTTTCCTTGTGTCTTTATTCCTCTTCCTCCTTCAGGCTTTTCAAAACCAGTAGTAGTAATGACATTTAATAAGAAAATGCAGAAAATAATCATATAAGCATCGTGTCTGGTTTATTCTAGGATGTTTCTGATAGGCCAGACCTATGGTAGTTGTGGTCAGTCCGTGCTAATAAGGCAATATATTTCTCACATCACATTTTTTTCAGCGTAAAGCTGCTACTAACGTCCATCACATTAAACAATTTGCCTGTTTCTTTGACTGCTGTGAAACTTGAAATACAAGATACCTCAAAGTTCTGTCACGTGTCAGTACTAAATAATGACAGGAAGTGTTCTTCGTAACATTTAAGGGTCTGTCTGAATAAATTAAGAAACCACCTCACCGTAAAACTCCTCTGTCTCCCTGCCTCACTTCAGAGCCTTTGTCTATAGACTCCTCCCTTTCTACCTTAATTTGAGATGAAGATTTGCAGGAATAACACATATATGCAGTGAGTAGAAATACCTCAGGTTTCATAAAAAGGGTGTGATTATAATGCAAGTAAGTGCACAGACTGTAGCAAAATATTACCCATGGAAAAGACTGATTGCACTCGTGACAGTCTCTTTGTTGCTATGGTATCTCTTTCCATGCCTTTGGCTAATCTGTCACTAGGACAAGTTTACAGCTGTCTCAGCACATTTCTCATTGCTAACTCAGAGACACACTGTACCTAATCTGTCATTGAAATGGCAGTAAATTGTATGTACATGTTTTCTTAAAAATACATGCAAATTTTAGGGACCAAATGAGCTGGTAATGGAAACAGCATGACATTTTCTGGGTCAAGCTAACTTTTTTTATTTGTCAGTAATGATTACACTAATCTAGTATCACAGTTCTTTCATATTGAAGCTCTGTAGTTTTTGTAGGGTACCTTAACACTTTTTAGGGACACTTCGACATTTTGATGGAAATAGTTAGCATTTCCAACTAATGCATGTTACAAGGAATCCTTCATATTCAGGGCTATGCGATTTACTGATTTTCTTAAAAATAACTGTTATATACCAAATTTACTTCATTAATGTGAAGTTGGAGTGCCTGGTTTTACCCTATGAAAAGATTCCTGCTGCAAATCTACATTTGACATGGTTCTAGGCCTACGGCTTCATGATGTTAATTTGTAAGTCACAGAAATGTAGGCAAGGCATAGTCCTTTGCCCAAAAGTGAATGCACTTAAAATACTCATAGAACAGAAGGTGAAAATGATTAAAGAAAAAAGTGTTACATTGTGAAATGTTATAAGCAAAGTCATAGAATGAAAGATCAGTAAAATTTTTAGGCAGGTGAAGATAATCCAAACATTTATCTCTCAAGACATTTTCAGTCTCAAATTTTGTTTTGTTCTTTTCTGACTTTGAGTCCTATGGATACTTAATATTAAAAACGGAAGGTGAAGAATAAAAAGGGAGAATGGGTTAAAGGCAATATTCATAGGTACATTCTGAAAATAAGGAGCCTGTTATTACTTGAAAGAAAATGATTTCTAAAACCAGGATAGTATATTTAGTAGCTAGCTTTTAGTAGCTACTTTTTTTTTTTAGTAGCAGCTTTTACCTAGAAGTTTTGCAATTTTCCTTATTTTTAAAATCTCTTGCTGCAACTCTGTATGAATACATTGGGCCTTGTCCCGAGCTATTCAGAAGTGTTACACTAATTTTTTTGTGAGTAGACACACTGTACAAATCATAAGAAATGAAATCTTTTGCAGTCCCTTCATCACACTTGCAGAGTGTTAGTAATTTATGTTGTGGTTTATACATTTTTATGAGGGAATAGTTTTTCCTAAGGTATGGCTGCAGCTAGCATTCATTGTAAAGCATCATTTTAGCTTCTGCAGAACCTGATAATTAACAGAATTACACTGAAATAAAAGGGAAATCTTTCTGCAATATTTAAATAAAAATGCAAATGGTCTCAGTTGCATGTCACTAATTAACTAATCAATGATTTTTGCAAGCATTAATTTCTTCCACGTGGAATTCCTACACTCCATCAGTCCAGTCAAGAGGTTTTCTGCCTTTGTCCCAAGAGATTCAACCTGTGATTTGTTTTTTGTTTTTTTTTTCCAAAATTTGTCCTTTGCTGGCATATTTGAGATACTGAACTCATGTCTGAAGAATGATTTTCTGCCTCTATGATGGAAAATAGAAATGAGTTTTGAAGGCTGTATGTAAATTACTGGGTTTCTCCCCTTTTCCGCAAAGTGAAAAAGTCCTGACTCTGAAATCAAAGATGTCTCCACTCTCATTTGCAGCTCCATTTTCTGCCAGTTTCTTTGCCCTTTCAGACCTGTGCAAGAAGGGATGTTTGAATATCAAGCAGTCCTTTCTAGTTTTCCTGGGAAATACTTTGTCAGCTCCTACTCCCTCACAAGTTACCTTATAGGAAGATGATACTCAAATGCCAGTACTGTGTGAGTCATGCTGACATGCTCCACAACTGGTGCTTCCTCACTGTCTCACCCTCTTTTGCAATCTGTAAGGGTTTCTTTGTCTCATTTCTGCAAGTCAGAAATTACACATTTCAGCTCAGAGGGACTGGAGTGTTCTGAAACCTCACATCACCTATTACCTAAATAGCTGCAGGCAGGATCTTGTCTCTTTCCATGGGGATTTGGTACAGACTTCAAAAACTGTGCATCACTGCTTAGTTGAAGGACTGATACGAGGGAATGGAAAAGTGGCCCCCAACTGTCCAAAAAGTATTACTTTCAGTTCTTCAAAATCCCACAGTTTTCTTGAAGTATTTCCTTACTTATTAGGACTTCTTATGGCAAACCTCGGAAGTGCTACCCTGATTCACTTTTCTGCCTTCTAATAGGGAAGCAGAAAAATGGGTAAGAATCAATATCAAGTGGAGAAAGTCTGTCATACAGAGAATCATGCACTGTCACCGCTGGAGCAGTGAACAACTCTCAAACCAGCTGAAATCAGATTCAGTGGATACTATTCCCTTGCAGAGCAAAGTGAGCACAGTTGTAACTCTTATTTCTCCATAAGAATAATGAAGATAGTACTATTCTATCTGAGAACTCTTCAAAATGAAGAAAAAATTGATTTCATGCAAGAGGAAGTGGAAGACTGATGTCTGTGACCAAATTAAAAAAAGAGGCGGACCAACATATAATTAATTTCCATAAGAAATAGCTTGTAGTTTACTCCTTCTTCCATCAGGATAGTCTTAGGAAAGACTACTGCTATGTATGAAGACTCCAAAGGACTTCAGATATTCTATAAAATCAACTTTTAGCTTTCTTCTACTGCAGTTATAGCATGCACAGATGATTTCTTCTCAGATCTTGCAGAACTGATGATGATTCTTCCCCTTCCATATCGAAAATGAGAAATGCCATAAAGATCGGAAGTGGAGACTCTGGGTGAAGCTACAAAATAACCAGTGCCCCACTACTTACTTTATGATGGGACTGGTGGAATTATATTGGCAAGAGCCCTAAAGCCAGAAGGGAACACAACAGTGTCTCCAGTTTCTGAGGGTGGGCATGGATCTCAAGAAAACCATGAATTGTGTCTAACCAACACGTATCTGCAAACTCAGTAGTAGCAGAATATTTGAGAATTTTACTGCAGCTGCAATGTTTTACGAGGTCCAAAACAGCTTTGCCTCTTCAGGTTCGGGAATGCCAGAAAATATTTTATTGATGCCATCCAGAACAACAACAGCTTGTTCCTTCATTTTGAAATCAAGCTTTGTGACTCAGGAATGTGTCCCTGCCAATGAAGACCAAAGGACTTTACCTCTGTTTGTGCTGTTACCTATTCAGGCAAATGCACTGAAAAATCAAAGTAGTTGTTCTTACAGAATCCCAAGATCCCTCTTTCCTCCCTCCTTGTAATGTTTTAAAAGCGAACTTGGACAACAGAAGTATAGCAAATCATCAAAGGATCATTCGAATTCCAGTTGTTAATATTTATTGTTCAACATTTTCAAAGGACAGAAAAGGCACAGGACACTTTCTCACAAAATGCAGCTTGACAAATTTGAAGATGATTGCTTGCAAAACCAGGGTCTTTTTAGAGGGTCATTGAAGAATTCACCGGAGTCCTTTTTCTCTGTGTTGATCTTAAAGAACATCATTTGTACTTACATTACTGAAATTTGAAGACAAACAACTTACTTGAGATTTTAGAATACCAGCGTCTAATTGTGATTAACAACTCCAATTCATTCATACTTACCTTGTGACATGCTCATCAGAGATAATGAAAAGATGCAGGTATGAAGACAACTGGCCAGGTTCTTTAAGGAAGACAAATTGAATGCCAAACCGTGTTTTAAGTTAAATATCTAGAGTTCATTTTTTCCTTTGACAGTATATGTCTTTTCTGCATACTGTGAATTCAGAAACAGTATCAAGGCGATCCCCAGGAGCTACAGTGGTTGTAACTTTCACCTGGAAATCTCCAATATACTCAAGCAAGAAGACATTTCTAATCAATTCAGGAATTATGCTAATAAAGCACATCAGCTTGTCATGAGTTCAGGACAAATAACAGGGAAAACATCAAAGCCATACTTTTCTGCAATTAATACAAGTGTGTTATGCTATCTTCTTCCAGCAATGCCATGAGAACTTGTGACCAGTACATGTAAAAAACTCAAGACAATGACACTGAAATTTTGTCACCTACACACAACTGCAAGCATGGATGGTGGACGTGCTCTCTGATTTGGGTTTGATTTACTTACTTACTAAATTGACAGTACTAGGTTCTGTTTTTCCTTCTTTTTCTCTGATGATCAAGATGACCATAACCTTGACAACTTCTTAGTGAATCAGACTTTATTTTTCTCTGGGCGATGAGAAATCCTTCCAGTTGTTCATCTATAGAAGCTTTTACGTGAAAAAGCCTGAAGTCTTCTTTTCTCCCTCTTGAGATGGAGTATTATTTTTTTTCTGAAATCCTCCAAATCTGCTACCTTTGTTCTCTTTCTTATCTGTATTAGAGTGATGCTGTGATGGGTATTCATAATGGAGAAAGTTAAAATTAGATTCCCTTATAGTAATTTTGTATTCTCTGAATGACTACCCACTATTCTGTCAGCACCCACTACTTTGACTAAAATTTCTCCAAGAATGGGAAGATTTTTCTTCATGTGGAGATTCTAAATGGATGAAAAGAGAAAGGGAAATGATTGAAGGGTATTAAGTTGATTCACTGTTTTTAAACAATTTTTCCCCTGCCTGGATATTGCTCTGCTGTTTTCTAACTTGTTTTTTAGTTGTCTTATATTCCCTCAGCTATGGCAGTATTCCTGGAGCCAAATGTGAGTGCACTACCTCAAAATGCCAGCAGTGGAAGCTGGTAAAAAAGTGGGGAAAAATCACCATTGGAATCCCTGAAGCTTGGGACAAAGGCAGAAAACACATCAGTACTGCACTAACAGAGCAGCAGGTAACCTCATAGAGAAGATAAAATTAAAGGTAAGGAAATTACATTTCTATTTTGATCTTGTCCAAATCACTTTTTACTCTCCATTCAAAATCCCCCCCCCCAAAAAGAAATCATAAATATCTGAAGAATAAAAAGATAACAGATGTGATGAATTTAGACTACCTGATTTTTTTGTGAGGATAATTTGAAGTTCAATCTTATCCAATTTCTAGAAAAAGATATTAAAAGATGAAAATCTGTTATACCTATTAGAAGATCTAAAATCTCAACCTAGTTTTAAAACAAGGTTATGTTTTTTGTTTGGGTTTTTTTTTTGTTTGGTTGGTTTTGGTGGATTTTTTTTTTTTTTTAAATGTTAAACACAGGCAACTGCTTGATACAGTTTTTTCCTTCCAGTCAGGAACATTAGTAGGCTTTTCTTGAGATAATTGAGGTCATTTAAAGCCAAAGACAGAGGGACTCTGCTCCCATCTCTCCTCCTCCATTTATTTTCTCACAGTTGGTAGGATTTCCCCATCTGTAAGTGGGGAAGGATGTTGGTTTTAGCTCTGACTTAATGTGAAATAAGAGGTGTAAAAGAGAAGAAAGTTACATTTATTCAATTAATTGTCTTGCAGTCTTTTATGCTGCCATGCTGCAGTCCGACCATGGCGTGATCACCACAAAAACCTCAAGAGGAAATATCCTTGTCTGAGTTGCTACAGTTATTATCTGTTACAGAAAGTAAAATAAGGTTTACGTTTTTAAGTCTTCTTTTAAGATAAAACTGCTGTCTGTAAATGAAAAATTTTGTAAAGTTAAAGCAATTCTATCACAAATTTAATTTCTCTGTTGAGTTACATAAACATTGAGAAAGTTTAGGCATATTCATTGTGGTGGTATTACCTTTTGGAAGGCAATAAGAAATACATTCAAGAGACTAATGAATTAGATTTAACCTTGACGTAACTCGTATGTGTTCATTAAATACATACTATGATAATTGTCCCAATAAGTTGTATCAATTAAATTTATTTTGTAAACTATCAAGTTCCAGGAAATATGAATACAGAGCCATATTAATTTGTTTCATAGTATCAAAATGTGCAGAATTTTTTTTAAAGCAGCAATTTATCAAATATATGATTTTATGACATAAACATGTATGAGTTTAATCTGTAATGTGTATTTCTTATGATCTACAGCATGACATAAAAAGTCTTTTTGGAAGCATTAATTAAAGAAATTTAGGTGGTCTTTTGAGGTGCTGTACGGAAGCAAGCTAAATATCTGTTCTAATAACTATCTGTCTTAATTGAATATTGTCTTTTGAAATGTGTCATCTGTTATTTTATGGTGTTTCCTGTAACCTAGTAACCATAGAAATGACTGCAAATGTAGCTATCGTTAGAATCCTTGGATTTTACACACTCAAATCTTTCATTTCTGACTTCATGGATCTTTTCTGTACCACAGGTCTATCCATGGACTTATTTTCAAAGAAATTTTCAATTACTGTTTTGTACTTGCAAAAATGAGTGTTATATATCAATTTCTATTGTGGTGTTGGGTTTTGTTGTTGGAGATTTTGTTGGTTGGTTGGTTGGGTGTTTTTTTGTTTTTTTATATGACAAGCCTACGTGTTGTAATTTGAATATTTTTAAACCTTTCCCTTTGGGGTTACTATTATTGCTTTGGGGTGTGAGACCATGCTTTTTTCCTTAGAGAAGTTATTCTGAAATATGTTTTTTCCTGTCATTTTTGACTTTTCCTTGTAATTTAAAGAAAATTCCATTTTACCTAGTTTTGTTTTCTGTAACTGATTCCATAACAGTGTAGTACTTGACATGTGTTTGTTTCTTAGGCAAACGTGTAAAACTCTTCAAGTCCGAATGGAGAAGTAGAGAAAGGAGGTTTCTGCTGTGCCTGATGATAATTTTTGATTTTTCCACACACACAAAATATTCTGGCTCCACGTTGGAGCACTAGGTGTGATGAATCCTAGTCTTGGTCGGATTCTAAGGAAGGGCAGAACGTTCGCTGAGGAATAAAGAGTCAAACCACTCCAGAAAATGTGTTCCAGCCCTGGTTTATTACTCACAGAACAGCAGGTGTGTACAAATACAGGTTTATAGAGTGTTAACAGGAATTGTTGTACCTTACTTCTCATTATAGTTGCTTAGTGTGTTGCAGATGCCCAGTAATCATGATCTATTTGGGCTGACGTTCAGGAGGGTGGTTGGAGAGGGTGAGGTGTACTCCAGGGCAGCCTCAGTGTGTCAGTCAGATGCTTCTGAGATCCTTTAAATGCCTTTCTTCCCTCTCTGTCCTTTCAAAAGTAGAGCCAATTTTTAAATTTAAGTTAGCCAGTATCATGGGAGGGCAACATGTGCTCTGGACAAGAGAACAGCACTTAAGAAGGAAGCATGTCTTGGGACATTCAGTTAGGTGCCACTTTGTAGCTAAAAGCTCATCAGCCCATACTTTGAGGAAGGGCTATTTCCACTACATTCCTAAAATATGGTAGATGTCTGTTGAGTCTTAAAACTATTCAGGACATTTTCAGGAATATATGCTATGCTCCAAAGTATTCTTTCTGTCCCTCGTTTTCTAGTCCTAACTTTCTGATTATTTGGAGCAAGGAGAAAGTTCAATGTACATGTGAAAGATCTTCAAACCCTTTTAGTTTTAGTTACTGTTTTATAATACAGATTGTCTAGATCTTCATTTTCAACACCAAAAATTTCCTGCTGAAATCATTAAGAGTAGTGGGAAAACATGAAATACAGAATTATACTTCAAATGGCATTGCTTGAAATGTGTTTTCAACATCTTTGTGTCTTTCTAGTGGAAGGTCCTAAGCATAAGAGTTATCACAAATGCCAATTCTGATTAGTCACAGTGCAATAAAAATATGAAAAAAAAACAACCTTAAGAGTCTGGTAGTTATCAAAGACACTGGAAACTTTTGAGCCATATAAATGTACTGGGAAATGTTCTGTCAGTTAATAAAATGAGTTAGAGATGCTCACCAAAGGACAGACCTGAGGATCCAAAATACCAAATTGCACTATTACAGGCTTGGGAACATGTTTACATTAACACTTTTCATATTGCAGTGCCTAAAATAAAATTAAGGGAAAAATTTAAAGTTCTTGAGTCTTGATATTGAAAGTTAGGTAGGGCCAATGTTTTATGAAGGAATGAATGAACACAGGAATGAAACCTGTGAAGACTTGAAAAAAAGACTATATATATATATATATATATGTAATCCATGCGGGAGGTAAATGAATACCTAGTTATAGTTTTAGTTATCACTAAAAACCTGTTTTCTGAAGTGCTCACAAATCACTCAAATTTTGGCTTTTGTCATTAGCCCAAGTCAAATAGCAATGTGGGATTGAAAAAACAGCCTGTTTCCCAACTCACCATTCTCTGATGCATTTCTTTATCAAGTATAACCTTGAAATATGTTTGAATCACCTGCACATTTCTTATAATTTTGGAATGGTTCCTTCTGCACCCAGAAACTTCAGTTATCTAGCATAAACATACAAGTCCACACCTATGTGCATATAGGTGCCCTATTGCAAAAATGTCCTGAAGAGCTCTTTTTGCCCAGCTTCACCAGTTTAGAAAATAAATTGCAGGATTCTCAAGCTGTGAGGAAATTGTGAGCCTGTCCTTTGCTAACATTTGCAAAGTACTTTGGGTGTCACTGGTACAAGGTAGTAGTATTAGATCAGAATCACAGAATTGTCACAAATGGAAAGGTGGTTGTGATTGCCACATCCAACTATCAGAAGCACCTTCCAAGCTTACAAGTTGAACTGCTTCAGTGAATAAACATGCAGAAGTGGCAATGCAATCTGTCATTTGCCTTCATAAGCCATCTATGAATGGTAGTCCATGGCAAACATACTGTATAGATTTTGAAGTTCCAGGAAATAGTGTGCGTCCATCTGTTCAAAGGATTAATTTCCAACCTCAACCTCATTCACATGGGGCATAAGCAGAAAAAATGCAATGGCAGATGTTTGTTTCTGGTTGTATGGGCCCTTCTGTTTCTGCACTGTAGTATTTGGATTAGACTTTCATTATGATAACAAAGTTAACTCTTTCGTGGAAAACCTATGACTGCTATAGCTCTTTTTCCGTTCCAAGTCCATTTCGTATTAGGAAAAGTTTGCCAAAGAATTATGTTGCTGACCATATTTTATTATTTCTTTTTGCGGTCTGTTTCCATACAGTAGAAGAAAAAAAAAATAAAAGTAAGGACACAAAGTGAATGGAAATGTACTGTGTGTACTGCTACAGAAGGTCCATTATTCTGCTGTACCATCTGTGGAGGGAAGAAACTCTGGCTTAAAAATTTGCCCCTTTCTGCATTTGCACTCATACATGGTCCTGACAATATAATAGATTTCCCTCCAACGCTCCTCCTCCACTGAATTCTGTTTACTATGCATGATAGAAAAGAGATGGGTAGAATTAGAGCTGCAAGGACACTCATTGAAAGGCAAGCTGCTAAGTTGCAAGAGTCTGTTATTAATATGGATTTTGTGTATGGTTTGCAGTAAACAGAGAAAAATTGAAAGAGTCGACATTAAAAAAAAAATTGTGGTGTTCTAAATTGCATTATGGAGTGTTCCAACACACACTTACTTCAGTATACTATATATTTTTTTCTATTTTCTTCAAAATTTTAAAAATAATAATTACCTATGAGCCTCATTTACAGGTATAAACTGTTCTGTAGTTACCAAGTAATTCATGATACATTTATTTCTCTGAAGAAAGAGAAGATTTGTACTATACCTAATTATGATCCTGTAACTTTGATGCTTAGGTGCATGAAATTAAGTAAAATTATTTTACTGTTCAGAGAATATTCACTCAACCATTCTTCACATGCTATAGTCTTAATTTTCCTCCTTTCCTCCTTTCAGCCAGGAGGAAGTCTTGAATAAAAGCATCAGACCAGATTTTTACTGAGAACCTGTTCTTATGGAATAGATAGTATTATTTACTGTATTCGTCACCTGTCGGAATTTCATAATTGGGGATATATTGATTCAGCAGCACTGGAATAGAAGATGTCCAGAAATGTCTTGAGCTGCCTTTGAGGTCTTTTCATCTGTGGTCCATTCTAGGTTTCTCTGGCAAACGTGTTCTACCCAAAGACTAATTTGTTTTGAACATCTAGGGAGTAGAAGAAATGTGGAAAACTTTGGTTGCATTTAATTATATGTTGCTGTTTTAAAATAAAACAAGTGAATTCACATACAATTACAGCCAATTTACAGCAGCCACTCACTGATTAAATTAAAAAGTCTGCAACTGCAGAATAATTATACTTTAATGGCACATTTAGTACAAGAAAGTGAAGAGAGGCTAATGCATTGTATTTATGATATAACAACTATGTTAAAAAATATACCAGCATAAAGGGAGTAATTATCTTCCAAGGATGAACAAATTAATTCAGCTCAACACCTAGGATACTACAGGTTTTACGTCCTTTTTTTTTTTTTTGTGTTGTTAAACAGCATCAGAGCTAATTTTCCGTGCATATTAATTATTAACTGAAAAATTGATTAGACTTGATTTGCACTCATTCAGTGTGTTACTGGTCTCTTAGGATTTTAAAAATTAGATGCATAGTGCTATCAGACCCCCTCTTCCTATTAAGACCTTTGGCACAATACTTTGCTTCCCAGCCACTCAATTGAAATAGCTTTTACTATACCCAAAATTAAGCATTTCTGGGAATAGCATCACTAGCTACTAGCTAAAAAATGCCTTTAGCATTCAGGAGGTCTATTCTCTCCTGAATGTACATGGATATATAACTGCCATTAATGGTAATGTCTGGTCTGTGCTTGCACATAACAAGTATTACCTTCTTACATAGAGGTAAATATGGTCCACAATGCATGTTACTCAGAGTAGCATTGTGTGAACTGAAAGTTAATGGAAGAAAAGGAGAGAAAAAAAAGGAGAGCAGGCAAAATAATAACAATTCTGTCAAGGGAAAGCAATTAAGAACTCCAAGCACATAATCTTAAAAACTAAGAATATGCAGCTTGACTTCCTGTTCAGTCTGTATAAACAAAATGACCTTTGTATATTATTAGCCACCTGTTACAGAGCAGAGATTTGAATAGTTATCTGATTTTTTCTTCTTGATATCACCTATTTAGTCTTTGTAACACTGTATATTGCTTTTATAGGGATATTTTCAGCACACAGTTGTGCAAGTAGATGACGGGGAGCAGATAGGCAGTGACTAAAGAGAACACATTTGCACTTCCATAAAGCCATGTAACTTGAACAGTCTTGTATGCGTGGGAATACTTGTTTTGCTGCCTGCAGCCTGTCACCTTAGTTCATACATTGGCAAAGCTGGCTGTAATAGAAATAATAAATCACAGAATGGTTGAGGTTGGAAGGGACTTCTGAAAGTCCAGCCCCCATACTCAAGCAGAGACACCTAGAGCTGGTAGTCCAGGGTCAGATGGCTTTTCAGTATCTTCAAAGATGGAGACTGTGCAACCTGTGCCCTCACAGTACAGGTGTTTTTCCCGAGAGGAAACCTCCTGTCTTTCAGTGTGTGCTCACTGCTTCCTGTCTTGTTATTAGACACCATTTGAAAAGATCCTGGGTCTGTCTTTGCACATTCTGTTGTGGTCTAACCCCAGCTAGCAAGGAAGCCCCATACAACTGCTCACTCACCCCTGGTGGGATGGGGAGAGAATCAGGAGAGTAAAAGTGAGAAAACTCATGGGTTGAGATGAAGACAGTTTAATAGGTAAAGCAAAAGCCACGCATGCAACGAAAGCAAAACAAGCCAATGTCACTCCTTCTCATTGTCTGGCAGGTGCTCAGCCATCTCCAGGAAAGTAGGGCTCCATCATGTGTAATGGGTACTTGTGAAGACAAATGCCATAACTCTAAACTTATCCCCATTCCCCTACCCCTTCCTTCTTCTTCCCCCCACTTTTATTGCTAAGCATGATGTGATATGGTATGCACTATCCCTTTGGTCAGTTGTGGTCAGCTGTCCCAGCTGTGTCTCCTCCCAGCTTCTTGTGAACCCCTTGCCTCATTGCTGATGGGGTAATGAGAGAAGCAGTAAAGGCCCTGTCTCTGGAAGGGCTGCTCAGCAACAGTGAAAACACCCCTGTAGCATCAACACTGTTTTCAGCAATAATCCAGAACACATCCCCACACCTCACGCCATGAAGAAAAATAACTCTGTCTCAACCAAAACCAGCACAACCCTCTCTTCAAAGACTTGTACACGTTGATGAAATCTCCCCCCGAGTCTCCTGTTCTGCAGACTGAATGCTCTCAGCCATCTCAGCCTTTCCTCATTTGAAAACTCTATACAGTCCTTATTTTCCTTAGCAGCTCTTTACTGGACTCTAGACAGTAGCTCTATATCTTCCTTGTACTCTGGAGCCCCAAATTGGACTCACCAGTGCTGGGCAGAGGTGCAGGATCACCTCCCTCAACCTGCTGACAATATTTAATTATCAGAACAGCCCAGGATATCATTAGTCTTCTTTGCAGCAAGGGTACCTTGCTTGGTCATGGTCTACATGGTCTCTCAAAGGTCATCTGGCACCCTCTCTTTTTAATAGCAAAAGTCTTCTCTGTGGGTATGTAGGCAGAATAAAGAATTCAGATGAGTTCCATGGACTGGTCCCAAGCAGCTGTGCCTCTGAGGAATCTGTCCTCTATTTCTGCTTTGATTTTGGTTTGCTCTGTTGCTTGGAAAAAGTAAGAAGCTTTGACCCCTGCATCTACATAGACTCTCTGGGAGTTTCACATATTTTGATCTGTCTTCAGTGTGCTTTACATAAGTCGATTTATCACAGGTTTTTTGCATATAAAAATATATATTTTTCTGTGTGTGTGTGTGTGTGTGTGTGTGAGTGTGTGTGTGTCTTACATGAAGCTAGTGAAAATCCACCTGCAGAAGATTTGACATTATGTAACTTGGTGGCACCTGGGTCCATGAGTAGAATTCCTGCCTGTTACAATAAAGCAAAACATAAATAACAATAAGATGCTGTGTCAACCTTTTGAGCTTTGGTGCAGGGCACAGAAATATGTTGCCTGACTTTTAAATTAATTCGTCGTTACTTTTTCAGGCAATCTTCCACTATAGAAAAGGCCACACGAGGCTGTTACCAGCAGCAAGAACAAAAATAATAAAAAAAAAAGAGCAGTGTAATAAATACACAAACCCCTGTATTATAAAAATCACAAAGCACAATTTCTTCGTTGCCTCCTTAAGTGCAGTTGCTAGAAACAACTTGGTGGAGAAGGCAAACAGAAATAATGAAGTACTTGAACAATCTTTTTAATATTCTGCTCTATGTTCATGCTCTGCAGAGCCGGGGAGAGCTGTATGCAAGCAGTTTTGCTTAGGGCAAAAGAATGTTTCATCATTAAGGACCATGAACCCTCTCTCTGAGATCAAAATGAAAAGAATATGACCTTTGATGTCATAAAGTGCTACTGCGACCATTCCAGTGGGTTGTTCCTCCAGAGCTGGGATGTTTTCCCCTGTCACAATTTGATATTAAAATGTTGCATGATCATTAGTTGTATCCACTGACACAGCAGAAATATTCCTCAAAGTTATGTTTCTTTGATATAATGGATTATTTTTTTTCTTTTAGTGTTTAAAATTCAGATCAGACACAGAGAAAGTCCAATTACTGTGAAATACTTCCTCTCCCACGCTAGCTGGTCCTTCTCTTCCATTCCTGTTTCATGTTAGGATGGATGAAATCACTCTGAGTGAACTCCTTGGTAGTTATTTTACAACATGTCAATAACAGGATATATCTATCTCCTGTTTATGAATGCATAATTTTTGTTCTGTTTATCCACAAAGAAACAGAACATTGTTGTAACTATTGCTTGCTAAGATGCATTTAGCCCTTAACAGGACATTGCATTTTAAAGTAGCATACAAAGAACAGAAGAGTGCATCTCTAGTATCAGTCACTATTATACTCAATGGCTAACATTTTAAAAGCATAGTTTTTAATGCTTGGTTTTTAACCAAGCATTTCAAAGCATGGTTTTTAACCATAATGAAGTTCTAACATTGAAAAGAATGAGAAAAATACAGAAATTTTCCTTGAAACCAAACCTTTTGACATTTGTGGGTTGGTAATTTGTGACCTTTAGATTTTTTTGTTATATTTTTAAACACGGTCGCATTTCAGTTTCGCCTTGTCAGGTCCAACATGATCAAAGTACTTAACTACACAATTTAAACTGGGGAACAATCCCATCTATTACCATTGGGAATTATTCACTTGTTTAAAAACAATTGAAAGAGCTTTGCTGGGCAAAGGTCTTGTATTTCAGTCTTACTTTACAGTACTTCAGAAGTAGATTCTCTATGTACAGTTCTGATTTTCTGATTTTCTTTTTCTTTACAGGTAACCCGATAGGTAAAGACAAATCAAGTAAGTCTCAAGGCTGATAACATTAAATACAACACGTAGGATTTTCATTCTTCCAGGCAATCCTTGAAGTGAAATTTTATGTTACTGGGTTGTGTCCTTCAGAATCAATTGTTTCAGTGTGAACCTGGCTTGCAATCACCAACAGCCTTGAGAACAAAACCAATGGAGAGTTATTTTGAACTTCTGTATCACAAAGATTTCAACTGATTGAACTGTGTACACTTGTAAAATTGCACTTGCTGAGGAATTTGCAGCTGTAATCACAAGAGCTGATATTCAAAAGATGCAGAAAAAGCAGCAATCTTTTGGATTCTCCATTCCAGACTGATGGCTTTTCATCTTGATGAAGTCAACTTCCAAAATATATTGGTTCCTTCTTTCTAAAATGATCCCCGGTCTACCATTCAGATTGCTGGTGGGACTGCACGCTGCTTTAATTAAATTTCTGTTGCAGAAATTGTCCTCTGGCATGGCGCAGTTTTAGACATTTTTATTTGTATTCTAATCTTGGAGCTCTCAAAGGAACATATTTCAACATCTTGAAGTTGCTTTTGTTAGAGGAATGGAAATATATATCCATTGTTAATAATTATTGTTGACAAGTAATAGTTATCTGAATACATCAGTCATATTAGAATGTATAGTCAGGTTGACATGTTTCCCTAAGGCTAACCAACTACTGCAGCTTTTTGGCAGTTTAAAAAGTAGTGGTCAAAACTCAATTACCACTTCCATTTAGTTTGAAGGGGATGGGTGTTCCTGATATGTACTTTACTTTCCCAACCTTTTATTCTTTGAAATTCATGGTAAGCAGTCAATGACAGTAATTCATCCCTTTTTATAAAGGTAGGCAGGGATGTAAAGGAGTTTTGCAATTATGAAATTGGATGGTAATCATTCAGAATTTTTGTCTTTATATTAAAAAATAAAATCTCTTGCTTGAAACTAAGTACTATTGGATGCTTATATAGATGTCTGCTCAGACTGTTTGCTATAAAAGAAAAAAGTCCTAATGCTCTCCCAGATTTACGGTTTGTGGGTATTTTGCTTGCTTACAATCGTCCAATTCAGATCTGATCCTTGCCAAAACCACATTTAGTTTTTTTATTTTCTGTTTTGCTAGCAATTTTTGAACTTTGTGATGTGCTGTTACATGAAAAAAATCCTCAATATTTAGAGGCCTTAAGCATCTATGAGCTTTTTTTCTAAGTTACTACAGAATGTATAATTTTATACTCCGTTTAATGTATATTGCACCATCTGTAATATTGATACAACAGAAATTTGGCAATTCCTTTCAGTGACACTGCATAAGCATGCTGACTAGAGAGGAGGGTGTTCTGCCTCTATGTGTTGGTGCATTGAGATAAAAACCACACACACTTGATAGTCAAAAAATATATAAGAGCAAGCCTATATAGAATTCCTGTGTGGTTTCCAGACTCTCGGAAAAAGAAGGAAATGATTTTATCATTACAAGCCATTGACATGACTAGGTAGTTATATATTAAGTTCCATGATGGATGAACACCCTGGAGTGCTCTGCTTGTCACAGTAGCCCCTGCTGTTCCAAAACCATTTCATTACCTCTGCTGTATTATTGCACAGGAGAGCTTAAATAAAATAAATGACTGTTGGGAATAAAATAGAGAAGTATATTCTATCATTCTGCTGAGAAATAATAAAAAATGTTGGCAGGGAAAGATATTCTTTTCTGATTAAAATTTAATTAGGATAAACTCTTTGTAGCAGCAACTAGGTATCTCAGTATTTTAGGGTGGTTAATATTGGATGGATTTGTGCTAACAGGTGCAGGACAGAAGGTAGCATCTTAGAGAGATTGTCTGGGACAGTGCAAAGTGTAAATGTGCTGTTTTGTAAAATCTGAATATGGCCTCTCTTTGGTCAAAATTCTACA
Source organism: Florisuga fusca (assembly GCA_038090715.1). NCBI lineage: Eukaryota > Metazoa > Chordata > Aves > Apodiformes > Trochilidae > Florisuga > Florisuga fusca. The sequence continues at coordinate 1,309,122 of JAAWXA010000019.1, read as the reverse complement.
TCATGCTTCTCAGTATTTGTTTTATTTGTTTTTTGTTCTTAAGACAACACTGAAAATATTGCATTATATCCAAGTGTAACACATGCTTATCAATAAGTGAAAATAAATGGATTTTCAAATATACTGAATAGATTATCTGCAGTAGATTAATGTTGTGAATATTCATAACAAGTAAATAAAATTGTAATATAAAATAGAGTTCCCTGTATGGGTGTGCACTTTGCAGATCTCTTCTGTTTGCCCATGGAACAAAACAATTTTTTTTCAGTGAATCTCAATGATTATATTAGTTTTGTATGTCTTCAGTAGAGCTGGCAATATCTCCTACCACTCTGAAAGGTCTTTTACCAGAGGAAACGGGTACCTAGCACAACTGTTGTTGCATTATCATGGGAAGTTCTGGTAAGTATGTTGTTGCTTTCAGGCCAGGCAGAATAAAAATGTCCTTTTATTTAAAAAATTGGAATCTTGAAAAAGTCAACAGTGAACTCTGCTTGTGCATCTCAAAGCAAGCTGGGAACCGTATTTCAGATGCCCTTAGTGCCTATCTTAGTGCTATGGTGGAAAATCTAGTACAGGTGACTAGATCAGCCATTGGCGTTTAGGCTGTAGGCATGTGAAGATGAATCCTGATTCTATTACTCCTTTATGCCTTTTATATGACTTCCCAGATTATTTGATATGTACATATTCATCCTGTTGCAAAGATGATCAGGTTCTATGATCATCTGAAAATCCATGTTACCCTTTGAATTTCGTAATCATCAAGAACTTGGAACTGCAAGAGAAAATGGGTTCCCATGCTGCAGATTCATATGGCAGTGCATTGCTATGGTAATAAAACTCACTGCTTTGTTCAAACCTTTCAAAAGAATGTATTGGCTCAGTCACAAAGCAAAAAGGAAACCCTGATATGACTCTTAAAATAATTAATGAATATGAAATAGAGCTTAAAAACCATTCAAGGCTGTCTTAGTTCTCTCTGGCTTATTGGTCATAAGTAGGTGCTAATCTTTGATACATCACTGCTGCAGATACCACTGTTAGTACCTTTAAATCCACCTGGTACCCTACAACCTCTGAATCTTCTTGTCTATCCTAAATCTCTTAAAACTTGCCTTTCCCAGCTCTGCTCAATATTGTTACTGGTATAGGCTTTTAGTTCTCCAGCAAGCCAGTGCTTCACCAGCTTTGTGTGTCTATATGCTTTAAAACTGGAGACAGTGCATCAGATAAATTTGTTTTGAACCTAAAAATCTTCTAGAAAGCATGTTATTTTGTTAGGCTCCAGAAAAATATACACCGGATTTTTTTTTTTTTCTCATTGTGATTGTACAGCTGGCTTTTACAGTTTCCAGGTAATGACTGGGTATCTGTAACAACAGAACAGAAAGGTGCAATTGGCATCCTTTTCTGTTGATTTACTGCATTCTTCTTCGTGTACTGAATTGTACAGATCTGTTGTTAACCAATATACTGGCAAGGAAAAGGAGCACAGTTTGGCTTTGTAATAGAAGTCCTGCTTTAATCTCTAGTTTCTTTTGATGATGGGTAGATAGCTGTGTATCAAACATGTCACACCTGAACCATCTGATGGTATTAAATGATTTCTCATGGTTTCAGTGGCTGCAAGCTGAATAATGAGAATAACAGTTTGTATCCTGATGAACTTATTTCTGTAATGTGTTAACTTTCCTGATACCACTTTACAGTCAATCATTGTAAATATTTTAGCAAAAATGTCTTCCACGGCTCTTTGTTTTGCATCTGATGCATTAATGTGCACTGCCTGTGTAGTAATTACAAGAAGTAGTATGTGAAAAGGCTGAATTTCCCAAAACTTTGTTAGGGAAACAAGTTTTGGCAACATCTCTTAATCCAAAACTAACTTGAGAACACCTGACAGGAGGACCACTGATGGTGACAGCTGGAAACTATTGTATGAGGAAAGTGCTGATAGTGGGATCCCATGCTAGGCAGAACCATGTACTATGGTTTCATCACCAGAGATGTAGGTTCTGGGGGTGTGAATCCAGCATGGGAGCATTGGGGTACAGTTGACTGGTAGTGACAGCAGGTCCTCAGGCCTGTTCTTGAGTGGTGTAAAGGTCTCTCTTATGTGTCTCTTCATGTTTACTTCAAAGCCAGACCACAGAAATGGCAAGGTGCCTCGGTGATTCCAGTAGTATTTGGATAAGGCCTTCAGCTGCAGCTAAACACTCAGTATTTTGCTTGGTAATCTCTGAATAAGCAAGTTCATATGCCTGTCCCTATTCAGACTAACAGTTAAAGGACCTTCCTTCTATTTTCAATCCCTACTTGTTTCTCTACAGGTAATTCTGTGTGGAAGTAAATCCAGTTGTTCCTTGATAATCAATTTTTGTTATTAAAAATCACTAATCACATCATTATTGAAAAATTTGAAATATATCTGGTTTTCTGAAAACCAGTTTATTGCCCAGATAATTCAAGAAATAGTTTTTATGCTTGGAATAATATTGCCCATATGAACTCTAACTGTAAATGTTCTATATTAGCTCTTAAATTATATTTATATGCATAGCTGTAATACTCTGTTTAGTTGCTCTACAACAGCAGAGACATTCTTTTGTTCCCTGTAACAATGAGGTAACCTAAAGTTGCTGTAGTCTGGGATTTATGGCTTTGCTTTCACAGCTTCAACTGCACAGCTGGGAAAAAGACATAAAATACTGATGATACTTGCTGCTGAGACTTTTTTTTTTTTTTTAAATATGATGAACAGCTGGAGTTGCAGGTTTATCCCATATCAGCATATTGGTTGAATCTCTTGGTCTCTTTCCTCCTTACTGTCATAACAAACCTGAAAAAAACTGAACTTGAAATCCCTAGCCTTATGTCTTAGTAGATAGATTTGATACCCAGAACTCACAAAATTTACACTAGTTTAGCCACTATGTGTGTATGTAAAGGAGGGCTTTTAGTCTATTTTCTCTGCTTGTGAGTAGTTATGGATGCCTTGCCAATATTTGGGTCTAGCGAGTATAATCCTTTCCTATTACTGATTTAGCATGTGGGTATCTCTCTTTTTTAAAAAATTATTTTATTTATTGTTAATTTTGTATTCCTTGGTAATTTTCTTTTAACCTAGCAACTAGTCAGTTTTTAAAAAACTTCAGTAGTGAAGAGAAAGGATTTTTTAAATAATAGTGGCCTGGAATTGAAAACAATTTCTTTGTAGTTCTTCTTCAAGAGCAAGAGAGAGATGATCTGTCTCTATCATGTTCTTTTAAAATGGTTTCCAGGTTAAACTATCCTGTCTGAATAGAAGCGTTCTTTCCTAACTATAAATGGTCTGTGTTTCAATATGCTCCCTGATCATAAAGCTGATGAAATGGTCCTCTCTGTATGGCAGATTACTTCATCAGAATTTACAAATGGAAGATGATGATTTTCCTAATGTCCATGGGCAGGTAGACAGAATTTGGTCCCAGATGCTCTGCCTAATGTTCATGGCAAAAGCGACTCAAAAACAAAGCCTCCATATGCCGTAATTGCTGGAATTATTTCTCAGGCATATTCCCTTGTCATCTCTCATATGCAGAACTCATTAGATTCCTAGTGGGAGAACATATGGAGAGAAGAGATGATGGAAAACATTGTAAACCAGATTGTGTATTTAAATTTATATTATAAAAGACCTCTGTGTACAGGCAAACTTAGTGGAGAAAGTTCAGACTCTTCATAAGGAAATCAACATTTGTGTAGCTGTTATCTCAGTGTGTTCAAAGACACAGGTGATGGCTTAAAGCCTGACATTAGGGATACTAGTGGGAAATTTGCTGCTAATTTGAGGTCAGTTCTGTGTTCCTTATCTTATATTTCCAAGTATTTAGTTAAACTATGGCTGTGTAAGCAATTTTTGATAATAGGAATGACCAGAATCAAAGCTCCACCCATACAAATCTTTTGAAAGTATCAGGCCTTTGACTGTGTCTCAGTGATTTCAGAGTCAGCACAACAACTTGTAGGAATACTTTGTGTTTCCCCCCAAAACTGATTAATTGCTTCCTTGAGCTCAGTTGCCTGAAGGATGGCAATCATATCCGGTGCAGAGCTCTTTTAATGACTATTTAATATAAATTATTTCTTTATCCTTTCTTACAGTTAATAAAGAAAAAATAAGAAACGCATGCATGAATTCAAAATATGATAAGTAATGTTGGGTGATGCTTTTTAAATTAGACTTATGACACTTTCCTGTTTTATGATAAACTTTTAATTTCTTACTTTCTATTCAATACCAGGCATAAAGCTGGTTTCAACAGGGAGCATTTGGGGTACTTTAAAAGAGTCCCAGTTGTCCAGGTGGGCACTAGCAGAAGTTACCTAAGACAGCTGGGAGGTGCATAGGCTCATGTCTGGGAACACCATGACTTCGCTGCAGTGACTGGTGAAATATGACCTGTCACTTCTATAGACATCATTTTTGCCCAACTCCTAAAGAAACGATTCTGACAGGATATCTCTTATTGCATGAAGCTGATCAAATGTCATATCTAAACATTGGAGGGACACAGAGAAAGTTTGGACGTCTCTTATAGTGTGACTCTACAGGTTTAAAAAATGTCAGATGCATCCACAGGATGTTTCCATCTATGTAATTGCTTTTTCTAAGAGCAGGTACGAAATGGTTGTTTGGGTATCATTTTCAGTAAAGGTGTGTGTGTTTTTTCTGGCAAACATCCCTGAATAAAACCAAGATTTGGTGTCAGAAATTCAGATCCAACCCTCCTTCATTACTGCTGAATTGGACTCTGTTACTACAGTGTTCTTAGAGTTGCACAGTGTGGTGTTGGCAAGCTGTACCACTTGTTCTGCACCTCTTGGAGCAGAATGGTTACTCTGACAAGCCTCAGCAGGAAGCAAAACATGCATTAGCTACATGCTTTGGCCTTATATTGACAGCCCTGATTGTTCTATATGTCTTTTTCTGACAGCTGCAATTTAAATGTTTATTATTGGGTGGAAGTTTAGAATTGCTTATTTTGCACCAGTCTGAACAATGCACTTAAAAAATGTACTTTTCAGCTTCTTATTTTTTCATCATATTAAAATTTAGTCATTTGTTCTATATAAGTCCATATCAGCTACTGGCCAGCTACTCACTAGTGTCAGCTACTGGTGGCACCTTTTAAAATGGTGTGATCAGTTAGTGACTTTTTGGTCACTGCAGAAAAATGCTCTTTGGATTGTGAGATTTCGTAAGCAGGTTGAGGTTTTTCTATTCTGTCAGTACCAGCATTAGAAACTAGATGCCAAAATAGTAAGAGAGCCTTGAAAATGTTCTGATCTCGGCAAACAGCTAGACCTTGCTCAGTGAAGAAAGTTATAGCTCCTATGTATAAGATTGTGTTCCATCATTCAGAATATCCAGCCCTCTGCTTTGATTCAAATTTGATTACATTGAAATTTTTGCGGTAGTAATATTTATATGAAAAATTAATAGTTACTTGAGAGATGGATCCTTAAGTATTGATGTATGCAGTGAAGGATCTAGGACATCTCAAATTCAGGGCTCTACCTAGTGTTCCTGATGAAGAAGGAATGTAGCAAATATTTTCCCCATTTTTATGTCTTTGGGATGAAATAGAGATATATCATAAGGCTGGGAGCCAAAGTGCTGACTGGACTTAAGTTAATGATGTGCTAATTGCCCAAGTCCATGTAACTTCTTGGATCTTACCTCATATTTTGTTAAAAGCATGTAGCATAAAGACCTTAAACTAATCAATTTATGCAATTAGCAGTTTTGAAATAAAACACGAAAGGGAGTGCAAGCCAGTTTTTGCCTTGGTGAGCTCCACTGTCTTTAATGAAGTTACTCTCTGTCTAAATCTTGTCTTAAGCATTCTAGCTAAATAAATTAGAAAATTAAACTGCAATTAAGGTGTTAATTTGAACACCTAGATGAAAGGGCATATGAAACATCAAGGGCTCTGGTCAGAACAAAATGTAGGTGACAAAAAATTTGGATTTCCTTTAGAGTTTCACTGGATATCATATTGCTATATAATTGTGGATATTATATGGTCCAGGTCCTACTTCCGAAATTCAGACCTTTTCTTAATCCTGCCATGGAATACATGCCAAAGGCAACGTATGAAAGGAATTGGGCATAAAACTTTTCCTCTCAAAACCTCAATTTAAGGTCTCTACTCCATAACTGTGCTACTTAAATCCCAAAAATAAAGCTTGAACCTTGCTGGTGACTTAAGCTTCTTACAGACTTCATCTGAGGTTTAAATTTCATACTGACTGCCTGGGCCAGATATTACAAAAACTTCAATATTTATTCAAGTTCTTACCTGACTAAGCTTGTTGTTGGCTTATATAATAAAAACATATTTTGTCTGTATTTCTTTACATTGGATGCATTTGATCATTTGCAGCAATTCCAAAATGGCATTTCTTACTCCGTGTCAAGCTTTGAAATTGTTAAAATATCCTGAATAGTCATAAATGCGGTCGACTCATTCACAGTGAAGAACTGTGATGCCTTAAGCTCCTTTTTACCAGTAAGGGTATTGTCAAGGTGACTTTTCATGCTGTTTCAATTGCATAGCCTTCCCTTTATTTAACTATTAGAATGATGGAAAGCTTACACTTTGCTATTTGAGTGGCAACGTTTCTAGACACAGGGACCTAAAAGAACGGAACATATGAGAGGCTATAATTAATGTGCCACATTAAGGAGTTAAGAATAAGCAGCCAAAGAAAGACTAAACCTGCTGAAGCAAAGCAGCTACACTGTAGTCTTGAAAACTAAAAATCTGTTTGCAATGCTTTCTAGAATCCTAATAGCTCCTGCTGGTGATAAGTTATTAACAGCAGCTCATTTTTCCTGCACTGTCTCTTGACCATCCATCATTATTGAAATGTACAGGAAAATGCAGTCTTTGGAATGTTATTTAAAAATTCCTCTCAAATTTAAATATAAGTGGGTATTAGTGTAGTTAATTTTTACTTTCTAGTTAAAAAAAAGAAAGAATCTATTTTTATTTTAATTTTTTTACCTATGTCTCAATACAAATAGAAAATGTTAGCATCTGAAAGCTCTTTTTTTTTTCTGTGTAGAAGTAATTCATTATAAAAAATTTTAAAGTATACAAAAGCCTACCCAGGATGTATGCACTGTGTAAAGAAGGTGAGTTGTACACCACCCTATAATTCTGCATATGTATGTCTGTGCATGTCTTCAATTGTAGGGCAAGGGATTTCATATGGTGTATAATGCAACCTGAAGCAATCGTATGAGGAAGCAAAAAATCCAGCGTTGTGAGGAGAGAGGGCTAAAAAAATGGAAAACAGCTATACTTGTTAGTTAAAATGAATAATTAAGAAAATATTTTTTCTTTCTTAAAAGTGAATTTGAAATAAAACCAAGAGTTGTTACTGTACTGTCTCAAAAATAATGGAGAAATAATCACTTACCTTTGAGGAAATAATTTTGTTGTAATTTTGTCTTTTCATTACTATGTAAAAATACAATTGTCTAATGACTGTATTATTAAACATATTCTGTCTACATGAAGCTTGACTCTTATTGACAGAAAGCAAAATAATTAAAAAGATGTAGCTGTTGAAAAAGCTTTTGTCTTCACAGTGCTGTTGGAGAAGGATGAACATTACAGGCTGTGGAAGCTGTATAAAAAGCAGAACAGAAAAAGGTTTCTTTTTCCATCAGCAGTTAGGTGATTTATATACATGACTCTCATTAACATTAATGGGAGTTATCTGCCTCATTTTTTATGAGCCTGATGTGAAGTTAATGGCAGTCTTCCCTTTGTCTCTAGTGGGCTGTGGATCAACCACTAAGTGCACAAATGAGTTTGGGTGAAATATTGGTGCTTGTAGGCTCAGAATTTCAACATGCTTCATTCACTGTTGCAACAACAACAAAAAAATGCTGTGTGAGTGCCTAAGAGTCTAAGCTGAGGACTTTAATATTGCAGAGTCTGCTGATCTGTGTGCACTTTGGGGCATCCATGCAGCAGACTGCAGAGATTCCTGAGCCAGCTCGCAATGAGCCCGTGTGAGCAGCAGCAGTCATCAGCCCAGCAGCATGAGCTGATTTACTTCTCAGAGATCTGAGAGGGTGTAGGTGTAACAGGGTCTGTGGTCTGGGGATTTGTAGTGCCAGGCGATGCTGTACTCACATCAATAACATGCTAGTATGCAACCCTATGTATGCTNTTTTCTCTTTTCTCTTTTCTCTTTTCTCTTTTCTCTTTTCTCTTTTCTCTTTTCTCTTTTCTCTTTTCCCTTTTCCCTTTCCCTTTCCCTTTCCCTTTCTCTTCCCTTTCACTTCCCTTTCCTTTTTTTAATAGGGGAATCATATTTTCTTTGCAATAAACCTTTAATTGGCTATGTATGCTTTGCAGTTGTAACAAAACGAGACCACACCACTTTTACTTCTGTGAGGAAGTGAAGGAGTCCCCATACTGCCAGCAGAACCATTGTGGTCCTTACTATGAGGCAGCCATACAGAGACAGATGACACCAGTGAAGAACATTTCTGGCCCCACACCAGCTGGCTGGTACAAGGTAGATTGCCTGTGGACTGAGAACTCCTCTTGTGGTGACTCACGTTCATGCTAAAGAATTCCTAGCAGTTCTGGGGTTTCTCCTTACCACAACATCCCATTGGTGTATGCATGAAAAACTGTCCTCCAGAAGAACTTGTGTTTTGAAGCTGAGTTTCTAGTAATGTTAGGGGAAACGAGATCCTGAGGACTTTAAGACACAGAAGGTTTCTCCTCACCTACTTAAACACACACAAAGCACGAATGCAGCCAGATGCAACACAGATAGCCCAATCCTTTCCTCCTGTCTGGCTGACCAGGATTGAAGTTTGGTAGTGGAACCTATGGAAACCCTCAGCCTCCCAGTTCCCAGGGGCTCCCACATCTGCAGATCATTTGAACCTTCACTGCAGTGCAGTGGGATTCTTTTACCATGACAGTGCACACATCACACCTCTCAGCTTAATCCATCTGGACTAAAAATAAGGTCTAATCCAAATGGCCCAAATGGTCTAAATGCACCTATATAGCTTTCAGCAGCTGAAAGGCATAGCAAATACAGGTAATAGCCACCTCAGGCTGACATTCTGCAGTGTTGTTTCTATCTGTGTGGCATCATGAACTGTCAGCTGTTGCAGGTTGAATTTTCCCTTGCTCTGGATTCCTCACATAGGTTCAAAATTTGAGCAGAGGTAATCAGGGAAGGTGCCATACAGTACTGGTAATCCGTAAGGAAGGGAGCAAGCGAGTATCAAAACATGGGATTTAACATTCACATATTTTACGAAACACACAGCTAAAGTAACTGTGGGAGGAACAGGACAAATATTCCCCACTTGTTCAGGTGTGGTATGTCTCCACATTGTGTATAAGGGAAAAGGTAGGTGCAGTGAAGAAAGCAAAGATTGCTGCCATTCAGTTTGCCCCCAGGAGGTTTTAAAATTGTATTTGCAAGGTGAGCTTTAGTTTTAATTAACACCTTTTTTTTAATTATTATTTTTTTTATTTCCTTTTCTTTCTTGACTAAGCATTGTTTGAGAATTTTAAAAAAGCAGTTTTATACCTTGCTAGAAAATCAGCAGGTTGGACTGTGCCCTGGAATTTTTTTAATTGTATATAAGTAAGTTTAATAAAGTTCTGCATTTATATTAAGGACTTGATGTCTGCTTAATTGAAGGAAATGGGAAACCACAGCAGTGCCATAGGGTTCTATTAAGGTATCAAAAAATCAGCAAGCAATCTACACAAACCAATTAAAAAGCACTCTGTGTCCCTGGAGTAGAAAGCACAGAGGCTTGCACTTAAATTGATACTTTCTTTCACAAGGAAATCAACCCTCATACAGTCAAACCCATAAAATTTATCAGATGCAAAATACTAAGTGCAGATTAGCAATCCCCTCACCATAGAAATGAAAATAAATTAAACATACATTCTTTTAAAATCCTTATGTTAATACAGAAGGTCTTAAGGTATTTTGAATTTGCAGTCAATGACTGGCCTAAATTATCATGTGCACCATAGACGAAATTATTCATGTGGGTGCCAAGCTTTTTTTGCCTGCATTCACCCATACTGCTTCTAGGGTGCTCTCTAGGTGCTATGATAGTCCTGTGGAGTATACTGTAGTATGGGGAACCAACTCCACAAGAAAAATTGCTATCCTTGGTGCAAATGCTGCTTTGGTGCCTGAGAGCTGGTGCAGCCCCTTGGAAAGGTGCTTCAGTAAGATTATCATTGGAGTATGCTTACTGAAAGCTCTTCCAATGGATCCTGAGTTTACAGCAGAGGCACAGAACTGGTGAGTGCCCAGCCAACAAAATCCCTGTCCTTCCCAACTGGACAACATGTAGCTAATTTTTGTACAATTCCATACACCACTAGTAAGCCGGGGATGTCCCTCACAGCATTCTGGAGCTAGAGATGAGAACCAGTAGTGATATTTTAATGTGGGTACTCAGGGCTATGTGCTTTTTAGACAAATTTATGAGGATGGTGTAGAGGTATTTTGTCTGTGAGCTTGATTTAGATCCAGTAAGCTTTTCCAGAGCCAGAAAAAAGCCTACAATAAAGCTAATAACCCTTTACAAATTAGACTAATTCCTTGTAGTCTGGAACCGACTGAGAAAGTGCTTTTCATTTCATAGGCATTTTTTTTCCACAGTGGATCTTGCAAAGCTGTTCACTTTCTCACTCATTTCTATTGTATGAGTGTTCATATTTCAAAGTCATCACCATTAACNGTTTCTCAGGAGAGCTGAAGACAAATGACCGATCACCTCATCAATGAACAGAAACTGTTCCTAAAGAGAGAGACACCTTCTCTGCCTGGTATAGTATTCAATAAAGCCTTTGGATGTAAAAACAATTGATGCACCTGCAGTCATTTCAGTTGCTTCAAAAGAGTCCAAGACTGAACTCTGCCCCTCCAGATCTCTTACATGTCTGTTGATTTAATTTATAATCCTGCAGCCCTTTGCAGCCCAAGTGCCTCAGTGGCTGTGGGCTGGGGCAGGGGCTGCAGGGTGCAGGGCAGTGTCACAGCAGGGGCTGGGATGGGGAAGGGGAGGAAAGAAAAAGCCAAATCCAGTTGCAGGTCTCCAGGATCTAAAATAAGACAAACCAATTACTCAAATAGGGAAATCTCCGAAGAATGTACAAAGACCATGGGATTGCTACATCCTTGAGCTGTTTAGACCTTGATTCTGAAAGATCTTCTTGTCCCCACGTTCTGCCTGTTTGCTTTTGTTCCTAGGTTAGTACAGCAGCTAATTGCACCAGATATCTTATTTCTTGCCATCCTCCAGCTTTCCCTAGAGCTTTGTGAGTCAAATGTCAACTGCATCTCATCTAGCTGAGATCAAGGTACTTCACAAACAAGCTCCTAATGCAAACTTCTTATGCTGCATTTTCTGAGGATTGAGTTCGTTTTGCTCCCAATTAAAAAAAATAAATTTACTTCTCTGGTCTTTGCACCCCCTCTTAGGGTTTGTTTTTCACTAGCACTCACTTGATTTAATTTTACATCTGGGAGTTGAGACGATGTTAGAAGCACTGGAACATCGGTCTCAGCCTTTCTGTGCTTGAGCACCAGCATAGAAGGAGTTCAAATGAGCCAGACAAAAATCAAAACACACCCATCAACCCAAGTCTCAGGTCCAGACACAGAAGTATTTTATGAATGGGAAAAATATTAAACACAATGCTCAGACAGTAAGTCTTGCTGTGGTTACGTTTTTCTAAGAATGGTGTTTTAGGGAAAGTCTGTTTAGTGCCAAAAAAAAAAAAAAAAAAAAAATCACAAAAAAAAAAAAGAGAGAGGGAGGAAAANAGTGACAAAATGTGACACCAGAGGCTGCATCTGCCATCGCATCCAAGATGCTGAGGAGCAAAGCCATAGTTGCCCTTAAGCTCCTTTCTCAACTTGGTTTTGCCAACAAATCCTCAGGGAACAGGACCATCCAGTGGAGATTTTCATCCTTGAAAGATACGTTCCTGAAAGTGTGTATTGTCTAAACTGCCTGTCTGGAGGTGTCACTCCAGACAAGGGAAAATCCAGGTATTTTAAAGCAGCCTTCCTAGTTTTATATGTGGTGGGAAGCGGGGAGAGGTGGGGTGGTGGGATTTAGAATAGGGAAATATTTTTCTGGCCCTTTACTTAAACTGGATGACCTTTGTGTTGGTGCAGAAGGCTTTTTGTTAGTCTGAAAGAAATGTGCTTACAGTTGTGTCTCACCTGAGATGTGAGAAAGAGATTATTTCCTGATTTATATACTGTGTATTTCAAAAGTAACAGAAAGATACACATTCCTAAATGTAAAAGTTCAGTCTGTAGTGGCTCTGGAGAAACTTCAGAGATTTACTCTAAATCAAAAACTGTGCCTCAGTACTTTGAAAGCGGGTACTTCTTCATTGCTGGAAATAGATGACACCAGACTAAAACTTACTTTTCAGGATGTCTGGATAGCACTGTGAAATGTGACTGCAGGCCTGGATAGCTGGGAGGTAGATGCAGTAAGTTAATATAGGAGAAGGGAAATATTTCATCATTTCATTCCTGGGGTGTTGGGTTTTTGGGGTTGTTGAGGTTTTTTTATTTTATTTTGCTTTGGTTTTTGTTTATTTGTTTTTGTTTTTTCAGTACCATTTTTTGTGCAATCGTTCATTTATAAAATTGCCCATGCCGGTTTGTGGGATTTTATTATTGTTTTTATTTAGCTCCCAAAAGCTTGAAAACTTTGTTATTCTTATAACCTGACATGGCTGGAAAGAAAAGTATTTTGCCCAATTAGGCCATTTCAGGCTTCTGTGCAGGTTTTTACTTGCTTTTAAATCTATGAAGAGCTGTGAGTATCACAATGTAGAGATGACTCAGGCTCTGTATGTATCTGAGCTGTTGCTTGTTTTCATTAACTTCTGACCCAAGTGCTAGTACTTGAAAGCATGCCCACCCCTTTACTTGACAAGATGGATATTCTCTTGCTTCAGATGGTGACTGAAATAGTCCTTTCTTTGATTAAATAGGCATCATAAAATATGTTGAAAGCAAAAGCAATTTTCTAAGAGCAATTCTTAAGGTAGGTAAGATCAGTAGAGTTTCAGTGGTTTTTGGAGACCCAAAATAAATTGAGTTGAGGAGTGACATATACCTAAATGTTATGCAAAACAGCACCACAAACTAAATATTAATTTGACTTCATTATAATCCATTGAGTCTCATAAATGCCTACAGGGAGCTGGTGATGCAGGGAATATTCTTAAAGCAAATAAACTGAGTGTAATCCTTGTCTCCATGCTTTCCAGTGATGTAAATAAAGAGATCCTGCCTTTTTTACAGAAGATAGCCCTCTTCATGTTTTGAAGACAATTTGTAAAAGATGAAGCCTGAGATGATTAAACAGTTTGGGGAGTATTGTTCCCATGTCCAAACAATGGATTTCTGTGTTCCCACAGAGTAAAATTCATCAGTTTTACCTTGAAGATATTTTTGGAAGTCTGTGTACTATTGAGAATTAACTGTGACAATGTTCTTGGTTAATTTTTTTTATGGTGATATTTAAAGCCCAGTTGAAGGCCACTGTGGAGTCTTAGGCAGATAAAGATGCTTGAAGCACAGAAGTCTAATGGATACAATTATCATTGTAGTGTTCCTTGCAGTAGTTACTGAGGGTATTCAGAATGATAATTGGACTCCCGAGTTGCATCTCTAGAGAAAATGTCTACTAAATGTTTGGGTCACATTCAAAATATGCCAGATCCTAAGAGGATATTAGTTGCTGTGCTTCACAGCACATTATACCTAAGATCTGTCGTCTGATGAAGGAAATTTAAAAAAAAAAAAAAGTGATATACAATGATGTCATCTACCAACTGGAACGTTTGATAGTTTTAATTAGGCATTTAGAGCAATTTTTTTCCTTCCATGTAGTTCACTTCGTGCTGGTAGGCAGAAGATAACTCAGAAGTGGGGGAAATATAGACTGTTATCAGAGGTAGAAGCTGTCTAGAGGTAAGAAAACAGAGTGCAGTGAAATTTTTGCATGTGTATAAAAATGAGAAAGCTGGGATGCTCGTTGTTTAATCCTTTGGCTTCCTAGTGATGTCTTTATGGCTGAAATTTAATTATTGTCTAAAAAGTACAGTAAATCCAGAGGGCTGTGCAAGTTTCATTCANTAGCTTAAAATGCTCAGCAAACAAATGGGGATTTTTATGGTTACATCATCACTACAGTTTACCCTTCATGAAAGTATAAGAAATGAGACTCAACGAGAGTTTATTTTTCCTCAGCAATGTTTAATCTTCTCAGTCCACAAGATGAGGTAAACTGATGGAATCTAATATAATTTAATGGAAGATATCAGCTAATGTTATTAACAATTATCACATCTGAGCAACAAACAAGATAGATATGCCATTATTTTATCCATTTGTATTCAATATAAATTATACATTATCTAAAGATTAGACTCCAGAAAGAATCATAGAATCATAGAAAGATGTGAATTTCTTTAATTTGGCAGGATTTGAAACACATACAGCAGATTCTGCTTGGAAATTAATACATAAAATCTGGAAACCAACGTGGAAAATAGGTTCATGATCAACATCCATCTGTATTTATTGTGTGTATGTCTGTATGTGCATCAGCTAGTATTTAAAACTCCCTATCCTGCATTTGTCTTTGCAAAACTCTTCTGTACATAGTAATGTGGTCTGGATGATCAGATAGTGAGGTGGATTGTGAACTGGTTAAAGGAAAGAAATCAGAGATTTGTGGTCAATAGGACAGAGTCTAGTTGGAGGCCTGTGTCTAGTGGAGTCCCTCAGGGGTTGGTACTAGGACCAGTACTATTCAAAGTGTCCATCAATGAGCTGGATGAGGGAACAGAGTGTGCTGTCAGCAAGTTTACTAATGACACAAAACTGGGCTGTGCTGCCATTCAGTGAGACCTAGACAGTCTGGAGGGTTGAGTGAGGAGAAAGATAATGAAATACAACAAGTTCATGTGCAGAGTCTTGCACCTGGGAAAGAACAACCCAATATACCAGTATAGAAAATGGATCTGGGAGTTACAGTGAACAGAAGGGTGACTGTGAGCCAGCAATGTGCCCTTCTGGCCAAGGCCAAAGACATCCTGGGGTACATTAGAAGGGGGGTGATTAGTAAATGGACAGAGGTTCTCCTCCACCTCTACTCTGCCCTTGTGAGGCTGCATCTGGAATATTGCATCCAGTTCTGGGCCCCTCAGTTCAAGAAGGACAAGGAACTGATGGAGAGAGTCCAGCACAGAGCCACAAAGATGACTGAGTGGAAAATCTCCTGTACAAGAAAAGGCTGAGGGAGCTGGGTCTCTTTAGGTGGAAGAAGAAGAGACTGAGGGGAAACCTCATCAATGTTTGTAAATAGGTAAAGAGTGAATGTCAGGAGGATGGAGCCAGGCTCTTCTCAGTGATTTCCAATGACAGGACAAGGGGTAGCTGGTACAAGTCTGAGCATAGGAGGTTCCATGGAAACATAAGAGAAAGCTTTTNACCTACTTAAACACACACAAAGCACGAATGCAGCCAGATGCAACACAGATAGCCCAATCCTTTCCTCCTGTCTGGCTGACCAGGATTGAAGTTTGGTAGTGGAACCTATGGAAACCCTCAGCCTCCCAGTTCCCAGGGGCTCCCACATCTGCAGATCATTTGAACCTTCACTGCAGTGCAGTGGGATTCTTTTACCATGACAGTGCACACATCACACCTCTCAGCTTAATCCATCTGGACTAAAAATAAGGTCTAATCCAAATGGCCCAAATGGTCTAAATGCACCTATATAGCTTTCAGCAGCTGAAAGGCATAGCAAATACAGGTAATAGCCACCTCAGGCTGACATTCTGCAGTGTTGTTTCTATCTGTGTGGCATCATGAACTGTCAGCTGTTGCAGGTTGAATTTTCCCTTGCTCTGGATTCCTCACATAGGTTCAAAATTTGAGCAGAGGTAATCAGGGAAGGTGCCATACAGTACTGGTAATCCGTAAGGAAGGGAGCAAGCGAGTATCAAAACATGGGATTTAACATTCACATATTTTACGAAACACACAGCTAAAGTAACTGTGGGAGGAACAGGACAAATATTCCCCACTTGTTCAGGTGTGGTATGTCTCCACATTGTGTATAAGGGAAAAGGTAGGTGCAGTGAAGAAAGCAAAGATTGCTGCCATTCAGTTTGCCCCCAGGAGGTTTTAAAATTGTATTTGCAAGGTGAGCTTTAGTTTTAATTAACACCTTTTTTTTAATTATTATTTTTTTTATTTCCTTTTCTTTCTTGACTAAGCATTGTTTGAGAATTTTAAAAAAGCAGTTTTATACCTTGCTAGAAAATCAGCAGGTTGGACTGTGCCCTGGAATTTTTTTAATTGTATATAAGTAAGTTTAATAAAGTTCTGCATTTATATTAAGGACTTGATGTCTGCTTAATTGAAGGAAATGGGAAACCACAGCAGTGCCATAGGGTTCTATTAAGGTATCAAAAAATCAGCAAGCAATCTACACAAACCAATTAAAAAGCACTCTGTGTCCCTGGAGTAGAAAGCACAGAGGCTTGCACTTAAATTGATACTTTCTTTCACAAGGAAATCAACCCTCATACAGTCAAACCCATAAAATTTATCAGATGCAAAATACTAAGTGCAGATTAGCAATCCCCTCACCATAGAAATGAAAATAAATTAAACATACATTCTTTTAAAATCCTTATGTTAATACAGAAGGTCTTAAGGTATTTTGAATTTGCAGTCAATGACTGGCCTAAATTATCATGTGCACCATAGACGAAATTATTCATGTGGGTGCCAAGCTTTTTTTGCCTGCATTCACCCATACTGCTTCTAGGGTGCTCTCTAGGTGCTATGATAGTCCTGTGGAGTATACTGTAGTATGGGGAACCAACTCCACAAGAAAAATTGCTATCCTTGATGCAAATGCTGCTTTGGTGCCTGAGAGCTGGTGCAGCCCCTTGGAAAGGTGCTTCAGTAAGATTATCATTGGAGTATGCTTACTGAAAGCTCTTCCAATGGATCCTGAGTTTACAGCAGAGGCACAGAACTGGTGAGTGCCCAGCCAACAAAATCCCTGTCCTTCCCAACTGGACAACATGTAGCTAATTTTTGTACAATTCCATACACCACTAGTAAGCCGGGGATGTCCCTCACAGCATTCTGGAGCTAGAGATGAGAACCAGTAGTGATATTTTAATGTGGGTACTCAGGGCTATGTGCTTTTTAGACAAATTTATGAGGATGGTGTAGAGGTATTTTGTCTGTGAGCTTGATTTAGAACCAGCAAGCTGGTCCAGAGCCAGAAAAAAGCCTACAATAAAGCTAATAACCCTTTACAAATTAGACTAATTCCTTGTAGTCTGGAACCGACTGAGAAAGTGCTTTTCATTTCATAGGCATTTTTTTTCCACAGTGGATCTTGCAAAGCTGTTCACTTTCTCACTCATTTCTATTGTATGAGTGTTCATATTTCAAAGTCATCACCATTAACATCTTTTGCTGGCAACTTTATCACAAAGGGTAAGGGTGGAGTGAGTCTTCAGTCTTCACTTTCAGGATGACCCTTTATTGTAGGACAGAAACAGCATGATCTGTTGAGTCTGTTTTTCTAGCACCAAATGTTTTATAGCTCTATAGTGGATTGGAAGAGTTTTCTAGATTATTGGATGGTTAATAATCAGCTGTCTAGCCACAAGCATTAAGACAAATTTAGCTTAAAATGCTCAGCAAACAAATGGGGATTTTTATGGTTACATCATCACTACAGTTTACCCTTCATGAAAGTATAAGAAATGAGACTCAACGAGAGTTTGTTTTTCCTCAGCAATGTTTAATCTTCTCAGTCCACAAGATGAGGTAAACTGATGGAATCTAATATAATTTAATGGAAGATATCAGCTAATGTTACTAACAATTATCACATCTGAGCAACAAACAAGATACATATGCCATTATTTTATCCACTTGTATTTAATATAAATTATACATTATCTAAAGATTAGACTCTAGAAAGAATCATAGAATCATAGATGTGAATTTCTTTAATTTGGCAGGATTTGAAACACATACAGCAGATTCTGCTTGGAAATTAATACATAAAATCTGGAAACCAATGTGGAATATAGGTTCATGATCAACATCCATCTGTATTTATTGTGTGTATGTCTGTATGTGCACCACCTAGTATTTTAAACTCCCTATCCTGCATTTGTCTTTGCAAAACTCTTCTGTACATAGTAATGTGGTCTGGATGATCAGATAGTGAGGTGGATTGTGAACTGGTTAAAGGAAAGAAATCAGAGATTTGTGGTCAATAGGACAGAGTCTAGTTGGAGGCCTGTGTCTAGTGGAGTCCCTCAGGGGTTGGTACTAGGACCAGTACTATTCAAAGTGTCCATCAATGAGCTGGATGAGGGAACAGAGTGTGCTGTCAGCAAGTTTACTAATGACACAAAACTGGGCTGTGCTGCCATTCAGTGAGACCTAGACAGGCTGGAGGGTTGAGTGAGGAGAAAGATAATGAAATACAACAAGGGCAAGTGTAGAGCCTTGTACCTGGGAAAGAACAACCCCATGTACCAGTATAGAAAATGGATCTGGGGGTTCCAGTGAACAGAAGGGTGACTGTGAGCCAGCAATGTGCCCTTGTGGACAAGAAGGCCAAAGACATCCTGGGGTACATTAGAAGGGGGGTGATTAGTAAATGGACAGAGGTTCTCCTCCACCTCTACTCTGCCCTTGTGAGGCTGCATCTGGAATATTGCATCCAGTTCTGGGCCCCTCAGTTCAAGAAGGACAAGGAACTGATGGAGAGAGTCCAGCACAGAGCCACAAAGATGACTGAGTGGAAAATCTCCTGTACAAGAAAAGGCTGAGGGAGCTGGGTCTCTTTAGGTGGAAGAAGAAGAGACTGAGGGGAAACCTCATCAATGTTTGTAAATAGGTAAAGAGTGAACGTCAGGAGGATGGAGCCAGGCTCTTCTCAGTGATTTCCAATGACAGGACAAGGGGTAGCTGGTACAAGTCTGAGCATAGGAGGTTCCATGGAAACATAAGAGAAAGCTTTTTCACTGTGAAGGTGACAGAACACTGGACCAGGCTGCTGAGTGAGGTTGTGGAGTCTCCTTCTCTGGAGACATTCAAAACCTATGTGGATGCATTCCTGTGTGACCTACACAAAGTGATCCTGCCCTGGCATGATCTTTTTAGGTCCCTTCCAACCCCTAACATTCTGTGATTCTGTGAATTTACAATATACTCTCTTGGAAGAAGGGTAATAAGAATCACATATGGACAAGCAAACACATTCCATACCACTGTAAGAAAATTCTATATCATTATATCTGTCTTACTGAGATGGCAACTGATTAGACAAGAAGTAGTCTATACACAACTTCTGTATTACTTTCCAAAAAAGGGAGTTTATTTATCCTTTCTTGATTTTTATATGTCCACTGGTAATAAATACTCTGTCAGCCTCTCCATACCTCTTATTTACCATGGACATTATTTAAATAGAAAGAACAACCTTGTTCTCAGGAACACTTTAGGAAGTGTAGATCTTCCACACCACCAAACTCTCCTTAACTCTATTTTACTTTTAACATATAAACTCTTCAGTATTTTCATATCCTCACCAAGAAAGCATGACATTTGAGCATCCCACCAGCTGCTGCATGTTCAGTACAGTGAGAATTTTCCCCAGTGTTATGAATAGCTGCTTTTAAAGGGCAACAATTTCTTGCCTGAATGGAAATCAGAATCTTGTACATAGTAAGTCTTCTTGTTATTGTCAATACTCTTATTTTATGGAAGGGACATCATTTTGGTTCTGATTACTCCCAATTCGTGCACTATTGTGTATCTTTTACATTCTCTTCTACATTTGCAGAAAATTTTAAGATAGGAAGTTGAAATTAAAAAATAAACTACTCACAGGTAGTATGAGCTAGTTAAATTAAACAGGGAGAGCAGCAGAGTTTTAGCTGCATCTGAGCTTTATTCAGGTGCAGTGAAGAGATGCTTACAGCTTTTAATTTTTGTTTCCTGCTGCTGAAGAAACAATTCCCAAGCAGAATCCCTAGTTTATATTTATTATATGACTTCATGCACTCTTTCAGCACCACTACTATGAACTTTTCCTTCCTATCCACTACATTATATATAAGATACCATGGGAGATGGCAATTTCACCTTCACCATCTTTCTGACAATGGAAACCTCCTTGGCAAATGTATAATTCTTGCCAGTTATCAGTGATAAGCTTCATGATGCTTGATCAGTGAAAAGTCGGTTTTCTGACAGAAGAGTTGATCACAGAAGGTCACAATGAATTTAAGAAAATGCAAACAGAAGCTTTGCAGCAATACTGTTATGGCAACCTAGAAAAGTAAGTGCTTAAAGAGTCTGTTGATAGACATGGTCAGGACAGGAGCTGTTGGTACAGATCCAAGATCTGGTGCCTCATCCCTGCAGGTTAAAGAGGCTGACAGCTCCTCTGCATGGATGGCTCCTCCCTGAAACTCACCCTCTCCTTATGTCATAGTCTGATGACATTTATACTGACATTTTAAGCTAATTTGCATTCAGGCTGATTGGACTACTTGGTTTAAACTCAAATCTTATTGAGGAAAACCACTGTGAACTTCTACATCATGCATCTATCCACAGTTGTAACCAATGGAAGAGAAATCTGTAGCTATGACTTGTTTACAAACCTCCTGCTACCTTGGATGCTTCCAGATATGCAAATGAAATTGCTGATGCTCCACTTTTTTAGGATAGCAGAATCACAGGACAATTCAGGCTGGAAGAAACCTCAGGAGGTATCTAGCATAACCTCCAGTATACAGCAGGGTTGCCTCTGAGATCAGACCAGGTTACGCAGGGCTTACTCAGACTAGTCTTAAAAATTTCCAAGGATGGAGTCTGCCCAACATTTAAAATAAAACTTTCACTGGTATTTTCTTAAGAAATCTAATTAGAAAAATGGGTTGTTATTGTATATTTATGCAGGGAAGATTAGATTAGAGAAATCTTCAAACAAAATGGACTTGACATCTTTTCCCTGTTCTGTTGCTCAAAATGTCCATTTCTATTACTCTTTCCTTTTGTTTGCTTTCCTCCTATGCAGGCTTTTCTTCCATTACATACAAAATGCTGCAAAGGGCCATGGCACAATGCACGCATAAATTGGCAAACATCTGGCAGGCGTCCTTTGTTGTGAACTGTAGGGCACCTCCCATGATGTATAAATACCACAGTCCCATGATTTCTTTTTGAGTCATAGCTGAGAATCTAATTTTTTCTTGTGCTGTCTTGCCAACCCCAATCAAATATTTGGGTAAGTAACTGGGATGAGTAAATAACGTTCCCAAACACTAGTCTGAGGTTCTTCCCACTGTGTGTTTTGGCAACCTTTAAAAAATAACATGTCCATAGTATTGCACATCATTGCATTTGCAGTTTTGACAGTTTTGTGATACAGCACTAGCAAACAAGCATGTACTCAATCCATAACTGCTCTCAGTGGGGTATATGTTTTCTCTTCTATTGAGTTCATAGATCCTCATCTGTTTTCTTTTGTTTTTATTGAAGAACCCTATAATCAGTTCAGAATTTACCTCAGTTTTCTGCAGATTTCCCTTCCTTCTTTTGTAATCCTCAGAGGGGTTCTTTCCTGCCTAATCACTACCTCCTTCAAACCTCTGAACATTATTGCTGGTCAGTGGCTGCTTCTCTCTGTTAATTTATGTGACAAAAGCTCATCTGCACATCCTAAAAAGGAGCACAAAGGGTGAGGCCACATCAGGGTTGTCTGCTGGGGACCAAGGAAGGCTTGTCCAAATTATGCATCTGTGTGTGTGTACGTGTGCCTGTGTGTGTGGGTATGTCCCAGCAAATGGAGTGGGAGTGTAGCCTTGGGGTATCATCTGTACCCAGGTGCCAGCTGGGGTACTCTGGGAGATTGAGAGGCCAGTTAATTACCAGAATAGGTGTCTTAGCCCACATGTTGCAGGGATCCACGCTCATTTCTTTCTCTATCTCTCACTTCCTGTCTCTATGTCTCTGTATGTATATATATGTGTACATTTTACATGTATATACACATACACACATACATATTTTCTTACTGGTGACCTTTCATTCTGCATGGCCAGAAAGGGCAAGAGGACAAGGTCACTTTTGTTTGTGTGAGCACTGTGCATATTATCTGCATGGCCAGCTGCATATGTTTGTATATATGTGGTGTATGCATGTGGTCTCTGTGTGCCTTCTGGGAGTCCATGCTCAGCTTTACTACCAGCTGGACCCAGGCTGTGGAGCTGAAGCAGCCTCACCTCCCTTGGGCTGCTGGATCCAGGCTGATTTCTCCTGACAGACTCCCTTTTCCTCTGGGCTTAAAGCTTGGGAGCTCATAAAACTGAATTGTTTCAAGAGCTTTCTCATTCCTTCAATGGGGTGATATGTTTCAAATTCTCTTAAAACACGGAGCTTGCTGCAGTGCTAACTATGAAAAGGAGAATCTTTTATATAAGAAAAGAACTGGTCTGATTTAGCAGCATTTATAATCTCTGCCTTCTTCACCACCACTCCCGCCCCTCCATTAGAAGCAATTACCTTACTGCTTTTCTCTTTCTATTTATCTATCCATCAATCTGTGATTCCTTAGCAAGTAATTAAGACCTTGTGCTGTCATGTCAAACTGCAGCCCAAAGAGACTGCAAAAAAACACTAGAAAAACCAAATTAATTGCTTAAACTCCTAAGTAAATTTCCAATACTTATTCATGTGCTTTGGTGGGTCACCACTCTGTCCTAGTCAGATGTTACAAGGGTAGAAAGAATACTTGTCTATAAGGGAAATATGATATGAAATTTGGAGGTACTCTCTCCAGCAATGGAGACCCAAAACTAAAGTGGAAATTCAATCTTAGCCTAAAGTCTCCAATTTCTGACTGAAATGAGACACTTCTGACAAAAATCTGACACCATTTTCTGACTGAATAGTCAGTTTTGTGGGTTGTACATGTCTAGTGGGGTTTGGTCTGCAGATTTTCCAACGTTTATTAAACACTTACCTGAGAAAGAAAGTGAAGATTTCTTTTTACATTCTCCCTACTTGAATAAAGGTTCACTGCTACACCTAGGCTACGGCATATGGATGATATAATGCAGTTCTGTTCCTCCAGCTTCATTTTCCGATGTAAAAAAAGGCAGTATGATCTTCTTGCTGAAGTTCTTCACTTAGCCATCTGAAAAGAAGTAAGTTTTATAACCATGTATATCAAGTCTTGTCAGAACTTTGCTGTGCTCAAGCAGCACAAAGGAACTAAATCTCTTCTGTGAAAATGCATAATTTGTTTATGGCATCATGAGAGCCAGGTAGACTCACAGAAGCAGAAATCAGATGAGAAGTTTCATTTCAATTATTATGATTTCAGAGCTGATTTAGAATGGCTTTCCAATAACAGGCTGTATTTTTGTTTTTATCTTGCATATTTTAAGGATTAAGGATGTTATCAAGTATCTGGTCCTGAAAATGACAGATCAATTTATGCTCGTAAGTGTCCCAATTAATAAACCATACAGTGAACTAAATCCAGTCTTTAGTGCCTAGTTATGCTTTTTTCAAAGGCAGATTAATTTACATACTACAGGCACAGGAATATTATGAAATGCTGAAAGAAACTGGGATTTAGGTGGGGAAGTCTGAAAATGGGACAATTGGCTTGTCAAAGTAAATAGGCTCTTTTAGTTTTAATTCACCCAGCTATTGATTTGCTGGTAATATGGAATAATTTACCTAGTTGTTTTTTATTTTCTTTCTTTCTTTGTTTTTTTTTTTTCTTTTTTCTTTTTTTAACTGACAAGAGAAAGAGACATAGTCAAGAGGAGTCATGTGAGCCATGAAGATGTTACAGACCATGGTGTGGCAATGGTGAATTTCATATTGCTTTTTCGACTTTTTCAGCCAAATATACTCCATTCTTTCATCTCTTTTTTACAGCTTGTGCTTTCTAGGCCATTTAATTGGTATTCCTGTCTCCTACATTTTCTTTGGCTTATTTGCATCTTTCTGAAAGTGTATTGCTGAAAACCGTACTCCAGTGGATGCTTCTCTAGTGCCTCACACAGTAGGATGGTTGCCTTCTGTTTCCCATATGCCCTACTCCTCCTACTATATACAAAAATATTTACCTTCTTTGCAGCAGTAGCACATGGATGATTTGTATCCATTTTTCAGTCCTTATATACCTCAGGTCTCTTTTTTGCAGTGTAGTTACCTAGTCACTCATTTCTTATGTTATATGTGTACATTTGGGTTTGAGTATATGCATACTGCTTCACAGGTGTTACTAGTTTTGCCATATTGATCTCAGCCCATTTCACCCATTTATCAAGATGATTTTGAATTCTAAACCTAATCTCTAAAGTGCTTGCAGTCCCTCCCAGCTCAATCATTCACACAACCTATAGGGAAATTTTGCACTATTCATACTACTTATGGAAGCACTGGCTAGAACTATGTGTAGTACAGACTTGCATCATCTCCACCTAACATCATCCTCCAATGTGAAACAACATAGTGACAACTGTCTTAAATATGTCTCTTTTCCCTGCTCTGTACCTCTGTTCAGGTAGAACCAATATACCAGACACTGATCATTCTCATCAACACTTGCAATGCCAGGCCGATTTCATGGCAGATCATCTCTTCCTGCTTTTTTAAAATTTTTTCCTGAGAGTGACTGTGGCAAAAGCATTCCATAGTTTCATGCACAGCTTGTCTTGTGCTTCTTCAATGTTACTGAAGTAGAGACAGACAGAAAAGGCAAACAGAGCTGTTATTGAAAAGATTTTTGTCTTAAGAAACTATTAATGGGTACTTAATGTTACTCCATTGTTTTTAGGAGCTTGTAAGTTGATTATTTAATCATTTGTTTCAGTATCATTCTACATAACAAAGTTGAATTTACTGATCTTTTATTCCCCAGGTGTTTATTTTTTCTTTTCTTAAAGGTAAGATCAATATTTATCTGTCCCCATCCCTTTCAGATTTCATCTATTCTCCATGAAGTGTAGGAGATAATCACTAACAATTCAAAGACTGCTTTGCTCTACAATACAGTTTCTCAAGACTTGTGACTTGAATATATATAACTTTCCCAAATACCTAAATATTCTCTGATATATTCTTATTCTAGTCTGGCCTATGTTCACATCCCTTTGCTGTTACAGCAATCTTGTGAAGCAACTGATCACTATTAACCTTTTTGTGAAAAAGGAAGTGAAAAACCCAGGACATTTCTGCCTTTGCTATTAATAGCTTACCTTTTCTATAAAGCTCAAGACATTTTACTTCACTTTGCCATGTCCTCTAAAGTTTGTTTTTTTTTTTTCTTTTTTTCTTTTTTTCTTCCCTAACTCCCCTTTCCTAACTTATCCATTATCCATTTCTGGATTTTACACTTACCCACTCCTGATTTCATCTGTTTGTGCTTCTGTACTACTTTCTTAGTCACCCTAAGTAAATTTTACCTGTTTATACTTTTTGGACAATACTTTTAAAATTCCAACATACTTAGAGATCTCCCTGTGAGCTCAAATTATTCTTACTGCATTTCCTGCTCTGAATTGTTTAACTTCAATATTGTTTGGTTTCACAGTGGTTGCAGTGCCAAAAATATTTTTCTCCATTATTCCCTTGCCCAGAACTTCATCAAAGACTGAGTTTGTTTAAGTCTGATTTTGTTTTAGGCTGGCTGTCAATAATTTCCTGCTCTTCCTTTTGCTTACTAAGAGATCCTTAATTCTAAAGAAATTAAGGCTTCTGTATCAGGAACTATGGTTTTGAAAAAGCTGGAATTTTTTTTTTTTTTTTCCAATGGTCCTGCTGGGGCATCATGCTACTGAAAAGGATTAACCTGTCATGGTATTTTGTGATACCAAAGAAGAAAGGAAGATGATATTCTACAATGTAATAGTCAGCTGAAAAGTGCTTACTCTACATTACAAAGAATTATCTGGAAAGAGACTAATAACAAAAATTACAGTCTCTTTACATAGCGCTTTTTTTTTTTTTTTTTTTTTACATATGCATTAGGAAGAAGGTTTTGTCACCTTTTAGTAAAATGCAACCATTCCAGAGTAGGCAGAATGCAAGAATACCATATACTGTAAGGTTGAAAGCAGTAGAGCCATTATCAGGAAGGATGAAATCACTTTTGTGGAAAATTGTTATTTGCAATTGACTGATTATTATCTTTGCAAGTGAGCAGGAGTTCACCCCCTCCTTCTGAAAATGGATACTATTCATTGATAATTTATATTAGAAAATTAGTTTTGCTTTCAAAAATAACATAATTATTATATGTTGAAAGCAGTGTAATTTCTTTTAAACGCCAAGTAAAAATTCATAACTGAGTTTGTAAACGGGGGGATTTTTGCTTTCAGGGAATGGATGAGATCCTGGAGAACTTGTAGTGCTTCATTCTGGGATTAGAACTTAAGAGTTCAGAGAGAACCATATAACTTAAGGCAGTCCATGTGCCTTAGGATCTGGCCAGGCTCTCTGTCTTACTGTGCTCAAAATTCAGCTATGAGCAAAAGGTATTATCATATATATGCTGCATACATATATCTTCAGCCTTGGCTGCAGTCACCACAAAATGGTGGAATTCAGGATCCTTATGGCAACAAGGAGGGTGCACAGCAAACTCACAGCCCTGCATTTCAGGAGGAAAGACTTTGACCTGTTCAGGGATCTGCTTGGTAGGGTATCATGGGATAATGCCTTGGAGGGTAGGGGAGAGGAGCCCAAGCAAGCTGGTCAGTATTCAAGGACCACCTCCTCTAAGCCTAGGACCAGGGTGTCCCAACAAAGATGAAGTCAGACAAGAATGCCAGGAGTCCTGCATGGATGAACAAGGTGCTCCTGGACACAAACTCTACAGAGACTGGAAGCAAGGAAAATACCTTGGAAAAGTACGGAGAAGTTGTCCAAGCAGTCAGGGATCATGTTAGGAAAGCTAGAGCCCATATAGAACTGGAACATCAAGAGTAAGAAAGAAAGTTTCTGTAGGTGCATCACTAAAAAAAGGAAGACTAGGGAAAATGTATGCCCTTTCCCAAAGTAAACAGGAGACATGGAGAATGCTGAGATACTCAAGAGCTTTTTTGCCTCAGTCTTCACTGGCAAGGACTTTGGCCACACCAGCCAAGTTACAGAAAGCAAAGTGAGGGACTGGGAGAAGGATGATCTCACAGTGTAGAAGAACCAGTTCAAGACCATCTAAAGAACCTGAAAATGCTCAAGTGAGACCCAATTATGACTCTTGAGGGAACTGCTGGATGAAGCTGTAAAGATGCTTTCCATAATATTTGAAAAATTGTGGCAGTGAAG
Source organism: Florisuga fusca (assembly GCA_038090715.1). Classification (NCBI taxonomy): domain Eukaryota; kingdom Metazoa; phylum Chordata; class Aves; order Apodiformes; family Trochilidae; genus Florisuga; species Florisuga fusca. The sequence continues at coordinate 1,281,606 of JAAWXA010000019.1, read as the reverse complement.
TTCCCACAGACTGGAAAAGGGAAAAACAACCCCTATTTTCAAAAAAGGAAAAAAGGGAGAGCCAGGGAACTTCATGTCAGTCAGTCTTACCTCTGTGTCCGTAAGACTGTGAAGCAGATCCTCCTGAATGCTCCGCTAGGGCACATGGAAGATGTGGAGGGGGTTAGTGGCAACCAGCATGTCTTCAACAAAGGCAAATCATGCCTGTCAAATTTGGAGACCTTCTTCAGTGTGGTCACAGTATCAGCAGGCAAGGGGACAACAACTGGTGTCATCCACCTGGACTTGTGCAAAAACTTTAACACTGTCTCACACAACATCCTGGTCTGTAAATTTCAAAGATATGGACTGGATGGATGGACCATTCAGTAGATAAGGAATTGGCTGGCTAGTTTCATTCAAAGAGTAGTGGTCAGCTTGATGTCCAAATGGAGACCAGTGCCAAGAAACAGTTCTAAATGAATCCTGCTGGGATTAGTCCTGTTCAGCTTCTTTATAAGAAACATGGAAAGTGTCTTCATCAGTCATGCATCTTTTTGGATTTGTTTTTACAGGGTTTGTTTGTTTTTCCACATAGACTAAGGATTGTTGTTTATTTTAATTGTTGCCAGATTATTCAGTTTTTCTGTTTTTGTTTTTTTTTTTTTTCTTTACAGCAGATATCACATTACTGATGAGGTTTAACTTGTTCAGGACCACTTCTTAACCACTGGTATTTACAGTCTGGGGCCATCATGCTTCCAGTTTTTGCTGCAGAGTCCAAGATAGTTCAGTCCACATGGAATAGCTACTTATTATTAAGAACCAAAACTAAGACAAAGAAAATTTTTACAATAGTTACCTCACTCCTAGACAACTGATATTATGGCAGGCCACACCAAAACAAGCCCTGACAAGACTCCAAATCCATAACTGTAAGGGCAATAAAAAGTCTGTGGTCTTTTGTCAATAATAGCAAAATTGTATTTACTGGGCTACTCTATCTTGAGAAACGGAAAGTGGTGTGACTATACTGCTGGCTTGACCCAGTTAAGTGCTGTTAAATGAATCTGTGTCACCATTTCTGTTCTTTTATGTCTTAAATGTGATTCGCCATTTGTGTTTGGTCTAATAGCCTTTCAGTTCCTCAATTTCCTCAGTTTAAAATGCAAATAATGTTATTTCCTGGACTGTCATTTGTAAAGTAATTTAATAGCCCTTGAGGATATATGTCTTATTATCTACTAATATTACAAAATTGCTAGTATAGGGAAGGTCCTAAAACAAGTTTGTTACCTCTGTTTTAGACAACTTAGTTATTTGGTACAATATTGAGAGACGTTAATATAATCTTTCCCTTTCCAACAGTTATTTGTATTAAAATGTACTATTGTATTTAAGGTACCAAGGGAACTAATGGAGCTCTGGGAGACCTAGCATACATTGCAGCTGACTGATTTTATTTGGAAGTTCTTTAACAGGTAATAATAACAGAGCAAGTCTGTTGAATCACTTTGTCATACTGTATTAATTTATCTTGGGTAATAGAACTGCAAATTGTGGTATATGCTATAATTTCTTTGGCAGCTATAAAATGCATTTTATCTAAATATTCACCAAAGAAAAGATGAGAAGCCTTAAATCCTCATCTACTGTAGAATTAGTTATTACTTTTCATCTTGCCTTTGGCCATGAAAATCAGCCAAGAATCAGATGGGCACTATTATATTGCTACAGCACATATTTTTGCTGAAATGTTTCTTGCACCTTTCAGACACAGAAGAGTTATGCAGACCCACTGTTGAAAAAATACAAGGTTTACGAGCTGTTATGAGATCAAGCAGTTCTTACCCAACATACTAGTAAGAACATAAGAGTTAATGGAAGTGAAAGAATAACAGAAACCGGAGTCCTTCGTGCCTAGGGAGGACTGTGTAAAACACCTGTGCCTGCACTGATTGGATTTTTGTGTCTTTTTCAGAGGGAGGAGGGGCCCTGTGACCTGATTTGTGTTTTGCATGGAGAGTTCCACTAGGGAATATCTAAGGGACAATCATTTCACTCTGTGTTTAGTCCTACATCTGTTTTTCCTGATGATCACTGATAAACCCAGACAGGAATGACTTCCATGTCAATAGCTAGAGGGCTAAGTTTCATAGTGTAAGTGTAGAGGGCCTTCTGGTTGCTGCAGGCTCAATTGAGTTTGAAGATAAAGTCTTTTTATCCCTTAAAAGCTTCAGGAGAGGAAACCCATTAGAGCTGTGAAACATTTTACAGCTAGCATGCTATTGGGCTGGGAGCAAAAAATGACTGATTTTATTCATTAAGGCAACCATAAGAAATTCTGTCATATTCTCTGTAGAAACAAATGTCTCCCTGACCTCTAATGGCTCCAAATTACTGTCTGACTTATAAGATATATTGCTGTACATATTTATATTATTTAGTATATGCACAGTTACCATTTATACAAGTTTGCTGTTATATGCGTAGTACTACGCAGTTTCTAAATGACTGCACGGAGTAATCCTGTTCAATCTGGCATATCCACAGGTACAGCAACCTTTCTGATAACAAACATCAACATTTTTAATGAAAGTAGCGATGAGGAAAGGTCACAAAAAGACATTTTAAAAAATGCTTTAAATCAGACGTGAAAAAACACCAGTTCTTTAAGTGCTGTTTGAAACACTGTGCCCTCCTTCTATTTCTTCCCAGCCTTCCCTGATTATGAAGGCAGTACTACTGGTTCATTAAAAGAGAAGGGCTTAGCCTCTAGTTCCACACTGATAGTTTGTTAGAAAAAAAAGGGCTCAGCCAGTGTTCTTACACTAGTGTTTAATGAGCTGATATGTCTATAATCAGAGGAGAGAAAGGTACCAAATGTACCTGTAGTGTTACATTTTTAACTACTACATTCAGTACATTGGAATAGAATCAGTGAGATGACACACTTAGCAATAGGGCATCTATATGAAAAGCAATTCTGAAATATAATTGGTAATAAAAGATCTATTAATATCTTATAATATGTTAACAAGGTCTTAACACTGAGTCAGTGAATGATGTAATAATTAAGAAATCAGAGGTTAGAATTTTATTACCAGCCATATGTATGGATATTACAACCTCCCTCAAAATCTGACTGCTTGAAGAAGACCTGCACACGCTAACTCTGGGTGAGACGGAAATACCGTGTCATGTAATTGGCAATTTTTAAGGATATTTTCTATTTTATTCTATACTTTTTGCAGCAATAGAACTAGAAATTTTAGCACATGCTCCAGGTTTTGGCAGCAGCTAAATGCATTTCTAAAATATTCACTAAAGAGAGAATGAGAACCCCCAAATCCTCATTTACTGAGGAGTTTGTAATCACTCCTCATCTTGCCTTTGGCCATGAGGATCATCCAAGAATAAGATGTCTGCTCTTCTTTTTACTACTTCATCTGTTTTTACCATAACTCTTAAACAAATAGATTGCCTCCTGTGATGGGTTATACAAAGCTCATATCAATCAACACAGAGTTAATAAGAAGCACTAACTGACTTTAACAGTGAGTGGCAGCAAACTGAGAAGGAGACTCTGAAATAGGAAAACATTACACAGCTGGAAAGAGTCTAGATAACAGTCCCTAAATCTTGGGCATCTGGCTAACAGAAGTCTCTCTTGGAAACTGGCTTCTGGTGTTTCTTCATTGTCTGGGTGATGAATCAGTTCCTTGGGTTATTAGCCCAGCTGGAGACTGTGCCAGTTTGGCTTTCAGTTCTAGCAATGTATTGTGTGATTTCAAACATTCTGCTGCTAACTTTCCAAGGAAGTTGATAGAAGCAGAGAAGTTATGTGAAAAGCTAAACTGATATAACTCTTGAAGGCCAACCTGCATATGGGGTTGTGGCATCTTAGCAAGCTCTGTGGTATCTGTATGTGCAAGAGTGATTAAAAAGCATCTAGCAAACCTTAGTGTTACCACTGTATTCATGTACAGTGCTTCAAAGGCAGAGAGCAACAGGTGGTACATTCACTCCTCAAAAGCAGCCAGATGCACCCTAGACCATCTCTGAAACTAGGATCACTGACAAACTTTAATTAAAACCAGACTGCAGATTTTCTGTTGCCAGTTGAACCCACCATACAGATTTTAACTGAGGAAATAATACACTTCTCCGCTTTCTGGATTTCTCTTGTCCTTGATAACTTTTGCCTGGACATCATTTAGGACAGAACTAAATGAAGCTTCATAGGTGCCAGGCTGAATTTCTCCTTTTGCCACTATGGGAATCCTTCTGGTTTAGCAAGTCAAAAATTAATGCCTTAGATTGGAAACACTTGTCATAGAATTGCAGCCAAGAACAAAAACCATGTTCCTTGCCAGCACTTTTAGCTGGTAAAGATGGCTAATAAAAGCAAGCACAGCAGCATTAGTAGCTTCCCCAAACTACAGTTTAGAGTGCACTCTTCTGGGAAGCTCTTGGTTCTTGTCAGGCCAGGACAGAAGGCTTAATAGGGGGGAACATATTGCAAAAATAATCCACTTGACTTTCACTAAGCCACTAAAGCAGTCAGCCATGAATGAATGTTTTTGGAAATGCTGTTTTATTTATAGTAACACATCATACATTTAAGTAGCAGAGAAGTCTTAAAACATGCTCAGACATAAGAGTGTTGAAGCAGAAACTAAATTAGGCTTAACTAAATTACCTCCTCCTATGTATTTTTCAAGACTCCCCATGACTGCTTTTTTTGTCCAAGGAATTTTTCACAGTCTCAGGGTTGTATAAGCACACCTACCTAAACAAAACCTTCCAAAGACAATTCAGGAATGCTACAACATAATCTAACAATTATGTTGAATGCATTTCCTAGTCCTGTGAACACAGAAAAATCCTCAATATGTAATACCTAAAAGCCTTTCATCCATGTAATCTAGTTGGTAAAGCCTTGCAGGTTTATCAGGTCCTTTTGAGTGCTGGGTACATATCACCTTTAGGAAAAATACGAAGAGAAAATGTCTTTGGATGCAGGCACATTAATTCAAAAGTTCATACTTTTTTCAGTTTCTGGTATGGTGTTTGTTTTTTTTTCCCCCACCCTAAATTTAGTCACAGTCACTTTATATTCATTTGTTCTGCTTATGCATATAATTAGTGCCTCTGTTAGACTGGGCTAAACAAATCTCATTTCCCCTCATCAACCTAGTGACCATGTTCTGCAATTGTTCTGGTTTGAACATATCTTTCTTAAGCATGGTTGATTACAATTATACTGGGAATCCAGATTTCTCATTTTAATTTAGTTTCCCTAATTAAAATTTAACTGGCTCAATATATCTAATCGTCTACAGGTTAATAATTTGTAGTACTCCAAAATTTGGGAAACCCATCCCGAGAAACAGATCTTAAAGAGCTTCTTGCCTTCAGACAGTTCTAGGAATTGGCTGTCTCTGATCTCTCTAAATGATGTCATTTTGGGCAGTCAGTGGCTCTCAGTTCCCAGTACACTGAATTGATGTATCTATCTACATATTTATATGATTGATTCATTAATATGATTGATTCATTAATAAAGTGTTTACTTTTTTACATATTGTCTTCTGGATAAATAATGGAATTCTCTGTTTTTTAATAATACCGTATCTTAGAACTTGGAAATAGCAAATGAAAAAAAACCAACAACCAAAGCACATGTTGGAATGGTGTAAACTATTTGATTTGCTGGCTTAATACTAACCTAGTGCACTCTAACATAATACACTGATATTGTGAAATCAAAGCATTTGATTTTTTCTAACCAAAAACAAGACGGTATCTCAGTCAACTTGACTGTAAAGTTATTGTACCACGGGGAGACAGCTGAGTGGTCAGTTGTTATGCATAGACTGATATATTCAAAACCTTGGCTAGGATGGACAGAGAGTGTGTGAAAATGAGGAAAACGAGAGCTGGAAGAGTGTGCTATAGAGAAGAGAGAGTTCTGGCCCAGCAAAGTGTTTGTTCGGAATTAAAGAAACAAAAATGGAATTACTAAGGATCTGGGTATGGCTGCTTACAATATCTAGAAATGAGTGTCAACCTGAGCTCTGGCCTGTCCCAGTTTGATCAGTAGAGGATAAAATTATGATATCTCTTCCTCTGTACATAGGCATGGTGAAGGAAACACTTAATATGTTACTATTTAATTGTTAGTTATAAATACTCAGTTTTCTGTTCTACCTCCCTTGGGATTGGTACTACCAGTTATTAGGCCATGTTTAATTACACCATAAAGTTCATCCTTACATCCTACATTTGACATAAGAATTTTTTCCTCATGCCCTCTGTGAATTCTACTTTGGTATCTAAGATAGAATAGAGGAGATTCTGTTCTAATAATAACAATTATTAGTCAAATAATAATAATAGATGTCAACTCTTCAGTGAAATTGAGTCCCATAGAATAAGAAGCAGATCCAGACTGCTTTCCTGGGGGAAGGAGGGGGAGTGGAGAGGTATGGAAAGGGATAGGGAACACAAATAGGAAAGAAAATTTTTTTCCCCTTCTTCATATCGATTAGTCGAACAATATCTCCCATCTGAGAAGATGAAATCCCAAAACTTACAACTGTGATCGTAAGGACCACTCAGAGACATTCAAACCAATAAATGACTCGTCCTCCATTATTTCAAATTAAATATCTCTGGAGAAGATGCTTCCTGATAAATAGGTGTGAAAAAACTACTGCCAAAATCTTGGAAAAGAGATATGTTGTACACTGGCAAACATAATGACCTTTATGCTACCTCCAGTAGTAAAGAAACCACTGAAGACATTTTTCTTTGTAATGAACTCTAAAGATGCTGGATTTAAAGATTTCTTATGCAACAGAGTTTTATTTAGCCTTTTAAAAACAGATTTCCTTCAAAATTGCCTCCTCAGACTCCTTTGTAGAATGAATACCATGTATTCTTTGACAAACTGACAAATCAATATAAAAAGAAAAGCAGGTACCTTTGCTACATAATGTCAAAATCATAAAAATTGGTGTTATAGGAAAAAAATGAGACACAGCAGTTGGATGTGTTTTGAAATAGCGAGAATTACCCCAGAGAGGGGATTAGCAAAATTTGTTATTAAAGGTGAGACAATAAAGAGTAATCTTCACTGTTTCAGTTAAATTGACTGGATTAACTAGAGTTGAAGAAGGCATGTTGCTTCACTTGAACTCTCTTTTTCTGTTTCACACCTGTGGAGGCCTATTACATGAAGAAGCAAAAGAAAAGAAATAAAACTCTTTTTCATTTTCTTCTTTTACATAGTCTCAGAATTTTCAGCCTGGGAGAAAATGTTCCCCCCTGAGCTCATGTTGAGTTTTGCTGGATTATTATTTATTCATAAAACTGAAAATAACTGGATGTTTCCACACTCATCTACTTGTCGCTTCCAAGTAGAAGGCCTGATTTCAGTGGAAAATTCTCAGAGCTTTGAGAAAGAGCCTCATCCCTTGCAGAACTGAGGCTCATGTTCTTGGAAACTGATAAATGCTCTATAACATCTGGGGAAAGAAGCCACCTTGTTATGTTGCTTGCTAAATTGGGTGTGTATTAACTGTTTTGTTTTGTGTTTCATTAATGTCACCAGCTTTTGTACTCAAATGGAAAAGTATTTTTTACCACAGTCCAGGTAAAGTAGTTTCTGCTGCTTTCTTCTCTGGAATCAATTTTTCAGAAATTGTCTTTTTTCCCAGAGACACTTACTTCTTTTTTCCTGCTTTTAGAAGAGTATTGTTTTGGAACAACCTCACTCTATTGTAGGATCAAGAGGGCAAAACTGCCTGAAGAGACTGGATGGTTCATATTCCTCCCTTTGAAATGAAATTTCATTCTATTCCCCTTTTCTCCTCAATTTTTTAAAACTGTAATTGTGAAATACACATGCCACTGGTTCCTATAAGAGGGTGGCATGAAAACTCCTGTGGGTACAAGGACTCAAAGGAAACCTTGCACTGTTCTAAAGTGCTGGAAGAATTATACCTATAACTTGCTCTCCCTGTTTCTTTCACTGAAGGTGTAAGCACAGTGATGCAGAGGTAAGGGCCAATTTAGACTGAGACAAACTTAAATGGCTTACTTGAAGTGTGACTTGGAGTGCAACTTGAAGTGTCTACCCTGAGCTGGTCAAAACTAAAAGCAGGCTTAGTAAAGGAGATAAAGAACAGGACGATTGTGAGGTTCCTTTCAGTGGAATTTTTAAATTCTTCTGCCTCAAATGACAATGTGGCAAATGGAATATTAGGGCACAGACCCACACTGACTGAAAATGTTGGTGGAGGTTCTCACCCAGGTGGAGCCAGCAAAATAGCCAAAGAGCATTAACCACTGTTAATGACCAAGGGCCATCCAACCCTTTTCCATGGGTAAAGGGACCCTCCTGAGATGTGAAATTCCTGGAGCCTGAATCAGCCACAAGAATGGTGGGAAACTTTAGGGGAAAGATTCCATGGGCGTGAATTAACCTTGAGAGGGGTGGGAAACATTGGAGTGTTCATTCTTCTTCACCAACCACTGACCCACCACCCTGCACTGGACCTTTGCTTGCTTGCTTACTTCCTTATTTTCTTCCCAGCTAGTAAAAAAGCTAAAATGGTGTCAGATCAGCAGAGAGCTTTCCAAGTTGCCCCACAACAGTCTTCCAGAAAAGCCATCAAACACAAAAGCCTCCGTATTCAATGGATCCATGTTTGGTGAAAAATGGCATGTTTAGCACAGTGGAGGCTAACTTCCTCTGACCTCAGTTTTTGTACTGTGTTTTTTCAAATTACTAAGCAGGATTTGTAGTCAGCCAGGATCAAAACAGAAACATATTAGACACTGGGAACTTCTTTTTTCCAAAGAGATGCTGTGAAAAATGTGACATTTTATCAAAAAACCTGGAAGACCTTGAGCTGGGGCAGTGGCACATCCACCACTGGCTCACACAGGGAAGGTGAGACGGGCCAGGACAGGAGGACCTCTGCCATGGCAACTTCTTAGCCACATGCCTACCACATACTCCGTGGGAGGAACAGTATATGTGGGATCACAGCTTCAACCTTGTAGGAGATTTTTCTGCACAGGGACTAATAATCTGCAAGATTGTAAGTGTATGTATTGGAAGTCTGTTTGCTGTAACAACTAAAAAATTGAATGGGTTTAGAAACTGCATTTTTCTGTTCCTCCTCCCTTGTCAAATTCCAAGTACTGCAACCACTTTCAAGACATAGCACTAAATCTGAACTCCCTCTGCTGCCTGTCTCTAGCAGTCTGTTTCTTTTCGATGACTGACATATTAATAAACTATTAAAGCAGTTCTCCAAAGGACAGTAATGGAAGGATTGTTTGGTAAATGCCTGTCATTTGTTTCAGCAAATTCCTCTCTGCATGTCAGCATTTTATTTATCACTTAATTACAAAATCAAGCAGCAGGTTTTTTGCTACTTTATTCCATAGACACATTTGTACTTTTTGCTGCATTTATGTGCAAGAGAACATTTTTGTTTGAATGAAGCTTAAGCTTTGTCTATCAGTGTAAGTGAACAGTCTATATTATACATTGCTACTTTCAAAAATGAAAGGGAAAGATACTGTGCTGTCACTCTCTGGTACCATTATAGGAGTACAAATAGGGTAACAACTAAATTACAAGAAAGTATAAAATTTTGGAACAATGTTAACAGAATAGAGATAAACTACAGTTATCTTTGAAATGGAAAATACTAACTATTAATGGCAAGCAACTTTCTCTTATGATACATTACTAGACTTTTTTTTCATTCTTGTGCTTTTCTTTGAATTTACTAAAAAGAAAACAAATATTACAGCTTTATAAGTAAACACCTGTGTATACACAGTGTGTAAGTATTGATATCAGTGAAGTAGACTACAAATAAGACAGTTTTCAAGAAGGAAACAAACCACACAGTTTGATGTAAATACCAGTTTTTCTGGACTGACTATATTTCAGCTATGTTCATAATGGCCTGGTAGTTGAATGTTACCTAACACTGAATTATAATATTCACACAAATCTTTATGAAAAATATAACTTTAATTAGAAAGTACTTTGTTATTATTCATCTAAGTTTATTATGCCTTCTAGTCATTTTACATTTAGAATAACTTACCATTTTCACTACACTTTTTGTGTTAAAGCAGCACTAGAAAAAATATTCTATGCAAACTGTCCAAATAATTTATGCTTGCAAATCTTACTTTTTAAAAATAGATAGCTTCTTTTTTTTTTTTTTTCCTTAGGGATGTTTTTCCTCCATTTCACTATTTTTTTGTCATCTTGATCTCTGAACTCCACTGTGGGAAATCCTACTTGTCAGACGGCACAGACACCAGCCCATACTGGTCCTTTCTCCTCACGGTCCATGAGTCAGATACTGGCTGCTGGGGGAACCATCTCTCCCAAACTGGGTGTGTGGGGGTTTGTGTGTGTGTCATGCGCTGCCAAAACTCGATATTTGTTGTTACTTTAGGAGCAGCTGGTGGGCACGGTGGCCTGGGCATAAGCCAGGGGCATTAGGCAGGTGGAGGGTCTGTTCTGGTAATCAGGGGATCTGCACACCTTGGTGTGTGTGACTAACAGTTCATGCAATGTGCACAACATCATGAATGTGTTGGTGGGGTGTGTGTGTGCATATGTGTTCATCTTCAATACCAGTTGAACATGGAAATCTGAGTAGAAGCTGTGTGTCTCTGGTTCTACTAAGCTGGGATCCAACTGTTAGACAGGAATCCTGGGCCAGAGATTGCTGGAGAAAGTGTCTGCTCCTAACATCCCTTAACAAGAACCGCAAAAAATTCTTCTACATAAGGAGAAAATATAGGGAAACTTCAGCTTGGAAAAGGGTTATCGTGGAGGATTATAAAACCATGACTGGTTTGGAGAGGTTGGATAAGGCCTAATTATTTTATCATGGAAGAAACAAGGAGCAAAGTGTTTGGCCTGGTGAAGATAGACTTTTCTTTCACAAAATTTGTACTAACATTTTTGCATTTGTTGTTACAAGAAGCCGTGGAAGCCAAGAGTAAAAATAGATTCAAAGACAGATTAGACAAGCTCAAGGAAGGCAGTTCCCTTGGTAGTTATTAAGTATGATGGCCAGATGTAATGTCCAGCTCATGAAATCTCTGAACACTCATTGCTGGAACCTATGAGGCTATGCTTGGATCACACAATTCCTACTCTTCCTATTACAATATTTCCCAAAGCATCTATTAGCAGACTACTATTAGAAGCAAGGCTGACATAGTTTGGCAATTTTTATGCCTTCATATTACTGAGGCCTGTACAAGTTGGCAGTTCTGAGTTAATCTTGACTCGCTCTGAATATTGCTATAAAAGCCTCAAATATAATCCTCTAGTACTGAGAACAGATGTGTCCTCCAGGTCTTTTGCCAGGGAAAAGTGTTTACCTGGTTTGTGACAGACGGTGTTCAAGCTTGTTCATTTACCATGTGCTGTACTTAATTGTTGAATATATTCCTTTAAAAGGCTGTGATTTAGGAGAAAAGAGAAAATCTGCCTTTTTTCCTTTGTCAGGTAGAGTCCTCCCAGTGTAAAAGATGAGAGCCCTTTCCTGAGCAGCTGGATGCAAAGGAAAACAGAGGGAGCTGGCAGAGACAAAGGCACACTCAGCAGGATGCTGGTGCAAGCCTGAGTGGGAGGTTACTGAGAAATGAGATAGACCAAAACACAGACAAACCTGTGATGGAGAGTAGGGGTTTTTTCCCCCGTGAATGGAAGGAAAGTGTGTTGTAGAAAGACATTGAAGTTGCTGGGCTGAGAACAAAATTGATCTATGAAGCACACAGGAGTAGGGGAATTTGGTTCTTTTTTTCTCAGCCAGAAGATCAAAATTTTTCTATACAAAACATCCAGTTTTTCCTATTTGAGATTTAATAAAATGCACCTTTTGAAATTCAGATTTGGTAGGGAACCTAGGAGTGCTTACTTTAGGAATAACATGTAAAAAACTCATCTCAAAGCTCTGGCTCCAATGGTGTCCTGTGTACAGTGTAATTTGGGTACTATAAAAAAAGATTTGCTGAATGAAGTGAGCCTCAACTGTTGCGAGTATGACATTTATTAAATTTTTTGTTGTTCAAACTTATTTTCTTTTCATTTGACTTGAGTTTCCCCCATAGCACTACCCTTTTATGGTAACTGACCATTTAAACTGCAATACAGTTAAAATGTCAATTAGAGGTTTTTGGTGTTGGCATAGCATTGGTTAGTTCAGCTTCGTAGGTAACTTCCAACATAACATGGCTGTTTGGAATCAAACTGCTTTTCTCTTTGTAGTCTTAATTTGTGGCAGGGATGAGAGTAGAAGACAGGATTGTCTTTTGTGTTTAGCAAAAACCTCTCTTTTGTGGTTAGCAGCAAATAGGACAAATATCTCTGGAAGAATTATTTTGGAATAAGAAGAGAAAACTAATAAATTTGTGTGTGGGTTGAATGTTTCCTGCGTTTATAGTAAATCTTTCTCATACTAGGGAGTTAGGTTAGTTTAGGGGACCTGTTCTTTGATCAGTATAAAATTTAGTGGCAGTCAGTCAAGTGAGATTCACAGAAGGAAAGAGAGAGGTATGAAAGAAAACAGCAACTACCAACAGAGCAAGCTAGCATCACCGGAGAAATGATCTTAGGAAAAGACAAATTTCTGGACAGAAAGTCCCACAGAAGAGTTTAAAACAGTGGAAGCAAAACCTGCATCACTTTGCAGAACTGACCATGGAAAGTAAAGATGGAAAAAAACCTCAACCGAAAGAACCAAGCTACTGTTGCCAGGGATAGGGATGCTGTTGTGGCAAAGACTGGTAACAATATCTGTGTCTTGGAATGAGACTGTAGAGAAAGAGATTGCTTTGATTTTCATTTATTTTAATCTGAAACTAGGAAGTACAATAATTAATGCATCAGAGGACTAAGCATTCTGACATATCTAACTGCTGCTCTGAAACCTCCTACTCTGTAATTCCTTAACTAGAAATAGTCTAGAATGTGGAAAATTTGATTCCTCATTATACAAGAAACTATTTAGGGAATGAAAGCTTAAGGTGGGAAACTGGTCCCAAATTGCAAGGTTTTTGGACTGCTCAAAGAGAGGATTAAGACAGTATTAGTAAGCAGTGGGGAACCCTGGGTCTGTAGAAAGAAACCTTTGGTTTCAGGAAAGGACAAGCTGTGATAATATTCATACTGCAGCTTTTCATGAAAGGGACTAAGACAAATGCTGAGATTACAATAATATTATCAGGATTGTGGGATAGGAGCCCTCTTTTTTTAATCTCCCAGTGTTGCAGCAATAGAGGAAGTTGGTGCAGTAACAGAGCAATGGCTTTTTTCAGTCTAAGTCTGTACCTGCAGGGTGACTTGACAGATCCAAAGCCTCTTCAAATTCATGTAAGGCAGGAGAGTGCTCGGTGCCTTTATGCTTTGTTCACATTGCTCTAGATCTGAATTTTATAAACCCTAGGGAGAAGCTGTACTATGTGGTTGTTGAATGTCCACTAACTTGGGAGTATTTACACTGAGCTCTGCTGCTTGACATAAATGCATCCAGTAGATTTTTGGGTGGTGAAGAAGACTTTAGAGAGGAAGTAATCTAAATCTTGCAGAAAACAATCTACTGATTAGAAGATAAAGGCAGTGAAATTCATGAAAACACAAGTGGTCTTATTTTTAATCAATGGCAAGTATATCTTACTCTGGAATGTGACTGTTTGCTCTTCATGCAGAGTTCTCAGATCAAGGTTCAACATTTTTCTGAAAGTATAGGAGCTATCTTGCCCGGAGTTACTGATTTGATGCAGAAAAGGGTGGGTGGAATTCAGTGACATATATTATGCAGGTCAGATTACATTAGCCCATTAATGCCTGTTGGCTTTAATATCCTCGCATCTACAGAACTTTGTGCAGTGGAGTAGCTAACAATGCTGACATTTTAAATTGTCATCTTCAGAATTCAGGGCTGGAAAAAATGGGGCAGTTCAACTGTGTGTTTGCTGTTTTCTTAGCAAGAATGAAGGTCAGAAACTTTTCTTTTCAAATATAACATATTTGATTATACACGAAGAGGTCCTTGTTCTAGAGAGGAGGAATTCTTATCCTGGTATTCTTAAGCTCAATATTGTGTAAAAATCCATCCCTTTTTTTTTTTTTTTTTTTTTTAGGGTAGACTTTTTTAATAGTACCATGGTTTGGCAACTGTACAAAAGTCATTATATATTAAGTCAACAACCCATTGTGTTGTGCCTCTGGTCTAGTAGGGTTTTGTAGTATGGCTAACTTTATCTTGGAACGGTAAATGCAATTTAATGCAGCCCTGACTTGGTATAAGGCTTGTGTAAATGTGGGATTCCATCCAAAATGCATTTGACCCTGGGAAATAGTAACTCCCTGACCTTTGACATATCATAGGAAGGATGTAGAGACATTAGCTGAAATAAAATTATTCTAGTCAACCTAAATGTAAATGTACCAAGGGCTTGGTAGTTAAAAGCCAACAAGAGCAATCTGTCTAATGTCTGCAGCGTATTGATGGCAATGACTGAGCCTTAGTCAGGCTAGCAGCATGGACTCTGCAGGGCTGTGCTTCTCAAATATCACAGTTAGGCTATATGAAGAGACACTTCTACAGACGTTTGGCATAGCTGTGGTGTGGCAACCCGTTACTCCCTACAGCTAATGAGGAGCAGGGCTTTTCTCATGGCTCCTCCAACTTCATTTGCTCTTGAATGAAGGGAATCCAACAAACATCCATCTTTTGACAAGAAACAAAATCTGTGCACCCTTTTTCTTCATCATATAGAAAATTGTTGCATTAATTCAAGTGTAATTTAATCTTGTAAGCCATGGTGTAAATTGCTAGTGTCAGAAATGGTCTCACTTATTTTGCTTGATTTTTGGCATAGTCGAGTCATCTGTAAAGCTATTTTGAAAACACATTGATGATGTTGCTATAACCAGTAGATATTGGTGGCATACCAGAACATTGTGTCTGTGTGTATCTGTAGATGTATACATCTAATGAGTCATTATTTTTGTAGCGGTAAACACTTCAGTGCTGCTAGAACACAGATGTATGCATGACTAACTTATGCTAATAAAATTTAGGTGTGTTATAGAAAGCCACAGCCTGAAGGTTATTGAAGAGAAATAGGATTGTAACATTGGCCTACAGAAGTACAAGAGCAGGACAATAACAAGAGCTTTAGATGTGCAAGCACAGACTGATAACAAACCAGAGCCAATTACTGTTCACTAAGGGCATGTAACCTTGAAAGCTGGGTAAAACCGGTTATAAGGACAAAAAAACCAAAGAGAGCATAGAAGTCTTTACAAATGATCCTAAATTGAATTAGAGCTAATGGTCTGTAGTAGCAAACAAATATAACCCCAAGCAAACCAGAGTGACAAAGAACAATGCTCTCCCCATTCTCCCCCCACCAAACCTCCCATCAGTTTCACACTCGTGGTGAAGGACTTGGGGTGCTGAGAGCTCACTGGAAGCTCATCTTTTTGACACAGAGTAGTACTATCATTAACCCTAACATCATGAGGGACTTAGGAAAGGTTTAATATAACACCAGAAGAAAGGGAACATCAGAAAGTTTGTTTACATAATTTTGACTGTATCATTACTGGCAATGAGCTGTGAAAACATAAGCTGCGTTAATGCTATTGTAAGCTGGACGGATCTTTGATTAGGTTGCAAGTATTTTCATTAGACCAACTAACAGTAAAATCTTGTTTCTGCATATAAGGTATGTTTCTTTAACTTACTGAATTACATGGGGTGTTTATTCTTGTACTCACCCATGAGACTTCATTGCAATTTATATGCAATAAGTATAATGGAATGTTAAAATTAGACACATTTTCAAGTTTTCCTTCTGCATGAGAAAGACTATTTTAATCATAGAAAGAAAGAGAATAAATGCAGAGGAAGTGTGGAATGAAAAAAACCCCAACACAAACTTCAGTTGATTTTCTATTGCCTATCCTGTTTTTGTCTCTCCCCCCCTCCCTGGTCCCCCCACAACACACACATATTTTGATTTAAATCATGGAACTAAAATACTTTTCAAATTTATGGAGCCTGTACATCATGCTGGTATTATTATATGATTTTTGCTTAAAGTTTAGTGATTTGTGCCCAGCACCTTCTCAAAATGTGCTTTCATGTTACTCTTGGTAAAAATATGAAAAACATTGGGTTTCACTTTGGTGTTTCAATGCATGCGTTTTCTTTGAATCTATCCTTATTTCACTTATAGTATGAATGTTTAATTTTTATAGCAGTATGAAGAAGTTAAATGGTGTTCACTTTGCATCTTAAACTATAATAAGTCTAAGAGACTCAACCATGCAATGTGTTTGGTAAAGTGACTCAGCTTTATCTTGAAGATTTTAAGCAGAACACAGTGTTGTTAGTTTCTAAACAGGAAATATTTTAATTTGTAGAATCATAGAATCATTTGGGTTGGAAAACATCTTTAAATCATCATGTCTAACTGTTAGCCTAGCACTGCCAAGTCACCACGAAAATATCCCCAAGTGCCACAACTACATGTTTCTTAAATACCTCCAGGGATAGTGATTCAACCTCACCAGTGATGAGTACAGGGAGAAAACCACTTCCTTAGCCCTGATGGCTGCTCTCTTCCTGATACAAGCCAGGATGCTGGTGGCCTCCTTTGCCACCTGGGCACACTGCTGGCTCATATTCAGCCAGCTGTGGACCAGCACCCCCAGGTTCTTTTCTGCCTGACAGCTTTCCAGCCGCTCTTACCCAAGCCTGTAGTGTTGCCTGGGGTTGCTGTGACTTGGAACTTGGCCTTGTTGAACCTCATAAAACTGGTTTCAGCCCATTGATCTGTCTGTTTCAGGTCTCTCTGTAGATCCTTCTTACCCTCAAGAAGATCAATACTCCCTCACAATTTAGTGTAATCTGCAAATTTATTGAATATGCACTTGATCCCTTCATCCAGATCATTCATAAAGCTATTAAAATGTCTTAGTGAGCACTTCCACCAGCTTCCTTAGTACCCTTGGGTGGATCCCATCTGGACCCATAGACCTGTGTGTGTCTGAGTGGTGTGGCAGGTCAGTAACCATTTTCCCCCTGGATTATGGGGGCTTCAATCTGCTTCCCATCCCTGTCTTCCAGCTCTGGGGACTGGGTACCCAGTAAACAACTGGTCCGCTACTAGAGACTGAAGCAAAGAAGGCAATAAGTAGCTCAACATTTTCCTCATGCTTTGTCACTAAGTTTTTCCCACATCCAATAAAAGATGTAAATTCTCTTCAGCCCTTCTTCTGTGGATAATGTATTTATAGAAACATTTCTTATTGCCTTTTATGGCTTTAGCAAGATTAAGTTCTATCTGGGCTTTGTTCCTTCCAGTTTTCCCCCTCCATAATCTCACAATATCCTCATAGTTCCCTTGAGTGGCCTGAACCTTCTTACTTGCACCTTCCTTTCCTTTTTCCTGAGTCCCAATCAAAGCTCTTTGTTCAGCCAAGCTGTTTATCATCCCCACTTGCTCACCTTTTGGCACAGGGGGATGGCTTGTTGTTGTGCCTTTAAGGCTTCCTTCTTGAAGAATGCCCAACCATCCTGGACTCCTTAGTCTTCCAAGGGACTTTGTTAGCCAGACTCCTAAATAGGCTGAAGTCTCCAGTATGGAAGTCCAAGTAGCACTTCTGCTGACTCCACCTTCTCCAAGAATCAAAAACTATAATTTCATGATTACTGTGCCCAAGATTGTCTCAAATCCTCAACACTTTCTCTTCTCAGGCAGCAGGTCCAGCAGGGCATCATCCCTAGTTGGTCCATTCATCATCTGTATCATGAAATTATCTTCCACACATTCCAGGAACTTCCTATACTGTTTTCTCTCTGCTTTGTTGTATTTCCAGCACACGTCTGGTAAACTTGAAGTCTCACATGAGAACAAGGGCTAGGGATTATAAGACTTCTCCCAGCTTCGTCTAAAATATTTTGTCTGACTCTTAGTTTTGGTTGTATGGTCTATAACAGAATTACACCATGATATCTGCCTTACTGGCCTTCCCCATGATTCTTTTTCAGAGCATATAGGGTGAAATCCACTTAGCTCAATGGGGGTTATTACATATTTGCAATTCTAGAAACTTTGTTAGCTGTTCAGTTTCTTCCACTTCTTTCCCTGAGGATTTTCTGCCTGGCTGCTTTTCCTTGGTTTCTCATTGAAGGATATAGGGAAATTGCTTGGTGAGGATGGATTTAAATATGAGATAAAAAGCAATCAGCATCTTTTTCTTGGCAAAGGTAAAAGGGTGTCCAACAATTTGTTTTCAAAAATTCACAAATGCAGCCTGAAACCCTGATTCCTATTCTGCCTAATTTGACCTTCATATAATTTCTCTATCCATTTAATTTATTTCAGGCATTTTCTCTTAATCAATCTATGGATATTTCATGCTTTAAGTCTTTAAGTTAAATTATTCTCTTCGCAACCTCACATTGCTGTCATGCTTTTGGTTCTCTCAGTTTTCCAGTGTCTATCAGACTGTTCTTAGAATTGAATACATTAGTCTAAATTCTACAAGCTTTGTAGAAACAAATTACTTTCTCTTTGCTGTAAGTCAAGATACTTCTGTACTTGCTGCTCAAAGTCATACTGCCCTTTCTGTGCAATATGTTATTGTGTAATTCACAGTTTACTTTGCTGAAATAAAATTGGTGTTTTAGTTTCTTTTCTCATGTTTTGGGAAACAATTTCATCTTGCTTCTTCCTCTTCTACCTATTACCTGAACCTAAGGAAATTCTATATTGTGCTTCTTTGCCTTTGTAGTAGAAAGGTAATTTACTACATTTCCCAAATTATTATCATCTGCTAGTTTAATTACCATACTGTTTAACCTCTTCCTGATTGTTAATGAAGATGAATCTGTCACAACTGTCTCATCTTTAATGCTGATGATCAATTGTAAGTCAAAAGGGTACAAATCCAGCAATTACAGGCCTTACAATTACTCCCAAGCTTGTTCTGTTGTTATTACTAGTCTTCTGCTTATGTTTCCTTCTTCTGTTTTTCCTGCGATGACCTGTGCTTTCCCAGGCCAGACTGATTGAACATCAACAGATAACCCAAAAACTCTAGCAAAACTTTAGTAAAATTTAGAACTGTCTCCGCATATTAATTTAACATATAACATTTCATCCAGCACAATAAGCTTTTAATAAAGCCAGCCAGGCTATTTCTTCCTTATTGTTTAGTCAGTGTCCAGAATACAATAAATTTTTAGGTTACTGACTTCATTTTCCACACTTGTAAGTGAAGTTTGGTTGGCAATAACTGTCAGGCTCATGTATTAGTTTTTGAAAGCTGGTTCCTTATTAGTTGTGTCCCAGATTATTCAGCACCTGCACAGGTAAGCATTTTTACATGTGTCCTCCAACATGTGTTTGTAGGATAGGGAATTAATTTACTGTGTGTTTTGTGGTTTTGCTAATTTTTTGCAAATTTGTGGGTTTGTCCCCCCATTTCCTTGTATTCCCCTTCCAGCCTTTCTTTTTGTTTTGCTTGTTTATTTGTGAGGTTTTTTTGTTGGTTTTTTTGTTTGTTTGTTTGTTTTGTTATAAGCTTATTTTTCAGTTGTCAGTTTTCTCTTACTAAGTAAATCAAGGATACTTAGAGGGTAGTTCAGCATTTCTGCTGTGAAGCGTAGTCTTTGATTCTCTCATCCTGACAGTGCTCTCCAGAGTGTTTTGGTGTTGTCAGTTCGTGGCACTGTGACTTCTCTTGTAATAAACCACTGCTCTGGGATGTTTCCTTCACAGTTTTCTTCTCTCCCATGTGAAATTTTCCCCTTGCAAGACCTCTTTCTCAAGAAAATTACAGTGCACTAATTGTATGTGCCAGGAAGTTGAAAAACATCTAGCCTAAATTCTCTGTTGGGCCAGGATATGAGAAATGAGAAGATCCTGTTCCTAAGCAGCCTGCTGCATGCAGTCATCAACCCAGAAGGAGGACAGACACAAATAGTTTTCTGTCCTACTCATGAGAAATAGATGTAGCAGAACTTACTAAAAATGCTTTGAAGCAATGCTTTTCTGAATTCTTCCAGCCCATGCTGAAATTTGTGATGATGTCCATTTTCAGCAGACACTTAGCAGCAAAGGATGCTGAACAGGGCACCTTTTTTCAGTGTTGTTGCAGGGGTGTGCAGGTCATTACAGATGCTGTCTAGAGGGACCAGCATTTTTATAGTCTTTGAACAGAAATAAAACCAGCTCTTTCACTGTGTTATCCAAAACAGAGCTCTGTTTCAGGTGTTGTCTTTGGAAAGACCTGATTTGTTTTAGAATAGACAAAGAGTCTAGCAGCTGCAGTAGATTCTGTGGATAACACAGTATCTCCAGCAAACCTCATGTTTTACAATATTCCTAGACTCACAATGAATGAATGAATGGGATTTAAAACCACAATATAACATTAGCTTACAGGTGCAGTGCCATAAGTAGTAGCTTCAGCTTATAAAGAAGTGTGAGCATTCACCAGCTGTGGGAAGACCTTGAGTTAAAAATAATCCACAGAACAGAAAATGTTAGTTTCATCTACAAACAGAATCACATCAGAAACACAGGGATTAAGTTCTTAACACAGAAAAATCCAGTGGCTTTAAAGATAAGCCCAGAAAGGCTGGTTTAGTTAAATGTCACATTAATACTGGCAATAAAGATTGTTGTTGAAATACCTTCCAGAGCTTCATTTATAAGGAAAAAAGGTTATTGAAGATCAATTAAATCAAATGTTAAAAGAGGGCATTTTCTCTACTGCTGGTTATTCATGGGCATCTCCACTCATATTAGTGCACTTCCTCTGGTGAGCAGTTTTATGTGGACTATGGGAAATTAAAACGTGCCACTCAAAGGGATCAATATCTGCTGTCTGAGGTTGATGACTCATTAGGTTTTTAAAGTGAAGCTAAGTCCATTAGCACCTGTGACATATGTAAGTGTAGCTGTCCTGCAGGTGTTTCTGAACATCGATTGAAAAATTACCATTCTGTAATAGGAGGATGCTGTATCGTTTTAAAGTCATGTCCTTTAATTCACCTGCAATGTTGCAGAGATTAGGGAGTCATGTTATGGCAGCTTTAATTTTTGAAATGAATGTTTCTATTTAGATGACTTAACAGAAGAATTGTCTGTTCTCCAAAAACAGCCACAACAGCAGCTTTTGCAAGATTTAGAAGCATTTAATAGAATATGAAAAGCAGGGATTACTCCCATATTAGGGAAATGTCACTCCATTTCTGTTTGGAATAGTAGGTAAGAAGTAATAGAAGATTTTTGCAAATGTTGAAGTGAGGCTGAAAATACAATCTGATAGTCAATTAAAAGAAATTAGGTCATTTTGAGGAACCATCAAGCACCACTGAAAGTACAAGCCTTGTTGTTCTGTTAAAGCTTCCCCTTCAATCAGCTCACAAGATGTGCTCTTTGAACAGACTCAGATATGCTAATAAGCATTTCAGCTTAAAAGTATTCGTCAGCAGTTTTAAAATATTCACAATGCAACTCATTGAAATAGCTTTCCTAAGGTTTAGCAGCATACTTGGGAGCATCTGTCACAAAGCTTTTCCAGAAATGATCACACAGTCTAGCAGTTTAGCCCTATTTCAAGTGATAAAGCAATACAATAAATAGCATGAAGTGAGGCGATTTCACATTAATTTCTGCTGTTGAACCCTTCTTCCTATAGAAGCAGTTACTCAGGTTTTCAGCAACTGAAAATATCCTCCAAGTGAAGGTCCACCTCCTCAGTTGCTGTAAACTTGCAGAGGTTCACTGACTGCAAATTCATTTATGGTCCAGTGTAGCTTGTAGAATCCTAAAGGTGTGGTACAGTAAGAGAATCCAGACAGTTAAACACATTTGGAACTGGGTTGTTAAGCATAGTGTTGCCCCATGGTATTGTCTGCTACAAAAAACTAACCACACATTTATTACTTTCAGTAGGGAACTCGAGCAACACCTCAGTTTCCAAAAAGTTTTGGAATCACCTGAAGATGAAAACTATAATTTACACCTCTCTGCAAAAAGGTTTAAAAATGAAAACCTTGGATGCAATTCTCTTCTCAAATCTTGTATTTGGGCATTTCAATTTTAAAGGAAAGAATATAAATCATCTCAGTATAGTAAAATTATTTCTGAAAAAAAAAATATATATATTCCTACTGTTCCTAGACTTCAGAAGGATTATTTAGAGTTGCTTTTTTTATGTTTTTAGACCTTTATACTGTTTAGCATGACTTCATGTTCATTTGTGAATGGGGTGATGACATTAAGAGCTGTAAAGTAATTTCGTTTAGATATCTATAACCATCCCAATAGGTCATAAACTCTATAAAGTGAACTGAACAAATGGCAAGTGAATATGGGATCTGAAGTAAAATCCACTTTGATAAGGACTAGATGTCCTCCATTGAGCTGAAACCTTGGAACAGGGTTCCAGTTTAATTGCTAATGATGTCCTGTGTAAAGGTAGTCTGCAAATACAGTGTAACTGATGAACTGTGAAATAAATGACAGAGTGAAGAGCAAATTGCTACTATTCTGGTATGGGAATCCTCTCTCCAGATAAGGTAGATGGTTCAAGCATTTCTCTCCTTTGCCTCTAATTCCCACAGATAGTATATTAAATCTGGGTGCAATGGAGTAAATTTTCTTCATGGCAGCCTGCATGTAGCTGTTCTGGATTTGTGATTAAAACAGTTGTTATACACACCTGTGTTTGGCTGTTGCTGAACAGTAGTTGCACAGCATTGAGGGTTTTAGGGTTTTTCTTTTTTTTCTCTCTACCCTTTTGTCTCTTTGAGTAGGTAGGGATGGGCAAGAAATTGTCAGGGGATACATCTGTTATAGCTAACCCAAACTGGCAAGAAGGGTATTCCCTACGATAAGAAGACATGTTCAACAACAAAATGGGTAGCAGGAGAAGAAAGTGTCTTCTAAGTGTCTTCTAAGGAAGTTGTTGCTCTGAGACTGGGTGAGCACTGGTCTGCTTGTGGAGTGTGGGGAGTGATTGCCTTTTCTTTCACTTATTAAACTGTATTTATCTTGATCCATGGCTTTTATTGTTCTTGCTCTTCCTATTCTCCCTCTATCCTCCTGGGGGCAGTGAGTGAGTGAATAGCTGTGTGGATTCTTAGCTGCTGGCTGGGGTCAAGCCACTACAGAGAGCAAGCTGTAATAATATTTAAAACATCATTTCTTTATCCAGTTCCTGGTAAAGCTGCTAGTAAAATGGGAAATGGATATAGAAATATGTTAGGGTCCCTCCTGTCTCACTGACAGGCCTCAGACTATTCTATCTTCTCGTGCTTTTTGCCTTTACCACCTTTTAAGCACAGTGCATATCTGTTTCTGAAAACTGTGATCGATTCCTTTCAGGTTCCTGAGCTTTGTTAAAATCAATCTGTGTGAGAGAATTCAGATATTTTAATGTAGTTCCTTTGCCCTTGGTGAGAGCAGAAAAAACAGGGGGGTGAATTGTCCCTAGAGGGCTCAGAACTGGAAAATTTGGCTTTCAGTCCCATGGTGCCACTATTCTGCATTGACCAAGTGTAACTCGTTTTCAGCCTGGATATCAAACATGATGGCATGTGTAGTACTGAGAATGTCACTTTCCATGGGCTGAGAAACTATTTTTTTTTTTTTTTTTTTTTTTTTTTTTAGGGAATAACAGTCAAGGAGCAGGGATAGAAACAGAGATTTGAGAAGAACTGATAAGGGTAGTTGGATAAAAGCAATGATATAACATTCTCTAGCTTCAGATACCATAAATTCAAAGACATGTAAAACTGAAATTATTTAAGTGGTTTGTTTCTTAGAGCATGCAAGCAATATTTTTATGAACTCAGTTAATTCTCCAGAGAAAGACTAGGTTATCTTTGGTTTGCCATCAGTGGCCAAAATAGGAGGATCTAATAACTAAGAAAGGGAAAAAAAATCCTGGAATTCTTATATAGTGACTTGCGGAAAACGACTCTACAACTTGGAAAGTTCTAGAGAGGGGTATGTTTATTCAGTGCTGGGCACACGAGGGGATAATTCTTCCAAAATCCATGCTCACCAATCTTGCAATTAGGCTTTTGTTATATCCACTGAAGTTTTACATATTCATTAGATTGTGCAATACATCTATACATATGCATCACCTACTCCTGCTTTGTATTAAAATTAGTCCCAAGAGGTCATTTTCATAATTTCCTCCCTCCTGCACTTGCATTGTGTCTCCTGGTGGAGGTTGTGAGGGTTGAAGTAAAAATGAAGCAAAGGTCTTTCTGTAAACTTTTTCACCTCTTCTTCTCCAGGCATGCGCATTTCTTCAGTCTTCAGCCAGGCCGACAAGGTGTTCTGTTTCTTATCTCAAGGTTGTTCTAGTTATCAGTTTAGCACATATATTTCCCTTATAAGGTGATGACAACCTAAACAATTTCTTAGCTTCTATTAAACAAGCATTCTGTGTTAGCTCCTATCAGGTCAATGTGACCTCTAGACAATTACTAGCAGGCATTTTATATTAACCCTTACATCAATAGTAGATTCTACTATTATATGTTTCAGAAGTAATCTAATCTTTACCAGAGCAGTAGTAGCTAAGCCTTGCATCTAGTTAGCAATATGGTTATTTAACCCCAAGAGTCTCCTGTGGCTTCTTTAAAAAGCCTTTTTTAGTCCAGCCATGTTACTTTTCTCTGCTACAGTAACCCTTGGGGAACCTGTATAGTGTAAGTCTACATTACCAGCAAATCATTTTCACACTTGGTCGGGTTTCTTTGGATTGATTGCCTGCATTTACACTCCTGTTTAGAGCATCCGCAATTTGGCCTCGAGGCAAAACAGAAAATCATATCCTGACAGCATCAGTCTTGAGATCTGTAATGGGCTCTTTCTGCTTGTCTTCTGAAATGAAATCCTACATGTGTCCAGTGTGCTGCAATCACATCTGCTATGGGGAGGACTCCAGCTGTGCAGGATGCAGAAGACAATGCTGGCACATTGGCCTGCATCTGCCACAAGGTGAGATGGGGTATTTGGGCTGCAGGATATCAACTCCGTGACACCTGCTTCCTCTAGAGACTGCTCAATCTCTGGAGCAGTCTGAGAGTGAGTCCTACTTAGTAATATGGTTGTAGCCCCCTTGCAGGTTTTTCCATGCTTTGAAGTTTTTCTGGCATAGTCTGACATAGTTCTAACATGTATATAAGTATGTTGGAAGCAAGCACTGTTCCTCCAGGATTGCTTACTTTTTTGGAAGGAAAGTTTAGTGAGTAACTAAGATTATCTGTTGGCCAGTAGATTACTCAACCATTACTATTTCCTCTTGGAAATCCACTACTTGCAGTGTGTTTATCTGGTGCATTTTCCAGTTTAATGTGGTTTTGAAGCTTCTTTCTGGGCAGTTTTCTTGGCCCTCATATGGGAAAATACTGATTCTGTACTAGTATAAACTGCAGCAGCATCTAATATATATCCGTATCAGTAAAATTCTGATATGTGCAGGCTAAACTCAGATAGCTCTGTGAGATCTTTGCAAACTTAACAGACCAGTAGCTCTAACAGAAGAAAAAAAATAAAGAGCAAATCCTAAAGCCAGCAAGTTCATTTTGGGGTAGATTACTAAAGCAAGTTCTACGTGTGGCTGCTGATGAAAACCAAGCACAAACTGAATCGTAACTTGCCATCATGACAGGCATGACCATGCATAAGCAGGTCACCCAAATGGAGCCACTTATTTTATCACTGTGAGCTTGAAGAATTGAGGTACATTTGTTGGCATATACAGCACTGAAGTAACATTGCAGTACAAGACAAGTTGCAAGTGGTAAAATTCCTATGCTTTATCTGTTCATTCTATATATCATGGACAATTTTGAAGATAATCTCTCCAGAGTGGTAAAAATGCTGTCTTCTAAAAGTGACAAAGATAAGGACAAACTACCATTTTTTCAGAGGGGTATTTTATTCATGGAATTCATTCTATACTAAGGTGCAATCTTGTACCCAAGAAAAAAATACTCTATTACCTAACCAATTGCATATGTTATCACCCAGTGTTATAGGGACTGCAGAGGAGGAAAAAAACCAAACCAGCCATAAATTACACTTGTAGGCATTGTTTTTTTGATCTGATTATAGAACACATGCCTACAAAAGTGTGTTATCCTGTCCAGAAATTGTCTGAAGAGTTATTTATAGACGTGTTACATGTCTATATGCTATATGCTATATTCCCCTTCCCCTTCCCCTTTCCATTTCCATTTCCATTTCCATTTTCCCCTTCCCTTTTCCTTTCGCTTTTCCCCTTCCCTTTTCCCCTACCCTATCCTACCCCATTCTGTGGAGGCAATATGTTCTTCAGACTGAAGGAAATCAATTCAGAAATGGTATGAATGATAAATGTCAGAGATGAGCATGGTGTTGAGGGTGACTTGTGGCTGGGTAATAAGGCATGAAATTATAGACAGGCATCATGGATGAATGCAAAGTGTTTTTTCATTTTTAAGTTTTCTTATTTGGGACTGTAGCAACATTGACTGTCATATTACCAGAACTGGTGTAGAGCATGTTGTGCAGCGAAATAAATAGTGTTGGGTGAATTATCAATTTATTCTATAGGCAACAGAAATCAGAAAGAGAGAGAGGCAGGAGGCTAGAAGTTTCTCTGCAAATTTCCCTATATCCACTGCCTGGATACTGTATTTCACTTTCCCTACAGAATTGATCAGCAACTTACTTTTCAAAGGGATTTTCTATTTATTTTGTATTCACTCTGAATTAGACCAAAAAAAAGAAAAAAAAATATTCAAACTCCTCTAAACCTTTGAAGTTCTCTGCCCCTATAGCTGGGAAACTGCTGAGTTCTTTCAATGTCAGGGCCAACATCATGTGAATTTCCCAGTAAGGCTCTGTGGTCTGAGAGCTTACAAGGCTCTCTGGATGTTTTAAATTTAAATTTTTTTTTTTGGCAAAGCCTGGGCAGACAAGAGGTATTAGAGCTTTCTGGCCTGAAACATTTCGGACGGAGCATGTCTTCACTAAGCTAAAGTTTTGCAGCTATTTACACGTTATTAGTGTCTTTACAGCAGACCTCAGGGTCAGCAAGCCACCACTTCTGCACTGCATAGCACTGTAGCACACATATGCTAAACACTATGTTTCCTTGAAACCTTTCCTTCAGTGCCATGAAAATTACTTGTCACTAAAGCATTAAGAAAATAAATATTCTGGGCTTGTTGAACCCATTTTTTAAATAAAAGTTTGTCTCCTTTCCAGGTGCCTTTATTCCTACAAGAATACGAATTTTCTCCACTCCAATTCTGCACTGACTGTAATCGTAAGAAAGTACCTGACTCTTAGTTAATTTAGTGGAAAAGAGTCATTACAGTGGAGGGAATTGTTAGCAGAAGCATAACATCATCTTTGCTATAAATTATTTTCTTGTTCCTAATCAGGTTTTGCAGGTCAATGTTGATGCATCCTACCTGCTACAAATAATAATTTTTAGCTGTATTCCACCCCCCCCCGAAATAGTCTAACAGAAAGGGGGAAGGCACAGAGGAAAAGAGTGTGTGAGGATTTATGTGTCTTAAAGATGGTCCTGCCATACCAGGATAAACATTTTTCTGTGTGGTGTTATCTTTTAGAAGCTTAACAGACTATTTGAAACATTAATGCATAATAAAGTCTTACTGTTGCCATAAGTAAAGCCCGTCAGATATTTGAGTCCCAGAAGCTTACTTCATTCTAGCAAAGTGCTTTGGTAGCAGTTCACTATGTCAGTTGACTCAGCTCCTGGAATCATCAGTGCCATTGGTATCAAATATGCTAAACACTACAGCAGATCCTCTTGTGAATAGCGACTGAAAATGGAAATTTTATTAAGATAAAACTCCTGTGCTATTTTCA
This sequence comes from Florisuga fusca, assembly GCA_038090715.1. NCBI lineage: Eukaryota > Metazoa > Chordata > Aves > Apodiformes > Trochilidae > Florisuga > Florisuga fusca. Next base: position 1,253,628 of record JAAWXA010000019.1, on the reverse strand, counting down.
GATTAAAATGATCTTTTTTGTTATCCTTTTTGCTGCTTCTATAATCTTTGACTGCTCCCAGAAGAGTAGATTAAAGGCTGTGGCCTAAATTTCAGAAATGATTAGCAACTTGGTGGTTTACTTTCAAGAGGCCCAACTGCTTCTAACCAAAACCAGACTGAATTTCAGGGAGAGTATCTGCCTTCCCTGTAATGTCTGACACTAATTTTTACTAACATGTAATTTCTTTTAAGCTTAAGACTTCTAGGAGCAGGAATTTTAGGTGCCATTTTTGAGTGTGTTTCCTATCTCAGGGTTCCCATACAAAAAACCCCAGAAAACTGACCACACAATATCTCTGCTGGACAGAAAATATGTGATCAAGAAGTCCCCTTATGTTTATAAGCCTTGCTCCTTCCTTCCCTTTTGTATGGTCTCATTTACTGACTTGCAAGCACAAGCTCTGCCATCAAAGTTTTCTTTTCCATGCTAGCCCCTTACTTTACATATGGGCATGATTTCTATGTCATTTTTATCCTCATTCAACCCCAACAGCTGAAACGACCCAGCAGTTGAAAAGTCCACAAAATATGTAGCATCAGCCTCGAATGAGTACTCTGTATAGATGCCTGGGTAGGAGTATGAGATGACGAGTCTTCATATGAATATAAGGGACAATGTTTATTTATACCAGTTGTTGCTTGGGCCCAAGAATTGTAACTGGTGCTGTGGAGATGAGGGTCCTCACCAGAAGGCTAGGTTCAGCCATGTCGTTCCACATGTCCCCTGCTCAAGGCCTTTCTACTCAGATAAGATTCACAAGCTGCAGGAGAACATGGCCACAAGGGGTGCTGAATGAACAAGTAGTAATGAGAAGGGTCAGTTTAGTTTTCCTGTGGGGAGAGCTTGGCACCATGAGGAAGGTTAAAAAAGGTATGCCCCAAGAGAAATTTCAAATGCTTCTTTTGCAGTGTTTTTTATCAGCTAAGCACAATGCTGTTAACAACCCCTGTAAGGTTGGTGTAGGATGTACCACAAGATGCTCAGGGCACTGGCCCCAGAGATGAACTGGCAAAGCGCTGTATTTCAGTCACCACACACCTCAGAGTACCCAGAGCTCTCATCCAAAATAGACCCACTGTGACCCAAGGTAGTCCCTGTGTCAGATAAATTATAGAAAACCACAGATACAGGTAGTAAAAGAATACCTAGTATTTACCCATTGCCAAGGAAGGACAGTAAACACTACAGTCCCTAATGTATATTTCTGCTGCTGCTGAGAAGTTAGACAAGAGGATGTTTTGCTGTAAGTTCCAAGACTCTAAAGCCATTTCAGAAGGGAGCCAGAGGACAGGCAGGGTATGCTTAGCTAGTTGTACATTACCTTTCATTTCCTCAGCAAATGTGTTGGTAAGTCAGTCTCAATAGGAGAAACATGCAGGAGCTGCCTAAGCTCTTTTAAGATGAAAGATAGTGAACCTTTTATGCATAATCTAACTAATCTGTTTTCAACTTTGTAGTTTCTGACTTAACCTCTCCCTGATCATATCGATGCTTGTTATCTGAAAGAGACTCCTGTGCACCACGTGATGCATATCCCAACTGAGAATTAGACAGCTTCTCCTTATCCTTCTCCCTGCCTGCTCATGCATGTGCCTCCTTCTTAGGGAGTATCTAGTATTTGATTTTGAAAATAATCTGTTTCGCTTTCAAAGCAGTTAGGGAAAAAGAAAAGGAGTACTACAGGGTTCCAAAACTAGAGTGACGGAAAGAAAAGAAAGGGCTGTGGTTCCAGCTGATACCTGACACTTTATTGTGTTTAGAAATGTTTGCTGCTATGTGCTCTTTGACTGACACTGCCAAGGAAGCAGGATTTTTGAATTACCAACTGCCTGTTCTAGTTTTGTGCTGATGTAAACTACTGTCACTAATTATCTTATAATAAGAAATATTTTTTTCTGTCTCTCTACAAATCCTTCCCTAATTAAGACCCTCTCCTTGTTAAAATCCACCCTACATCATTTATGTTCCTTGTTAGTAGCTCACTGTCCCCTCTTTACTGTTGCAGTAGTTTTTATCTTTTTTGTTGATCTTGACAGTATCTTAGGTTATAAACTGTTAGGGAGCAAAGAGGACAGTTTCTGGCTTTAGTTTTTGTTGTGTTTTGTTTTGTTTTATTGGGATGCTGATAAGGTTGCTTTTTAGGGTTGCAAGGACTTCCCGATATAGAAGTTTTTCACAAATACGACTCAATGAATGACAACTTTAATAAAAATAATCAAATACAATAAAGTCTAGCTCATTATGAAAATATTTACTTTTATTTTTACTTCTGTCAAAAACTAAAATCTGGAAAGAATCATTTAAGGAATAGCATGGGAAAATGTGTCATGTACCTTTTAGGGTTTTAAATTAAGTCAAAGCAATGGAAAGACTGAAATCTTACATAAACAATAAGAAGAGAAAGGTACAGTTCTTCATACACAAGAAGGCACTAGTTAGGATAACAGGGACTTAGACTTCCTTGGTGTATTGAGCAAATACTGGTTAGTACCTGATGGTAATTTCATCACATAAGTGTGCAGTACCTGAAACACAACATTAGTAGGTTCTTCTAGGAGGATGAGGATGAGCCAGCTTATAGCAAGAGTCCAACACTCTTCCAAAAACATAGTGCAAACTAAGAGTTTCTGTCCCTTGCAAAGAAAACTCTGTCAAGGCTCTCCCACTCTAAAGTGATAGGAAATTAACAGAACTCTTTGCTGGTCAGTGAGTCATATATAATCTTGACTGTAAAGAGCTAATGCATTACAATTCCTTTTGCTTTTCATTGTGTTACACGGAAGTCCATTTATGACATACTACTAATCCCAAGTACAATTTCCCTCTTGGATACAGAGGGAAATATCACCATCTGATGTAAATAATTTTCCTCACTATTAGGTTTATGTGGCAAGGTTTTGATAGCAGGGTGGCTGCAGGGGTAGCTTCTGTGAGAAGATGGCAAGAGCTCTCCCAGTGCTGGACAGAACCATTTTACAGTAGGCTCCAAAATGGATCCACTGCCAGCTGAGGCTGAGCTTATCAGTGAAGCTGGTGGCACCTTTGTGATGATATTTAAGACAGGTGAGGGTAAAAAACACTGCAGAGTGAGAAAGGAGTGGGAAAACATGAAAGAAACAACTATGCAGACACCAGGGTCAGAGAAAAAGGAGGGGGAAGATGTGCTTCAGGCAGCACAGTGGAGATTCCTCTGCAACCCTTGGTGAACCATGGTGGAATAGATATCCACCCTGCAGCCCATAGAGGATGCCATGTTAGAGCAGGCAGATATATGCTGAAGAAATCTTCAGCCCCTGGGGACCTCACACAGGAGCAAGCTTCTGACAGGAGCTGTGGCCTGTGGGAGGTGTGTGCTGGAGCACTATGCTTCTGAATGACTGCACCTCATGGACAGGACACACGTGGGGGATGTTTGTGAATGATTGTGTCCTGTGGGAGGGACCCCATGCTGGAGCAGGGGTAGAGCAGGAGGAGGAAGGTGGGGCAGGAAGGTGTATCAACTGGCCACAACCCCAGTTCCCCACCTCCCTGCACTGTCTGTGGGAGAGGGAGGAGATGGAAGAGTCAGGAGTGGATCTGAGCCTGGGACCTACCATACCAGTGCAGCCATGGTACAAGCTCTTCCCACAGTTCTCTGTCTATAACCAGGATTTTCAAAACAGAGGTAAGTTTTCTTGATTGAGGACTGTTTTGAAACACAACCTTTTGTTTAATAATTTTTAAATGTCAGTATTACCTATCTGATCATCCCTTTGGGACTGTAGTTGTAACTTTCCCTGAAACTCAGGCACTTGAGAGCATTATGGTGGTAACATTGTGAGAAAATATTTGTAATGTCTGTGTTTCATATGAGGTTCTCTAAAGACAAGGGCTTGTATTGGAGAGCTAATGCATCTTTCTGGGGAAATAATAAGATTATTTGAGTAGCAGAAGCCTAATAGAAGCATAATGTAGTACTTTTTCTTATTTTCAAGATAAGTACTTTCTACATACAATGGGTTTACCAGCCGTAAAATTGATGTACCTAGACTCAAAGGAGTTTAAGCCACCAGAAGGAACCAACAGAGATGCAAGACTTGGCAGGAGGGTGTAATATGTATGCATTGTGGGTTTTGCCCACTAATCACTTGAGTATGTGAAATGTTTAATTACTCTTGTCAGTTCTTCCCCTGTGCTCTGATCTTCTTGTTTCTCTTCATTTGTGAAGAACAAGGACAATGAACCGAAATTGTCGGCTTTTTTTTCTGCACAGAGGGTCAGCAATGACTCTTGAGTAACATTGCATGATTAGGAAACGTCAGTTTTTATTTTTAGTGCAGATGTTATTGTTTTGATGTAATGCCTACTTAATTGCATTGAGCATTCATTCAGTTTTTGGTTCTCTTTTTAACAACACTTCGAACTTTTTTTCTTTGGGCAAGTGTCTCTGACAAAGAAACTTGAAATAGATTTTTAAACCAGTCACAGGTTAGTCATATGTTCCTTAATGTTAGTAGCAACAGTATTAAGCTATCAGCTATAGCACTCATTTCTGATAAGGCAGGTAACTTCATTGAATAAAGGGTATGTTTATCACTTCCTTGGCACAAGCTTTATTTGAACCTAATGCAAAGCAGTATTAATGATGTATTCATCTCACTAGGTAAAGAATCTTCAAGGAAATTATTACAGCTATGTATCTTTCAATCAAAAGGTTAAAAAAAATTCCCCTCATGTTTTGAGTTAGGTTTGTGTGATGGTGGGATGAAGACGCTGCTTGTGAAAATTTCTCTTGTGGAACAGGAAAAAAGAGAACAGTATCAGAAAAATATGGCCTTTAGCCTCTTCATTTAGATTTTGAAGATAATTATTTTTGATATTATGTTTTTGGTTTTTATTTTCAAATTAGCATTTTAATATTATATAGCTTCTTTTAACTCTCTAGTCATCTGTAAATAATTTCCTTTTCTCAAAAAGCCAAACTGCTAACATCTGTTTATATGGAATTACAACTGCAGTTGTGTAGAATATTACCTCAAAATTAATATTTGGTTAAAAGCTTGAAACACTTGAATTACATTAATATTATCTGCCAAATTATTATGCTTAAGACATGGGACTGGAAGAGTGCTCTGAGGTAAACCGTGTGTCTGTTGACATACTCTTAAATCTTTAGTGCATATTACTATTTAATATTAGTTCTAGACTTTTAAGGCATTTCCTAGTATATAAAAAAATAATATCCAAAAGTCATTTTTTTATTCTAATTTAAAGTGTTTTCCAAAACTGAAAAACTAATTGAACTTCTGATTAATCTTTACCAAAAAACAGGCCTGAATTATCATAATGTTTTAGTAATTTAGGAAAAAAAAATCTGAAAAGTGAAAATATATAGTGACTGATGAACAGAACACAAATTTTTTTTAGTTCTATAAAAGTATGTATTTTGTATGAAAGGATGCCTATTTCAAGAGATAAAAGATTGAAACCAATTACAGATCTATGCTAATGCACAGAGATTATGAACTGGAAGTAGCACACAAGTTCTTATTCTCCAAAGTAACTGAACCGTAAAAACAATTTTTTCCCCCCATAACTTCAGTTTTTATAGCCTAAGCTGCAAAATATAACCACAGTAAAAATTATTTACAAATGAATTTTGTGTATTCCTTTGAATAATAGTATGTAATATATTATATAAAATATATATATATATTTGTGCAGTTACGGAAAAGAATAAGAACACTGGGGATTTTTCTGTGTGTCAAATGTACATCGTTGGTCACAATGGAGTGTGACTAAAGTGTAGAGACTCCTAGTGACACTGGCACATAGATTTCTTTTTAGTGACTGAGCCTGCTGTGAATACATGGCACAGACACAAGTGTGAGAGAATGAAGATAGAAACGTTAGCTTATGCAGTAGAAATTCAGTTAATTACTCCATGTTCTTTAACTTCACCACAGTTTTTCATTGTTTAGGAGCCTTGCTGTTTCAGCTGTCACTTTTTTTTTTGCTAGAGCTTGGCAACACTATGATGATACAGTGCTTAATTTTTACTTTAATTTAGAAAAGGAGTTTGAATTCAATCTATAACTAAGTGATTGGTAGTGTGAAATTACACTGGGAGCAAGTCAATGCAGTCATCAAAGCACACTTACTCTTGGATTAATGAACATGCTGTACTGAAAAGTCTTTTCAGCTGTAATGTAATTTTTCATCTACATAATGTATTCACCCCTTTGAGCATCTGCTCTTTATTTATTGTTTAAAAAATCAGCTTTATTTCTTAATTCCACAAAGACCAAGAACAATGCCACTACATGTTTGCTCTTAAGCCATGTACCTGGACCCAGTAGTGATTCTTGTGCTTCCCTAAAATAGTGGGAAGAAGATAAGAAACTGCCCCAAATCTGCCTGTTACTTTTAAAAGACAACAGCCTGCATTTTGCTTTCTGGTTTCTCGGGTTTTCTCCAAAAGTATTCCTTCAAATATAATCCTTGAGTGTGTATTGCAAAGGATTTCACCTTGAGAGGTACAGAAGTGTTACTTAGTGTACTGTACCTGGAATTCAGGGACATCATGCCTACTTCTGATAATATTTTCCTACAGAAAAGAAATTCTGGCTGTATTTGGGACAGGGGAGAAGGACAGCTAGCAGGACACGAGAACAAAAAACAGATACCATGTGAAGACAGAGAAAACATTTTTCCTTCTCCCATTTCTTAACAGAGCAGAAGAAACTTGAAAGGGATCTAAATGCTCTGTATCAAAACATTGAGGGACTTCAACAGTTCATCTTTCTAAACTAATGTACAAGATTTGCTCCAGGTTCAAAGGAGTTTGACTTTTAGGCTGAAAATGAGATGGCTTCTAATCAAAAGTTTAATGAGATTTTGAAAGAAGCCTTTAAAGGAGAACACTACCCAAACAAGATCCTAGGTTATGTTTAAACAGAGCTTTGATGGAAAAGACTATGTGAGGCAATTGCTCAGGCCTGGGGATTGTACACCAAAAAGCATGTTGATGGCAGAGATCTGTATGAGGTCCCCTACAGGGCCCCACCAAGAGGTATGCTCTCTCATGAAAAGTTCCTCGAACATAAGCTATGTGTACTATTCATAATTAATTTCCATGAGAGCTGCTCAGTGACTGGCTATAGAAAGTATCTGAATAGCTTCAGAGATAGATATTTTTTTTTTTTTAATTTTATTTTTTTCATCTTGCTTACATCCTTTTTGCTTCGAAGTAATAGGTACCAATACTGCAGGATAAAGACTGGTCGTTAAGGCAATGTGGGTGCATTTAATTATTTTCATTTTACTTTAAGTGACACTCTCTTGTGAGTCACTGAGCTTTTTGTAGATGTGCATGAAAGTAATTCTCTTGTCTTCTGCCCTAATCAATCTCAGTCCAATCACGTTAAATAAATCTTGAACTGGAGGAGGAGAGAAAGGGGAAATTCAAGCCAGTTCCTCTAGTGAATGACATTTAGCACTTAATCCTTAAAGTGATGATAAAGCTTTCTTCCCTTGAGCCCTTTCTAGGATGTTTAAAAATAAAGCAATTGCATGAAAAAGGCTGTTAGGTTATTCTCTCTCTGTCTTAGTGTCTTTGGTGTTTTAAAAACAAAAAAAAGAATATTTGAATTTACAAGTGCTGATCTGGGATTTTTGTAGTGTTACATTTTCAGTCCTAGAAAATTTTCACTGACATTTCAAATTCCTTTGGAACTCCCTCTGAAGAACTGATGTTTTTGGAGTCTTAAGCCTCTTGAAGGCTGAATGGCAATAGAATCTGAAAAGATTTGGTTTTTTTGTTTTGGTATAAAATAAAATCACTGGCAATTTTGTTTTCAGATGAGGGTCTCATTGTCTATGTGACACAATTAAAACCACAACCTTCAATTTTCTTTCTTTTCCTACCTTTCACCTTCTCTCTTTTTATTCTTCTATTCTGTAATTATTTTTTGAAAATGGTTGACACCAAGAGCGATACAAATCCTTCTTAAAGAATTAAATTCAGTGATTTTATTAGAGATCTAAGTTTTTCCAATTGAGGTTTGTCTCTAAACTCTAATATCATAGAGGACTATCATGGCAGATCTCTATTCTTGTTCATGAGTCACTTTGCCTCCTTCCATTGACTTGCGTAACATTCTGTAAGTAATTTCATACATGGTATAGAATAATTCTAAATGCACTTCTATAAATGTGTCTTGGTGAGGTACCAAAAGAGAATATTGCCTTCTAAGGATATTACTTGTAGCAATGTGGTCACACTAGGTAGTAGAAGAAAAGAGGCATCTTTCACAGGCAGAATTTCTTCCTTGGTGTCTCCAGTGATAAGTACTCCCTACTTTCTCACTTTTGGAAGTAAGAGAACAAGCTCTTCTACAGAATTTAATGGGACTGAGTGTCAGCACACTTCTTATAAGACACAATCACTGAAAGAGTCTGCAATGAAAGAAGACTGAGCTGAAATTGCACTGCTCTTGTCATAAACTAGGAGTGTGCGTGTGAAAAGTGTAATACATGGTAATGTAGTCAGCTACAAGAGCTGAGCCCTGATGTTGTGCATTCATAGGAAAGGAATGAATTTTTTAGTACTGTGCATTTCCTGTGTGTATTCTTCCTTGATATTTACTATATTACATTCATAATAAAAATGTCTAAATGTACTTAGTTTTTCAAAACCTTATATTAATGTGAATGGTCTAAAAATACCTCTGGTATTATAGATACAAAGAGATCTGGACAAAAGCTTGCTATAGCTGTGATTGCTCTTAAGAGGAGAAAATATAAAAGGAGATTTTAATTAATTTGTCCAAATCTTGTAGAAACTCAGATACACTAAAAACTAACTCTTTTTTTCTATGCTGAAAACAATGGGCACCTGTACACTTTAGAAATATTGTTCAGCTACATGGTGACAATGAGTAATTGAGAATTATAATTAAGCTTATTATTTGCATTCACCAATATTTCATTCACCAATTAGGTCACAGCATCAGCATTTTTATGTACATCAGCAAAGCACAGATCTATGTAGAACTTCAGTGTAACGTTGACATGCAGGAACAAAGATGAAGGAAGGCCCTGCTGCAGCTGTACATGAGCTTTAGAACATTGTTTAAGTTAAAACTCTAGCAACTGCTTAAGTGCTGAGTCAGAGCCTAAGAAATCAATACAAGTTATCAACCAGCTTCTATACACTGACACGGTCTAGTTCTCTGCACAGTCCTTCAGACTTAATTAGGCACGGATTGAATTGCAGTGGTGTCTTTATCCCAGTTCACTCACACCACTTACCTCTGCATGGTGCCTATTGCATTCTTTTCTAGTCATAATGTATCCCACTCTGACCATGTCCTGCAAGGGTCTGCTGGCTTGGTGTGGGGAAGAAGTCTCCAGAAACTGAGACAAGTTGACAAATACACAGACTTTAGATGGAAGAGTCTAGTGATGAGCTAGGTTCCTATCTTAAATCAAGAGCATGTTGGCTTGTTTTTTGAATCAGATAAGAAAAGATTTCGGATCTGAAAATATTTGTACAACCTTATGTGAACTCAATGTGCCCTTATGTATTAAAGTCTATAATTCTGTGGTGTGTTGACCCTGGCTAGATGCCAGGTGCCCACCAAAGCTCTACCAGTCAGCTGGCCAGGGAGAAAAAAACATAATAGAAGGCTCATAGGTCAATAGAAGGACAGGGGGAGATCACCGAGCAATCACTGTCATGAACAAAACAGACTCGACTTAGGAAAAATTGTTAAAAGTTATTAAGAATCAAATCAGAGTAGGATAATGAGAACTAAAATTAAATTTTAGAAGTAGCTTCCCCCACCTTTCCCTTCTTCCCAGGCTCAATTTCCCTCCAAATTTCTTTACTTCCTCCCCCTGAGCAGCACAGGGGGATGGTGATTGGAGATTTTGGTCAGTTTATCACACCTTGTCTCTCTTGCTCCTTCCTCCTCAGAGCGAGGATTCTTCACAGTTTTCTTGTGCTCCAGTATGGGATTCTTCCTATGGGAGACAGTCCTTCATGAACTTATCCAATGTGAGTCCTTCCCATTATCTATAGTTCTTCACAAACTGATTCAGTGCACGTCTCCTATGGGGTCAGAAGTCCTGCCAGGAGCCTGCTCCATTACAAGCTTTCACTAGGGAAGTCACAGTCTCCTTTGGACATTCATCTGTTGCAGAATGGGGTGCTCCCAGGGCTGGAGGTAGATATCTGCTCCACTGTTAACCTCCACAGGCTGCAGAGGAGCAGCCTCCCTCGTCATGTTCTTCTTGAGCTCCAGTGGAATCTCTGACCTGGGACCTCGAGCACCTCCTCCCTTTCCTTCTTTGCTGACCTTGGTATTTGCAGAGTTGATGCTCTCACATACTTTCACTCCTTTCTCTGGCTTCAATTGTACTGAATCGTTTCTTTCCTCCTTCTGAAACACCTTGTCACAGTGGTTCTACCACTGGCACTGCTGGGATCAGCCTCGGCCAGTGTCAGGTCCTTGGAGCCCCTTGGCATTGGCTCTGTTGGACATGGGGAAAGCTTCTACAGCTTTCTCACAGAACCTTCCTCTGTATCCCCCCTGCTACAAAAGCTTTGCCACACAAAATAATATTTTTTTTGTGTCTTTCTGAGTGCATGTTATGCACACAAAGCCCCATGTAAAACCGGTCTTTCCATTTCTTGATGTGAGTGAATATTTCTTCTCCTTACTGCATGTGTACTTCTCTGATATTTGTGAATCTCTTTACCTCAGTGTTATTTATTACAGGAGAGAGATAGTCCATTAAGACTTCCAAAGCTAATTCAAAAGCTGTTATTGAGACTCCTGATTTCATTAGTGCTTACATCAGTTAAAATGCCTAAAAGATCATGATGAACAGTACTCCCCAAACCTGCGCTCTGTTCTTTGAAAAACTACCATGCGTAAACTCTTTTTTTCCCTCTGATGATAATTTTAGGTAGAGAATAAAATGGATGAAAGAGCAGAAGCAGTAGGATGAGATAACATTGGCTGAATTGTATAATGCTGTATAGGCAGGTCTGTTCAGGCACAGAAGGGCCTATGTCCTCACTTGATAAAGTGCTCAGTGAGTGTAAAATTTTCCAGAAAGGTATGGTGTGTAGGCACAATAAATGGAACTCAAATGTGGTAAGAAAGGTTGTGCATATAAATATATAAGAACACAATTACTTTCCATGAATGTGGCAAGAGAAAGTCTAATACTGTGTCCTACACAGTCAGTAGAACTAATTTCTAGTGAGTTTATAATTTCCTTATTTTGCTCATGCTTAAAGAATACATTGACTTTAGATGTGACGTCCAAATACCTCAATATCTCTCTTATTTAAAAAAAAAAAAAAGGTTCATGGTGACTAATTAAATTTTCCAGACCTGCTATTCTACTTATATCCACTTCTAACTAAAAAAATCAAAATTCGTAGTGAGTTCATTATGACTACTGATTAGAAAGCTCTAGTTATAAAGGAGTCAATATAATAATACTTTGGTAACCAATCATATAGTTTGAATACTGAGTTCTAGTACTGAGTTTTACTGAACATCAAACAATAATCTTAGAGATCAGCTCCTGAATTCTGTAAACCTGGGTATTTATTTCTCTCTACAATTTCTGCCCTTGACCTTTTTCAAATTAGGCAACTAACTCTAAAAATGCTCTGGCTAAAAAATACCTGAAGATACGTTCAAAAGTATGTCAATTTAGAATCTTATTCTGAGACCACCCCCTAACATCCTGACCAATACTATATCATTGTTTACTGTGATGTCCCTGCCTATCTACAGTAATTTTTATCTCTTATGTTTAGATTGCTGCAAGAGACTGTCTTGCTGGTCTCTTTTTCACAGTGTGTAACAGAATACGATCCTGACTAAAGGAAAGAAGTACCCTGAATTATAGTAAAAGAAATCAGTTACTAAGAACTAGGGATAGCTTTTCAGCAGTGAGGTAGTCACATGAGTTACAATGGATTTTGGAACCTTTGAAACTGAAAGGCATTCTAAATTTAAAACATCATATTCTCCACATTCTCACATTGTTCTTGTGTTTTTATTTAATGAGAAAATCATTCTCGTTTCAGCCAGTTGCTGAACTTAACTATGTATTCCTAGCATCATGCTGGAGGTCACAAATGACTTCAGATAGTGATAGTTCAGAGGCTTATTAAATTGTGAAATGTCCTCAGAATATTTTGATCCTGTGCACATCACTGGGTTGTCCCTTCAAGTTAGTAGCATCCTGTGAGAGAAGACCTGGTGAATACTGAGCTTGCTATTCTATGTGCAAGGGATAGTCACCACATTGTGTATGAATCACCTCTGAATCTTCCTTGGAATTGCACTCTGCTAGGCTGCAAGATTTGCACTGGGAATAAATATTAGATGTTAAATAATTCCTATGACCCATCCCACTGAGATACAATATCATAAAATAAGAGTGCCTTACCTATTGGCAGGAGGAAAACTGCATTTGACATGTGGCATGGAGTAGGTCAGTAACTAGGGGGTCCTATTGTCCTAAATGTATTTGTTGCCTGAATTATTATGCCTGAGGAATCATAGAAAAATGATGAATTCCTTCCTTTTTCTTATGAAGAAGCATAATTTCATTATTCAGTTATCTTTAGCATGATTTCTGATGAAAAAAATAATCCATGAAAGATCTATCAATAGATAGGCTTTTTAGACAGAAGAGAAAATGGCATCAAAAATCATCTGGAGTGAGCATCCTTAGACTCCTAATGATGAGATGTTTCCATGACTGATACTAAATATCAGAATTCCAGTTTCTTATAGCAATGAATATCATTATGAACTCTCTGGTACTAGTGCTATATAGATAGTACCTTGCCTACACAGTTTGCATACTTTTGCATTTGAGAATTCTTCACTCAGCTTTTTTGAAAAGTAAAATATTAACAAAACCAATTCATTTTAGTACAGATGTGCCAGTCAGAAGGATGCAGATGTAATCAACATTCCCCTTCTTTCTCTTCCTCTCCTCCCTTTCCAAAGAGGAGCAATGTGCTGTAGTCAGGCTGATCACTGGAGTATGGCCATTTAGGAGAGTAAGACTCTATCCTGCCTAGCAATACCTCTCTGAGAAGTGCAGTGGAACTGTGTTGCCACAGTGCTATTATCTTCTTTGCTGAACAACCCAGTGTACAAACCCCATGCTATATATGGTTATCCTACTGGAGTTTCAGTTGAGAAAATGACATGGGTATGGTAATATAACAGGAAACTGAAATGTCTGAGAACTGCTGAAAAGGGGCTTCTCAGGCATGCCTTACTTTACAATGAAATAGTGACAGGTTTCAAAAAGAGATTCTCTATTAGAATGCAAATAAACATTGCTTTCTCCTAGAGCCCCCTGTCTAGCTGTGGAATAATAACTCTAGACAAAAGCTGTATGTTGTCATCTTTGACATGCCTTTTTTATATACTTATTTTTTTCCATAAATTATTACATTATTCAATTATGATTAGATGTGTGCAGCGGTGAATCAGCCATTATTAATCAAAATCACTTTAAACAGTCATGAGAACAGGCACCAGTGCAAAGGGTATGGTGAAGAGAACATCTTCACCTAAAAGGTACCCTGAGCAGGATGCCATTTGAAAAAGGTGTTAAGAGTGGTAACATGGGCGTGTGTATTAAGCAGTGGGGCAGAAATCGAGTTCATAATTAGCTGAGCTTCAGTGGGCTGGCTTAAAGATTGAAAAAAGATATAATAAGCCAAACTGGCAACTGTAGGGTTTTTTTGTTGCTCCTTTTAACTGTAATATGAGAGAGAAGTGGAAGGGAAGAAAGAAGAGAAGAAAGAGGTGGGGTGGGGAATGGGTGTGTGGTGGGGAAGAGGGTGAGACATGTATGTGAGCGGGAACTTATGAACCCAACAGAAACACATTGGATATTTGAGGCACTCAAGCATGTCATTCCAGATACTCAGCTGGCTTGACACAATCTTCATCTGTTGAGGAAGTTAAAAAAAAACACATATGAATCAAAACCTGTATTAGATCTCTCCTAATGTCCTTTGTCTGGTGGGTGACAGCCCAGCAGGACAAGGGAGATTTTTACAGTAATTTGTTTGTAACTGTAGCCTGACTTCACTCACTATGTAGCTGCTGAACTTTACACTGGTATCTCCCTTACCAAATGCAGTGGCTATGGACCCAGAGCTTTACTACTTGGAGGATCGTCCCAACAATAAAGTGTCCCGAGGTAGCCAGTCTGTAAGTTTTTAGTTACTTTGCGTCATCATTGCCTAGGAATGCACACAATACAGGTGAGAATATTAGACAGAGTAATTAGAGATGTATTTTTTTTTAAATCAGTCATTACAAAGAGCTCTTTTTAATTTTCTCTACATTTTCTTCAGCGTCATAAACATTATGCACAGATCATAACTCAGTTTTGTGAGGATTTAAATTTCTTTCTATGGCATAGTCCAATAGTAGTGGTCTAGAGACCCATGGTATTCCTTTGGGAAGGGGCCTCTGATTTCATCCATAGGGACTGTCTGCTAAAGAAGTAATTTGAAACCAGTCTCTGTGGCTCTATTACACATAACATCATGTTCACTAATGTAGCAGCTTATCTTATCTTGTATAAGGAGAGGAATCAAAAGGTTGCTTTCTTGACACAGTGGTTAACATGTGAGTTTGTATTCAGTCATTCTGCTTTGCATGTACAGTGATTCTATTTATAAGATAAAGCAGAAAGATTAGCATCTTGAAATTCTCTATCCATTGATAAGGCATTAACACTCATACTTTCCCAGTGTTCTTCTACCAGTTTGTCCTATTCTCCATCTGCAGGGACTTATTCTCAAAGTTATGTATCTAAGTTATTCAAACCCGTAAGTCTTTAGCTAGGATTCCCAGAAAGATTAACAATTAATCAATGATGAAAAGTTCTGTGTATTTATTTTCATGTAGAATAATCAGATTCAAGTGCCATTTAGTTGCTTAACTATCTTCACAAGGCAATTAAGAGCTTAAATTCCTTAAATATTGAAAAGTGAAGACTATAGTAATTTTATAGAGCCCAACAATCTTGAGTGTTTGTGTACAATATTGTTATTACCTCTGTATAAAACCATATCATAGTATCTTGAATCAACAAAAAAATTCCAATAAAGGAACACTATACTGGAAGTTTGTACTTGTCTTGTGTGAAAGTTTAGTACACATATACACATATACTCATCAGAATGAACAGATTTTCTTCCCAGCCTGCTACAAATTGGAACCTGGTGGTTGTCAACAGCCTGTAATGAAATTCAGTACTGGGCTTAGGATCACTCCTGAGCCTATGTAAAACCTCCAGCAGCTTTTAAGTGGGGGATTGGATCCGTGCTCTTCAACTTCCTTAGGAGAATGGAGATGTGTGCCAAATCACCCTGGAGATTTGGGAGAGCTTCCCAACAAAAGGGGGAGTAGCTGATTAGTGGGGAAAGCAAAATATCCTTGAGTACAGAGACTATCAGTTGCCAAGAAAACATAATCCACTTCACTGTCAATAGTAACAATGCTGGAATGACTCTGCTAAGGCTCTGCTAAGACTGCATTGTTTTAAAATTGGTTTTCAGGCAAACAGAATTTAAACAGTTTGTCCTCATTTTAGTTTTGCACAAGCAGAGTGGGCACAGATGTCAGATGCTAAAGGGGACCTTCAAAGGTTCCACTTCTCTTAGATTATTAGAGAATAAACACTTTAATACAAAGTAGTTTATCTTAATCTTTAGGTTTATCCTGTAGCAGATCACACTTTAACATTTGTGTAGGAAGCTAGATGTTTTCATTTTAAACAGAATTTTAATCAAAGACCTAGATGCTTTTCTCTGGTTCTGTCTATATAAATACCTCAGTCAGGGTTAGGCTAAGGTGTTTTAAGGCCTTTCTATGCAGTCATATCTTCCTGTAAGACCAGCAGACTTCTGCTGTCTGGGGTGTGAATGAGGTATTGATTCTGAGGGGATCAAAGCCTCTGGTATGCTTCATAAATCAGGAAAACTGAGATGAATCAACAAAGCTTTTATGGCTGGAAGACCTCAAAAGAGAAGTTACTCACTTTCCATGAAAGATGTTCTAAAGAAATAAGATCAATGCAAGTCTTAATAGAGAATCTAAGGATTGTGGGTGAAATTATGGTTCACTGCCCCCAGTAGAACAAGGAGTTGACCTGTGTGACAGGCTTGATGATAACACTCAAATGCTAAGATTTGATTAAACCTGCCATTTGGGTTTACCATAGTAGTTTATAAATCTGAGTGACCTCCTTGACAGTGTCTAATATAATTATGATTTATTTCATTGTGGCCATCATTACCGGTGATTCATTTATGCTTCATACAAAGCATTGCCTGACTTCTTTCAAGCTGGCACACAAGTCACTAAGGAAGCCTGCACATAAAGTACCTGAATATCAAAGTTCAGAAGTTTCATGAAGTATTTTTAGGTCTGTACGGCCTGATTATTTGGCATAGCTCTCTTACATTGTTCTTATAACTGTACCTTAAAACTCCATTTACAAACTAAATATTAATTGGGATGCTGGCATTTTACATTCAGCCAGATAAATGAATGTAGGAAGATGTAGATGCCTCAGCTCACCAAAAGCTTAATTAACTGGTGATTTTTCTTCTACTAAAGTGCTAAAATACCAACCTGAGGAATAAAAAAGAATTTGCAAAACAGGCTGGGAGTGTTACTTCATGTTACACTGTGAGAGGAGCCTCTTTACAAGGAAGACACATACTAGGGGAGCAGAAGGAATACCACTCTTCAAGTGCAATGATGAGTTGTCTGGCCATTGAGAAAGCATGGAAGACTGGACTACATCAACTTTTACTTAAGGTTAAGTACACATTTAAGCCTGGAATACAGATGTTCTCCTCAACTAGAAGTTTATTACTTTTGTTGGATAATCTTTTTCAGCACATTTCCTGTAGTTATTAGAGAGATGAAAATGAAAAAATTGATTGGTTTCTGTCTGTTTTTTCCCAGCCCAGGCTTCAGGGTCCTGTCCAGTGTCTAATCAGTGATACACATTGCTGCATTTGTTACTATCCATCCTGCCTGAATAATTGAATTTGAGAAACTGATCTGGTTTCGAATCAAGCTAATGGTTTGTGGCTGCTGGGGACAAGGGGTAGAGGCTGGCTGCTTGTGCCCATGACTTTAGAAAATTCTTGAGTTCATTAGGACTCTTTTGAGGCAGTATAAGAAGCAGATTGTGCCAACAGGAAGGAAACATCCTGGATCTGGGACTGAGTGCATGAAATGTTATTACTATCAATGTACATGTACCTCTCTTTCTTTCTCCTTTCTGCTCTCATTCATTCTCAACATTGACTGTGATTTTAACTCTTCTGTGAATTTATTCACACACACCATAAACCTGTCAACTGAAAAGCTAAAACAATCCAGACAAGGAAGAAGAATGTACCAAATGACTGATATATCCAATTAAGTTTTCTCTGTGGAGATATGAGATACTCAAAATGTAATGATGGTAATCAGTCTGCAGGGCAGATATTAGTTATATGAAATATTATTTTAATAAATTAATTCATCTAGGGGACTCTTCATCTATTGAAAACCTTTTTTTCTTTTTTTTTTCTCTCTTTTCTTTTCTGGTTTTGATGACAATACATAAGAGTGAAAAACATTCCTGTTTAATATATTCTCCTATATTCATGGCTGATCTTAAAATAACAGCTATTATATTATTATTTTATGCACTTACTTTTCACGTTAGTTGTTTCTTCCATTTTCTTCTGCTTTGCAGCTTTTAATTTCCATGGAAAATAGGTGATGCTTCACAGTTTCCTCCTGTTCCTTTCAAGCCACACATTTGGTCCATGCATTGCCTGTGAGCAATGTCTTGAAGATTTCAGATAATTTCTTATGTATTCATTTGTCTGTAGGTATCTGTGATGTAGATAAGTGCATATAGAGCTGTTACTGAGGAGAATGAGACTGAGGCTTGTACCATTGGCTTCCAGTTAGATGGTGTGGAGAGGGTGAAACTTAATTTCTGTGTTACAGGGAAGCTAAAGTTTGAAAAAAATTTTTTGTATGATTCTTAAAGACAATAATTCCTTTCAGCAGAAAAAATAAATTGAGGCATTAAAACACATTAGAGAGAAGAATGATCCTGTGTTTTCCTTTTAACAGAACAAACGAGCAAGAATTGAACTTCTTGTGTTATATCTAAGCAAGTCACCAAGTCCCTATACTCACTATACTGCCTCAAATTCATGGGAAATACCCCAAACAAGGGATAGGTGTAGGTACCCATGATGTTGAGAACCTACATACCCCAAGGAGCACAGTTTTAAGACTCCAGTCTTGAGATTGTTGATTCCTACCAGCCTGTTTGAGCCTGGGTCTTTTAGATAACTGCTGACCTTCAGCTCTTCTAACAACAGATTTATTACTTAACAGAAAAAGTTCAAGTCTTCAGTGGAAAAATGTTTGCTTGACAGAGGATGAGCACTGAAGCAGTCTTTTAAAAAATGGCTGCTCTTTTCTATTGGGAAAGAATTTCTTTCCAATTTTCCTTAAGTTTCCCTCTCAATCCTGAGGACAACGAACATTGTTAATAATACTTGCAAACAAGTGAGGGAAAACATTTTCATGCAGTGAAATTGTTAAAGTTATTTTCATAGTTTTCTAAATTATTATACATTTTGGGGATTCCATATTAATTGTTGAGTAGATTTTTGTGAATTGTTTTTTCCCCTTCATTTTATATGTGCTGGTATATCCTCAAGAAAACGCTCCTTGGATGGATTTTTACTTTCTTTACCCTCTATAATTATACGGTAAAGTACTCCTCTGCTTTACTATGCAGTTTCAATTTAAGTTACACTTCTCTCTTCTCTTCTGCCTTTATACTGTACTTGCAGATATGCACCTTCTTCCTAGAGACTGATTTGGGAGTTAAAATATAATATTCTATGATTAAAAAATTACTATTAGAGAAAAGCGATAAGACAAAATGACAAATAGTTACTTTCATGAGCAGGGAAATCTTTTTTCTTGAGTGAGTCCTTGCAAACTGTTCTCACACATTGGCAGTGGGGAATTTTTTAATAAAAGAATAAAATGAACATGAGGTATGGAATAGCAGTAATTTACTTTATTTGATTATTTTAGAACAAGATAGAAATGTAATCTATAGATATGAGTCTGTGGGAAAAGAAAGTGAAAAAAGAACTGAAATAATTTGCTTTTTTTTACAATTTATTTACTCACAGCTCTTACTGTAAAGTTTTAGACTGACTTCTCGTACAAGTTTTCTAGCTTATTTTTTCATGACATTATTCCTTCAGCTGTCAGATTTATATATTTTTTAAAATTTTGTTTTAATCGCTTCCATAATTCTTTCTTTGTACTTCAAATTCCATCTTCTTATATTTTAACCTGATTTTTTTTTTTCTGAACATCTCTTTTTGCTCCTTACATTTAAAAACTTCCATATTTTGTCCATGGTATTCAGCATATTTTACTTATGCAAAGGTCTTTTTGTCCTCTGTGTTGATTTTGCAAAAGATATATATCTACTCCTTATATTCTGATACAGTAGCTATAAAGCCTGTAGAGCTCCTGGTGAAAGAGGGGAAGAAATCTTGACAATAGTTTCATTTAGTAACCAATAACAAAATAAAATTGCCCCAGAACTCATAGAAAATGAAAAAAAAGCCCTACAGATGTTGGTTCTGTGTGTCCGCTATGTTCAAACTGCCCATGCACAGATGATAGTTCTTAGTTTTTCTATAGCTGATGCTATGATAGTTGAAACATTTTTGTGATTAGGACTGCATGCAGAGATAAATGAGTCATGTAGAGGAAAATTCATTCAGGATGAATCAACCACTCATTTAAAAACATAAAATGTGAGCAGAGCTGAGACACCTCTGAACATAAGAAAAATGTAAAGAATTGAAATATGGGGCACTGTCTGTTTTGTTGTAGAAAATAAAGATGCAGTTCCAGTAAACTGACCTACTTATGAAGAAACAATTTCTCAGGCAAAAGCCACGCTAGTAGCCATGGCATTTTTGCATGATTAAGGACTACTGGACTGTACACAAAGGTAACTCCAAGATACATTGCCTTTATTCATACTGTTCTGTAGAAGGCTATAAACAAATTACTATTCTGTGTAGGTATGGTCTTTACAATGCTGTCTAAAAATTTCAGCAAAATCTGTATTCTCATGGTGGATGTAATAATGAATATGAAAAAAAAATAATATATTGAAATACATTAAAAATAGCAAAATTCCCATTCAGAATCATGCATATTGGAGAGATCTTCCTGTGCTGAGAGGCTGCATTGGGTTTTCCCATGGTTTCTAAATGAGAATTTATCACTAGTCTTTTTTTTTTTTTTTTTTTTTTTTTTCTTTTATACTGATTTTTAATAACACTGAGTTTTCACATAATTCTGCCAGAGCATTTATTGGAAGAATTGCAAAGGCCTTTCAAGTAACAAAGACTAACAAATCAACCAAAACATGGTATTGTGACCATGAAGAATATCTCCCAAAGCCCATTTGTATACAGGTCACTTTTTAATATATCTTCACGTTTTATAGTGGCTTCAAAATCATGCTTTGAAGCACAATTACCACCTCACCTCTTTTTTTTCTGTATATTCTTGAAGTTGCAGTTGATTTCTACTATTTCCTTAAGTAACATACCAAAAGATCTAAAATGCAAGGTCTTAAGACTTCTTTATCTGTTACATGATGTCACCATTCAAGATAAGTCTGAGAACTCTATTAGCTTGTATGTATATTTAGTTTAATTCATCTTACCTGCTTGCTATCACACCACCTGAATTCAGAGACCCACAATTTCATCAGGAAATGAAGCAGAAAAAACAGATGTAGTATTTCTAATGTGAAAATTAAATTAGAAAAGTTAGTGAGTGAATGAACTATGAAATAAAGAACAAACTTTAAACCTCTAGTTTGTTTGTTTATTTGTTGTGTTAGTTGGTTTTTGTGGGGTTTTTTTTTGTTTGTTTGTTTTTGTTGGGGTTTTTTTGGTCGTGTTTTTTTTTTTCTCCTATTTTTCATTGTGCCTACAGAATAACCTCAAACATCTTCCATGGGACATCCCTCCCAAAAATCCCCCAGCAGACCAAACCCAGGGTGACTAAGTTTTCTTCTGTAGGTAAAGAAACAGAAAAGGAGGCAGACAACAGGAGCATGCTGCAAGTGATGCAGGAGAAGACTGAAGCCTGCAGGAGAGTTTGAATGTTTGCCTGTAATAAGTGACTTTAGAAAAGCTATAATAAGCAGTCGGCAAGCCCCCAGAATATGGTTAACTTTTCCTTTGTGCATGCTTTTTGCTGCTGAGTAAAGTGTTCTCTGATTTCACTTCCTTGGTGAACACCAAACTACAGAGACTCAGGAGTTCTGCAGCTCTTATGCTCTGGTTGGCCATGACCTGCTCTTGGTGGTGGCTTTGATGACTTTTAGGCAGAAAAGATCTCAACAGCTAGTAAACTTTGAAAGTATTTGTGTGTGCGCATATGTAAGACAACAGGTGACTGAGGGAAAAATATTGCACAAGCAAGAAAAGTCTTTACATGATATGGTAATATACAAGATACTGGCTTGTGTAATCAAGATAATAATATCCAGATGAAAATGCTTATTTGTAGAACATTAGGAAATGGAAAAAAAAATAGTCAGCATTTTGTCAGAAACTTTGCAAATTGCTCCTAAATTCACCTTGCATGTTGAACAGAATTTTCCACCTGCTTGTCTCTATAAGCTGAGGGGCAACCAGCAAAGTCCTTTCTGAGGGCTGCTATTTAGGTGTACAAACATGTGAGAACTCTTGTATTTTGAGGTACGAGTAAAAAGCAAACCAAACTCTGCCCCCTGCTCCCTAAGGAAAATGGCTCTGTGTTTAGATACCTTCTAGTAAGCTGGCACAAGTCTTGCAGTTGCCACTTGTTCCACAGAAACATAATCTTCAAGTTATGCAGCTGCACCAAGTTGCCCTTAAGACAGTATGCAAAGAAAAGATTTTTAAGGAGGTTTCTCAGGTTTTGGTGGGGTTGGGCTTCCTGTACCCCCAGGATAAGAGCAGTATTTGTTAATGTAGGAGAAGTAATATTTGCCTGGGTGGCAGGATGAGCATTTGGGAACCTGTGGTCTATGGCCACTCTGAGTCAGAAAAACTACACTGGAAAAATGTGGCAGCTGCTCTTGTGATGGTTCCTGAGCTGCTATAATCTTACTATGCTCTTAATTTAAAGTCTTAAAATGTTGTTGTCCTTAATCCTTCAATTTGAAATTTTTCTCAGCCTCACTTTTTTTATGATTAAGCACTTTCTTCTAATTTCTATCCTAAATCATGAATAGTTTATATTTACTTGAGTCAGCTGAAAAAAATTTTTGTTGCTTAAATATATTTGCACTTCTTTTCACTTTTCATTTTGCTGCATTAAAAGAATAAAGCACTTCCCTCACTTTCTGAGAAGGATGACTTCCTACTGCAAACATGCATGGTAAGAATTGATCTGAAAAATAAACAAAAACTTGATGATTAAACAAAAATTTAAGTCAATTTTCTCTTTTGCTGGTAGATGCTTATTGTTTATTTGAAGTAGTAGTACTTATCAATCCAGAAATGGAATAAAATTGTTTCTTGGCGGCTGCACTGCAATGTGCTTATATTAAATAACAACACTGACCTTACAATTTGTACTTAGTGGAACTTTCAGTTAGTTCCACTAGAGATAGACCTTGGGCATTGTTTAATATGAATTTGGTGCAACCTTAAGCTTGAAGACTTGTGGTGCAATACAGAACCACACTGAAGTTGCAAAATGGAAAACCAATCATATTGTCACTAGGATGTTCCCCTTGTCCAATTTGTATACAGCAAGATATTGTTAAACAGCTTCAGAGGTGGCTTAACATATGAAAGACAGAATTTGTAATGCTTTAGTTACTGATCTAGTACCAAAATAGATTTAGAACCAAAATAGCTCTCCTTGAGGATGGGTATTCATACTGGATTAATTCTGGACACTTATGTAAAAAAATTTTTGTCACTAATGGAAGATTTATTTCATCAAATACTGAAATCTGAAGTGTCAGACATAATGAAAAGAAGACCTTGTATTTGTTAAGGTATTACTTTTTGTCTTCTAAATCTGTTCTGGGAATCATAGAATCATAGAATCATAGAATAATTTGGGTGGAAGGGATCTCTAAAAGTTTTCTAGTCCACCTCCCCCCAGCAGTAAGCAGGGACACCCTCAACTAGATCAGGTTGCTCAGAGCCTTGTCAAGCCTCACCTTGAGTATGCCCAGGGATGAGGCCTCAGCTAATTCCCTGGGAAGACAAAAGTAATTCTGATATAGACTTTTAATAGATAAGAATTTGAAAAACCTTAATGTTTTGAGGGTCAAGAAACACCTGTAAAATAACTCCTTTAAATTTAAACCTGAGAAACTAAGAGAAATACTTACTACCTACTGATTTCAGACACTTGAAGAAAATCTGTGAAGTTAAAAGCACAAGAACGGTCTATCATAAATCAAATGAGAATTAAAAAATCACCATCCTAAATGTAATGAAAGTAATTGGTAATTTTTTCTTATCCAAAATTATAATATAGAAAATGTGAAGCCTGAGGGTGAAAAATGACACACAGGTGATAGGACAGAGGTTAAAGATGGAGCAAAGGTAAAGCCACAGGATAAAATTACTCCTACTCTTCTGTTTTCAATACACTGGATGACTTTGAGTGTGGGAGTGAAAGCAAAGCTAATTAGAACAGAAAACACAGAAAGGTGAATAGTACATCTGAAAAGTAAAGCTCTGAGAACTTGACACAAGAACTGAAGATGTGGCTCACAGAATGAATCAAATTGTATTTTTAACAAATCTCTGAGGTTGAGGATAGCTTTTTTAAGTGAAAAAATTCTCTAATAATACTACATCTGCTGGAGAGGAAGCAGTGACCCGGGCAGCTAGAGAGACTCCCTAATTTATTTTCAAAAGTCTTTATTATTTCAGAACACTTTTTGAGGAAAGTAAATTCAAGACATGGAAGTGGAAAGCAAATATAGTAAAACTGAGAATAGTTCATCAAAAGCAGCTCATATCTCAATAATAGGATATCCTTCTTTGATTAAAATAAACGGTTTCTTAGATAAAGGAAGGTAGTAAACCTAATTTATCTGCTTGTCACCAAAATGTTTGATCAATGTCTTCACTGGAAAATGTTAGCCAAAATAGAATAGGAACTCAGTACAATGTTATGTTGTTCAGATTAAATTACAGCATAAGCTGTGATGAAAGGTGAAATCTCAGGCTGAAGAGAAGTTACCAGTGAACTATTTTAAGGACTGGTCTTGGGATTAATCTTGGTCAGTATTTGAACAACTGTACTAAAATTAAAATTTTAATTATATTACTTCAATTAAAAAAAACTTGGATTATTGGACATTCTAAGTCGATATAAAAGGAATAATGCTAACAATAGGTGAGAGAAAATAAAATTACCAAGGACCTCATGCTTACACAGGGCTTTTGGGTTTATTTTAGTTATATTAAGTATAGAAGCCATAGAGTAGGGCCTGGATTAATTTCCTTAGGGAATACCATTACCTGTATTTTGTCACACTATTACTTTTCTTGATGCACCTATTTTTCCTCTCGAGCCCAGAGAACTGCGAACACTTTGCTGCACAGAACTGTTGGAGACTGAATTAAGCCTTTTTATGGCCTTGGTGACAATAATGTTCTCCTGGGAGAGGAGTGCTGGGCACCAGAGTTTGCTTAGCAGAAGCAGGACAGCATGCCTGGACCCTTCCTTTCCTGGCTGAGTGTTACTTTGGGACTGGTGAACACCATCATACCTTCACCACAAAGCAGTGTTTCAGAAAAGAAAGACTGAATGCTGCTTAGTTCTTTAGAAAAACATAAGCACTACCCCTGGGAGAAAAGTCCAAGCTTCTGGTTTGCAGCTGGATACCAACACCTCCTGGCAGCCTTGCATGAGGGCTGTCAGATTAAAAAGCTGTATGTCTGTTCTCAGTAGTTCTTACTTCTGTCTTGGAAGGTGAATCTCACTTTGGATCTCATTTTGATCCATTTATCGCTCCCTTGTGTTAACTAAGAAGCCTGACCTTCTAGATAAGTTTTGGCTCATTGCAGGGTGTTTTCAAAGGCCTAAGGCTTTTGTTGAACCTACTCCTCATAGAGGATTAATTGTAATATGAACAGGAGTCGAAAATCACAGGGAGGAAGATCTGAATAGTATTGGTCAGTAAAAATGCTATTGAGCTACCAATTTGATATAAAAATATAAATGTGATTCTCTGATGTATTACACTGTTTTTGTTTTTTTTTTCCAATAGAGTGAGAAGTACAGAAACATTAATGCATCTATATATTGCATAGAAAATATTGCAAGTGAAGATCTTTTTCTGAATGCTTCTCTTACCCCATGCCCTAAGGCATGTTTCAAATAGGTGGTCGGAAGCATTTATCAGTCTCTCTCACTTCAGCTGTGCAGGAATGCCTTCATTCCTATTTTGATATGTATTATAAGCTTGCGAATTATTCAGGATATATATATGTATATGACATAGAAAAAAGGCAAAGAGGAAAAATAAATGTTCAACAGCATTAACCATGATTAAATTTCAACTATAACAAGCTTTTAATCTCTTTAGCTTTTTAGTCTTCAGATTGAAAGAACATTTTTCTAAAATGAAATTAAGTTTTGAGTACTTTTTTTTTAAAAAAAGAAACATTATAGACATATTAGTGCAACTGATAGAATGAAAATAACTGAGAATTACTAAATTAGGGAAAAGTGGATGGAATTTGTTTAATTAATCTACAAAGTTCTAATTAACCTTTCCAGCGGCCCAGTTAAGGTTCAGGAGATATATCAGAAGATATCCTTAAAATGAAATTACAAATTACTTTAAATTGCACATCAGTTGATTCCATCAACTAATTACTTTCATTCTGAGTTTAACAAGATAAATTCAAAACACCAGATAAGTGGGGGAAGAAAGAATAACCAAAATATTGTGAAAGCAGCTTTGGCTAGAAGAAAAAAAACACAAGTTGCTCCAGTGGGATGGAGGCACATTGAAGATTATTAGAAATAAAAGATTGTTTTGGGGAGCTATTTAAAAGAAAATAATAGTAAAGTTCACCAAATTTGCAATTGAATCAGTATGATGCCTATTCTCATGCTGAGTAGAAAATATGAAGATTTTGTAGCTACCATGCATTTTTAAACTTTGATTGCTCAAAGAATGAGCCTCTGTTTTAGAAATGTTTCTGAACTCTGGCCTTGTGACCAAACTATCTTCAGCTCACTGTTGAAAGGTGAAATAACTCCCCTGGATTTATTTTGGATATACTCCTGGGAAGGTGAATGTTTCTAACCCCAGATGTCATGTAGACTAATATAGTTGCTTCTGCACAGTCCTTGGTCTCTCCCAGTTCTTTCCTGTTGGATGTTATAAATCTAAGTTTTGGTCATTAAATTTGTTTTGAATTTATTATTCAAAGTTGGAAAAAGGTCCTTTGGTATGCAGTCATTTGAGAACCTCAAAGAGCAGAGGTTCAGCAAAACCTTCTGCATGAAATGTTTATTTCAAAATGGTCTTCAGCTACAGTGAAACTGGAATTCCTGGTCACAGAAGCCTGTTCAGTTCCTACACAAGATCATCCACATAAATGATATGGCTAAGCTAGCATCCTTACAGTGCAATAGTTAGCTAAGCTAAGGTAAAAGAAAAAAGTAGTTTGGAACTGGGTGTAAAATGTTCACAAGTTTTCCAGGTATTCAAAACTATTTAAAATGCTATTGCTATTATGTGCCTTATTTTGATCTATGAGCTTGACTTAAAGTTATAGTTTTTATAATTAATTTGTAGTCTTGATTGTTCTGGCTCAAAAAGAGATAATAAATGGTAAAGTTTCAGGAATTACAGGCCAACGAAAGCAGGGATAAATACACAAGTAGGAACAGGACCTATTTTGAGATGACTAGTTTTACACTATATTATTATGTTCTGGAAGTTTTGTTAATGTTACATCTGATGAATTTGGTATCAAAAGGGATGAGAAATGTAATTCCATTGGAATTTAAATATTTTATGGGGTCGAGGAAATTTCAAAAACATTTGTAACAAAATGAAATAATTTTCTGCTTTCTGCAGGAAATATCAGGATGTTTGATAACATTTAAATAATTTGCATGGGGGTGATCACATTTAACTATACTTAACTATCTAAAATTCATTTGTCTATCTGGATGGCTCCCAAAGATCTCTTAACATACAGTGAAGGTACAGAAGTCGAAAATGAATAATCTCACTTCTCTGAGATATATTTTTCAGAATGACATAAATGCTCCCCTGCAAAATCTGATTTCTTTTCCATTACTTTAAAAGGAGCCTATGCAGGGGGGTTGGATTTTTTTTTTCTTCACTAGACATAAAGCGATTTCTAGATTTAGTTCTGAAAAAATCAGTCCTGGCCAGCAGTGAAAAATTTTGGGTTTCTTTTAAGAAAAAAATGAACTCCATATAGTGAGTTCATAGCATAATTTTAATTATGCTATTAAAATTTATTAGTTTTAAGGATATGCATTCAGGGAAATAAGATGTGAAGAACTGAGAGCTTTGTTTGTTACTGATGTAGAAAGTGAAAGGTGCTGGTCCCTGATGGCACTCATAGGCCAGGATGGCCCTGACCATCCCCTTGGTGACCACCATCCCACCCCTCCCCTCCCCATGGTTACAGGACCCTGTTTCTTCTCAGCCCTGGTTCACAGCCTTGCCACAGCCTCATCTCGTGGCAGGTGAGTCAGGGCCCTCTCCATCACCCTCTTCTGCTCCTGGTTGGATTTTAACCCTGGTTCAACACCTGCCCTGTCTGGGGCTGTTCATGGATGCTGTTAATAACCCGTTGCTCTGCCTGTAGTCCCCATCAGATGAAATCTCCTGATGAAGGCATGGCTGGTGCGAAGGTTGCTCCTGGCTCCCTGTACCAGGGGGAGCAGATGGACCTCACAGCACCCTGGTTTCGAGTGGCCTCCGGATAAATTCTGACATCCAGGACAGAGCCAGGAATTGAAAAAACAAGACATACAAAAAGTAGACATCCAAAAGAAAACCAGAAAAACAAAAAAAACCAATACCACACAGCTTGGTGTCAACAGCAAAAATGCTGAGGGTAGACAGTGGAATTGAGTGCACCCTCATCAAGTTTGCTGATGACAGCAAAATGTGTGGTGTGGTTGACGTATTGGAGGGAAGTTTGGCCACCCAGAGGAATCTTGACAGCTGAGTGCCTCAAAGAAGGCAGGATCACCTCTCCTGTGAGGACAGGCTGTTCAGATTGGAGAAGAGAAAGCTCAGGGCAGACCTTACAGTGGCCCTCCAGTACCTGAAGAAGGACTACAGTAAAGCTGGAGAGGGACTTTTTACAAGTCATGTAGTGATAGGACAAGACGTAATGGCTTTAAACTGGAAGAGGGTAGATTTAGGCCAGATATTAGGAAGAAATTCTTTGGTGTGTGGGTGGTGAGACACTGCAACAAGTTACCAGAGCAGTTTGGAATGCCTCACTTCCCTGGAAGTGTTCAAGGCCAGGTTGGACAGGGCTTTGAGTAACCTGATCTAGTGGGAGGTGTTCCTGCCTATGTAGGGGGGTTGGACCTAGATGATCTTTAAGGTCCCTTTGAATAGAAACCAATCTATGATTCTAAATGTTGTTGGCAGTTGGGTCATGAAAATCGAAACCCTGTGCAGTGGTCAAGGGCTGAGCCAAGAGGCTGGAAGGAGCAGAGCAGACTCAGCACTTGGAAAAAAGATAAGCAGTGTGATCAATAATTTTTTTTTTAACTCCTTAAGAGCTGCAGCAAGTCCTGTCTGGTAGAGCTTGTGAAAATTAGCTTTTAATAGTTAGCAGCTATGAGGCTTGTTTTTTCTTATGACAGACCAATGGCTGATGATCTTGAGTGAGCCACTACAGGGCGTGCGTGTTTTCTTTGAGACACAGATGTGGGATTGGAAGTTTCTGAGGGTAGACAAGGAGGCAGCATAACTCCACCAGAGACAAAAAATGCTAGAGTTCACCTGTGAACAAGAAATAGCAGAAACACATGCCATCAACTTGGTTGCGGTGAAGATTTCTCAATATAAAAATAATGTCTGTTCAGAAAAGATCATGGTGAAAGTACTCCCTGTCCAGGCAGCAGATGTACGATTGTACAGCTCCTACTTTTTAGCTCTTCATCTAGTTTATCTGTCAGAGAAAGAAAATCAAATTATAAGTACCCAGTTTAGTGGAGAAAGGAAGAATAAGGGCACTATAAAAAGGGATTCTGGACAATCACTCAGATACTCAGATCTTTTTGTAAGCTGATAGAACTAGAAAGCTGTTAGGTTTTGAAATATATTATCATATATTAAGATTTTTTGAAATAGTTGAGATACAAATGCAGTACATGGAACTGGTAGGATGCATAGTAAATGACTCAAAGCATGAATCAATCTTTCAGCTTTTAAGCTCTGCAAAGATAGTCCTGCATTTAGGTTTGGACCCATGTAACTACCTTACTCTAGGGTTAATTTGTGCTGTTTTGCAGTGGACTGTTGGTAAACTTGTGTTTTTTTCTCTAGAGCTTTACGTCTGAATAGCAAATATCTATTTTTATTTTATATATATATATACAGAGCTTTGTAATACCTTATACTAAATTCATATTTAAATAGAACATTATTATAGTGTAATACATAACAATATTAATGTGTGACACATGGCTACAGTTTAATAGATTTTAATTGTGTTGATTACATAACATTGTAGTTGGATTAATGGGATGTCTGTGGGTATCTTTTTAGTAGATGACATTATTAATCAGTGCCTTATTCACAAAGATGTGGAAAGTGAATGCCAAACACAAACTTCTGGCAAACAGAGCTGTGTGAAGGCTGTAGTAATGCTGGAACTCAGCTATTTCATCTTAAATGTTCCTCTCCATGCATCTTGGTGTATGGGTTTAAAATCTGGACTTTGTCAAGAGATGCAGAAATGTTCTTTACTTGTCAAAAACCTACCAGTAGGCTCTCCTTCACCTTGTGTGTCCAGGGGATAGACAGCAGTGATGAAATGTCAGCATCACTATTATTATCCCTGCATTATACACTTTTCTTGTTACAATATAAAACAAATTTTAATTATAGTACAAATTATAAGATACAGCTATAAAGTGGTAAACAAAGAACTAATCTGTGTTCCTTCTGTACTTATTATTCATTGACTAATTAGTTTCTCTCTCAGGTTCTGAGTGGCTCTTATCTCCTGAGGATACAAAGGTTAATTTTGAAGTGGTTACAAATATTCAGCCAACATTATAATTAATAGTAACACTTCAAGCAGTCATCTCCTATCCCAATAAGGAACATTTGCTAATTAGCCAGACTATTGGCATTATTCAGGATATTTAACTTTTCACTGTGCAGTCAACTGAGCTCATGAAGCTGGATAATACCTCTTAAAACTGCGGAGCTGATAGAAAGGTTAAGCCACTTCAAATGCTTAAGCATCTAAACAAATAAATCTTATGTACTTAATATCATCCTGACAGATCCTCAAACACTTTATAAACTACTGGCCAGATCATAACATTACATGGATATGAATCTTCCATGGATTCACAAACATTTTTAAGCTGGTAAGAAATAAAAATAAAATCAGCTCTAGTCTCATGGATTACAGAGCATAATTTGTCCACCATAGAAATTAATTTTCTTACCTAGTAAGAGAAAGGAGTATGAATTGAAAGAAATGGTGATATTAGGCATAGTTTAGTATAAAAAGACATTCAGTGTTTTTAAATGGCAAATATATCCAATTAAAATGAGTTGCACAAATGGAGAAATTTGCTTATTTAGTATAACATACATGCACTTTATTGTGGCTCTTGAAGAGTGCTGTGGGAACTTCTGACTGTGGTCTGGTTAGGATACAGAGAAGCCATTTCATACCTGAGGTAATTTTATTGACCATAGACCAGGCATGAAACAGAAAATGTCTCTGATTCTCTATGACATTCAAAAGTCCTGTGAATAATGCAGGTAACCCTAAATGTGATTTTTGCTTTGAGAGCCTCCAGCGTTGAAAAGTCTTTTGCAAACAAAAGCATTGCAAAATCTCATTCCGAATTATGACCCCTGAAAAAGAACAACCTATAACACCTATGTGTTGCTGGCCATTGCTTGTCCAGATTCCTTATTAAAGAAGAAGGATTTATGATACCCCTGCTTGGATTTACAGACACATCAGAGTAAAGCAGACAGCAGATGCAGCTGTAATTTGTAGGTACTTCCTTTACAATCCCTTCAGTGTGTGTTTTGCAGAGAACTTGTTTGTTTTTTCCTCTGATTATTAAAAATACTCAGTTATTTATATTTACTTGTCATAATTTCAATAGCAGATTAAAACTGGCATGTTTTCCCTTCATTTTTTGCATAATTTGCTGTTTGTTGTTTTAAAAAAAATCATAAAAGGAATGAGTATCAAAGGTTGCTCACAGTGGTCTTTCTTTTTCTTTTTTTAAGTCCTTGGCAGAATAAGAACTGGGCATGAAATGTGTGCCTGTGTGACTAATACGAGTCTTATCATAACCTTTGTGTGCAAAGGTCTTTTTCTGATTAAAGCAAATCAATTTGAAAATGTGAAACTTGAAATACAATTTTTTTGTAATATTTTAAAGTTCAAATAGAAAGTGCAGTAGGAAGAAGGGCTGCACAAAGCATAATTTTCTAAATCAATTTTTGTTATGCTTTTTCTGAACTCAGACACTGTGTCTATTTTTTTCTTGTTTTTAGTAAGTTTTAAAACATTCATAAATTATTGAGAATGGAGAAAAATGTGCATAATAATAAAGCAGAAGTTGAAATAAGTAGTTAGAGAAATAATGGTGTTTGTATGCTAATTATTTTGAGTGTTGGATACATATGGAAAGCATCTGCTGTAACCTGACCTTTTCTGTAGAACTTGTTTTATGTTAAGCCTTTTAAATATATGGCATTTTTTGTTAATAGTAAAAAAGAAAAAGATTATTAAAGCCACTGGGAACTAATTGTCTCAGGATTGGGGTATGCTGTTAAATTATAACTACTGATATATCTGTTCTGTATGTTTGGAATTGCAATATCTGGTGCCGTTTTTCAAGTGCAGGAGCAGCTGTGGAGCATGGGAAATTTTAAACTGATATGGGTATTTTTAATTCATGTTAACTTTAAAATAACATAAGAAAGAAACTGCCATCCAATAGAAGACGAAATATCAGGCTGCATGATACAATATAATGTGGGCTAGAAAAAAAAATCTTTCTTTTGTTTATTAGGCCTTACTGGGTCATACCATGGCTATAAATATGTTCTTTTATACAGACTGAAAGGTTTAGTCTAAAACAGCTTGTAAATGTTGCAGCTACAGGCATATGGAGATTTGTGCTAATGTTTTACAAAAAGCTAGAAACCTACCTGAGCAGAGTTATAAGAGTAGGTGGGGGAAAATGGATTGAATATTTAGAGAACTTAAAGCATTTTCTAATTACTTTACATTCTAAATTTTCTCTTTACTTTCTAATTTTTAAAAATATGAATATATTACTTTATGCCGTCTGCAGTTGTTCCATAAATCTAGTTTTATTTTGCTCTCAATTTGCAGCTACTGATTTATTTAGAATTACAGAAAAGAAGAAGGGCAGGTAGGAAATATTTTCCTGTGGAGACATCAAGTACAGCATTTGAAGGCCATGTGAGAAGATTAGATACATTTTTAGAGAGGTAAGGAGTAGGGGTGGGAATTGCTTACATTAGGATTCGAGGCATTGAGAGGATAAAATTCTCCTGGAGACGTTCATTCTGTATTTATATGGCCAGAATGCTTTATGGAACACATAAGAAAGATGATAACATGTTCCAATAATGTATTTGGAGCATCTAGAACAATTATGTTGTATAGAAAGTGAAAAATAAGCATGGTAACTTTTCCAAAACTTAACACAATCTCAGTAGGTTGAAAAAGCATACCAAAGCAGCAAATATGGCATTAGGCTGTATTAGGCTGACAGTAACAGTAATCACAACATGTTAAGAGAGAATTAGAGGGTGGTTAAGGTAGAAAATTAATAATACTGGGAGACACTGATTACACCTATACTGACTCTGTAACAAAAATGCATGATGCAGAGCCAACATTTTAGATCCCCAGAATGCTTACTTGTTGGAAAACCTGGTCAGCTCGTAAGCAAGAAGAGACGTGTCTTGATTTACCTTTTTGTTGTGCACAGGATCTGCTTATAGAACTTCTAGTACCTTTTGGGGAATAATTTTGTTGTAACATATCCAATTCAACATCCCTGTAGGAAATCTAACAAAAAAAGGAGAATTACAGGAAAATGTTCATATGAATTACATAAAAACATAAGTGAATAAGGTAAAACATTCAGAGGCAACACAAAGTGTTTTTACAAGCCTATTTTATAGGTATGGTGAAAATAGAAAATAATCAATACACACTCTAAGGAACAAAATCATTTACTGGTTGTGAGAGTCTGATCTCACTGATTTGCAATTGTCTCAAAAGAGCAATTTTAAAGTGAATAGCCCTGGCTAGGGTGGAGGACCTGGCCTGGCCAGAGCTGAGCAGGGGGTGAAGCCCGGGAAGATAAGAACCACTGGGTGGAGACTGCTCCCCTTTTCTGAGGGCCTGCAATGCTGGGACATCCCTCCAGGCACGATCACCCTGGCCAGGGTGGAGGAAGCCACCTTGATTGTACTGATGCTGATGTACCTGGCTGAGGGGGCTGGAAGGGAGCGGGGAGTGACACCTGGAAGGAGATAAGAACTGATGAGTTGGGGGGGACTGCACCCTTCTGTGGAAGCTCCCCCCCTCCAGGCAGCCTGTCTGCAATGGCTCTGATGCCAATGCCCCTGGCTGCTGGGGGAGCTGACTGACAGCTGCCCCTTCGGAACAAAAGGAACTCAGGGGTATATATGGCTGTCCATGCTGTGTCTGTTTTGTCATCTCTTGACCCACGGCCATTTTGCATGGGACCCTGTCCAGGATCAGCGCCATCTTGAAGAAACTCGCTGGACAGCTGCACCCCTGGTGGTGACTCTCTTTCTCTCATTCTTTCTTCCTACATTCTTACCCTTTTTCTACACTTTTTTCTCTCTCTTATATCTTCTTTTCCTCTCTTCCTCTTTTGCCTGACTCTATATTTTTGCCTGTGTCAATTGTCAAATAAAGTCTGCTTACACCCAACCCTTCTATGGATGGACTTTGTTTCACGGATCCAAAACAAAAATAAATTCTAATGTTACCACGGACCGTATCACTAAGGTTAAGAGTAGAGCAAGGGAAATTGTTAGAAACAAGAAGATTTTGCTCCTTCTGAAAAGTGGAAATCTTTTCTCAGTGAAAAATAAATTAAAAGAGCTTAATTTTTGACAAGGCTAAAACCCCAGTATTTTGCCTCGTCAAGACATATTTTGAGGTGCATCTTGAAAAGCAGAAAAATTAGGTTATAATTTTTTTAAAAATTATTTCACATGTTGGGGAAATTATAAATTAATATGCTATTGCAATTGAGACATTATTTACAGGGAATGGATATCAAGAGTAATATGACATTAAGCTCATATAAGAGATTTTAGAAAAAAATCAATACGATTGGGAGAAAATCAATAAGTGTAGGTGACATGCAATCTAAGGAGAGCCAGTGATTAAAGTGGTAAGCTACTGATGTATATCCTTCTGTTTAAATCAGCATTAATAGAATTATTGCAGATATTTTTCTGAAAACATGAGGTCAAGACTCAACTGTGCTTCAAAACTCTAATACGCTGTCATGAATCATTAGGAGAAGAATTAAGAAGAAAGCATACTTCTGAAAATAGGTTTATAAGACAATAATGCACTTAAATGTAGAATATTGAATGACGTGTTGGTCAATCCATCTCAAAATTGATTCAGTAGAACCAGAAAAGTTAGAGAGACTGGCTCTTATTCAAAGACAGATCACAGAGGCTAGTATTAGAAAAATGTCTGAAAGAGTAATGTTTGAAACCATACCTGGCATGCAGAAAGTCAGCAGGGAACATGGACAATAGGAAGGTGTTCCTGCATATGACTAAATGTACATAGAAAGAAATATTATTCATTTGCAACGTGGAACTCTTTAATTGAGTAATTGATAGGCCCATACTATGAAGGGACTACAGTAGGAATGAAGTATTTCCTTTAGGGTAGCTCAAACATTCACTCCTGTAGCTGGTAGTCCAGACTGAACCTCCAGTTTGGAATCCCAAACTGCTAATTGCCATAAGCTGCAATTGTCCATATTTTCAAAAGTCTTTCTATATTTTATAATATTGTCCATGAGTGGAAACAGGATGAACTGGAAGGAATTTTTATCAGAAAGGATCAGGATTGTTCTTACATTCTTATGAAAACAAACATGAAAACAGATCCAGAAAATCATATCAAATAAGAAAACAGTTGGAAAAGTCAAAATGTTCCACTGCAAAATTTTGTGAATACAACTTTATGATTTTTTAAATTGGTCTAATACATGATAGCAGTTTTTAAAACCATACAGGCACAAATATTAAATATTTTAGTTTGTATTAAGATTAGGTTTATTTGATCATAAAATTATGTAATTAGTTCTAAGTAAAATTAACTTTTTAAAAAAAGCCTAGCATTTAAAATTATTTTAGGAAAAAAGATCTTTTTTGGTAGCTAAGGAAAAAAGACTTTTTCTTGGTTTTAAATGATTCTTACCAAACTTCTTTTGTTGGCATTTCATCAAAACTGTGTTTGAGTGTTTGAAGAAAGAAGCAGACAGATGTATTGTTAAAATCTATATTCTACAGACCCACTATCATCCTGAATTTGGCTCACTCTTCATTTTGCAAAGTTTCCTGTCTGCCTGGTTCTCTTTTGGACTGTGAGCTGTATATTTATAAATTGTTTATGTTCATGTAGATGAAAACTATGTGCTTGCACAATTTCAATTTCTACATTTGCTGCCACCCCTTGACTTCCACCGGCTCAGCAAGAAAATTATTTCTGTGTGTATTTCTGTGTAAGAGAAAGCAGGTGGGTATAGTAATTATTTTTCCATATGAAAGCAAGGAAGCTGGGATTTTTGGCCATTCCTGAAAGAAAGAAAAGGGCATATAAGGAAAATTCAATGGCAAAGCTGCTTGTATTTACTTTCATGCCCCGATCATCCTCTGCCCCTCTTTTTCTCCTCACTTTCATACTGATTGTGGAATTGAATTGATCTAATATGAGAAGTTTTTCTCCTGTGAAAGCAGAAGACAATTATTTCCTGCAAGCTGCTGGTTCCTAATATTACAGCAACTTTCTGTCAGCTGGTGGGAAGTAGTTGCCAGGTGGTGGGGAGTAGTAGACTGCTAGTACATTATGTGTGTGGCTTTTAAGATCAGCATCACATGTTACAGTCTGAAAATACAACAAATCGCAGACAGCAGTGAAACAACACCTTTCTCTTTTGCAAAAGTAGGATAAACTTACATAATGTCAGGTATTAAATCACAGTAATAAGTTGTTATTGGAGACATATGGGAAGAGTATATGCAAGCTTCTTTACAGGAATACGACAGTGCAAAAATAGTCTTGGCACAGAGATGCTGTGGTATCACTGGAAAAAAATATCTCTAAAAATAGGAAATACTCATCTTGAGCTAAATGGAAAATAAAATAAGACAGTTCTCAAAGGAATTATAGAAACTAATTCATGTGGTAGGCAAGTAGCCTGAAAGAAACAGCTATAGTATTTATTTTTCCCTGCATTTTTTTTTTTCCCTACTTGACCAGGGGGATCAGCTTAAGTGCCATCTGCCTGTCTGAGAAATCATCTCTGAAAATGGCTTCTGTGGAGGTGGGATGACCATATAGGTTAGACTGAGCCAATGAGGAATATGAGAAATGCTTTGTGACTTGGCCCATTTGACACCTTCTAATTTGCCAGTCTCATGGGTAAAATATATTAAGAACATCAGCCTAAAAAAGTTGTTTTGCAATATTCGCAGACGGAAAGAAGGAGGGAAGGATAGAAAGAGAAAGAGGAGACAGCTTGTTTGTGTGAAGGCTGAGGTGTAAAAAGCTAAGGGCAATCTCTGTGAAAAAAACACACAGACACAAAAAAACCACCACAAAATGAGAGAGAAACACTTATGATACTGCCTGGATAAAATTCAGGCTTGAAACAGCACTAGTTCTGAATATGTCTAGGGTATAAATAAATCTATTTACACTTCAGTTGTAATCTTCTGCTGTGGAGAGAAGTTTTATAATGTATGCAGCATGCATACATACATATTATTGCAGCATGCAATGCTTGCATTTTTTTTTTTTAATTGAAATCCCCAAGACTGACCAAAAAGTCACTCATGCTAAAAAAACACGAGCCAAAAATACTTCAGTGGGTGGGTGTGCATCAAGAATATTATTGCCTCGTCCTTCTTATGCATTTGTAACTCCACTCTAGTATTCCAAACAGTTATTATCTGTTACTCCATCACTTCTGCAATTTCATCTCTTCAGTTTTCCTTATTTTTTCTTCTTAGACTGTTAGTTTCCCCCTTTGCAATACTGTTGCCTGCTAAAGATATTTAACGCAGCTGAGAGGAAGACAGGTAACATATTTTGTCCTTATAATGTTGGGTAGTTTTTTGATTTTTCTTCGAAATATTCTTCAAGGTTTTAGGTTTTAGGTGTGTTTTTGTTCTGTTTTTGTTTTTTTAAAAATTAAATATTCTTTAAATTATTTCTGATATATATAATAACAGTTAAGAACCGATATGTGTATAAATCTGTAATCTATTCAGTTCATAAAGGACTTAGTAAAAGGAATGTAGTAATATTTTGCATAGTAAGAGTTTGTTCTACTGCAAAATTATTTCTGTTTTTTTTTTTTTAATTTCTGTTTGACTGAAAAAAATAAATATTATGGTTTAAAAGGAGAATGAGTTTAAAGAGAAAATATGGAAAGGTATATAGATAGGCAAAATAATTTTTCACTTCCCAATCTCTTCTTTTAATGTTCTTTCTGACTTGTGGTTAACAGTATACTCTATTTGTCTTATTCTTACATTCGCATTCAAAAAAACCAAGATTTTTTTTCTAAATTTGGAAGAAAATCAAGTCGTTTAATGTTGTCTGAATGACCTCCCATAAACACAGGATAATAAAATTTCCTCTCAGTTTAAAAATTGATAAAGTCATGATGAAGCATTTTGTACTTAGCAAAGTATTTAAAATCTTTTATGTTACAGAATATTAAATTCTGCTTTATTTTTAGTTTCATGGGTTTGGATAAAGAAAGATTCCAATTTAAAATTTAAGACTGGCTGAAAGCTTTACCTTTTTTCAGGGTTATTATCTGCAGGGTGAAACTGCTGCTCTCTGCGTTAGACTTGCTGCAGACAGAGCTCTGAAGTCACCACAGATGCTAAAGGAGGGGCAGAGCTTAGCTCAAAACTTTGGTGTTGGACTCTGCTTGGTCCCCACGAACAGGATCAGTGCTGGTGCCAAGTGGGGTCTGATGAAACACCTGTTTAACATTACTAAGACAACAGCAGTAACCCAGAACTATGGGCCACGTTACTGAAATTCACCATTGTTGTGTCTGACTTCATGTAACATAGGTGGGCAAAGTGGAACTGAATTAAAGTTTTTGCCTTCTGCAGCATTCACAGAAAGCCCATTGCCTTAATGTTCAGAAACACATTTTGAAAACGGGTTTAGATTGTCAGTTTTAGCCAGTTTGCTTAAGTTATAATTAAGTTGGAAAGCTGTATCTGCAATTGCAGTTTAAATCATGGTGGAATTAGGGCAGATATCATGGATGTGAACAGTGAGGAAACATCTAGGGAAAAGTTTAGATTAACACTGCAGTAAACAGAGGTTCATAGAGAACAGTATATTAGCTTAAATTTTTCTATAACAATAAAGAAATTCCATAAAAATCACACCAATACAGAATGAGAAGAAGCAGACCACGTGGCAAATCAGTCCAGCTGTTTGGTCTAGTAAGCAGTGACTGCATTTTTTGTTTTAGGGTATAGTTTCACATATTTATGGTGCTGTGATTTCAGTGCTAGCTAAGTAAATTATACAAGCTTCCATAAATGAATAGTTTTAAGATGCTCTTTTCCAATTATTTTATAATAGCTGAAATCTGAGGTGACCAGTTTGCAGATGACAATGCTACTCTCCAGATTTAAGAAGAAATGTGGCCAGAGTGACATAACAAAGAATGGCAGATCACCTTTCTCAGCAAGGGACTAAAACCAGCTGTAGCAATGCCAAATTAATTTCCTCAGCCAGACAGTAGGCATCACCAGTATGTTCTACACGTAATATCTGTTTGTTTTACCTCAGGCCATGTTTGAACTGTGCTGCAGATTTTCTCTATGCCCCAAACATGACTAGGCACTAGTGGAAATAATAAATTACATCAACTAAATAATGCAAAACCAGTTATCCATAGCCTGGTGTCAGTCCCATCTCACAAAGTCTTACAGGAACTTCATTTGAATATTGAGCAGAAGATGTGTTTGAATTGCACACTGGAGAGGTTTTTGCAGAGGGGAGCAGTTTCTTTTAAACTATTCTGAAAAAGCTTTTTTTTTAAAGCAGTGGAAAATTCCCCTTGAAATGAAGAACATATTAGAAAATCATTATTTTGACCCTACGTGGATGCAGATTAAGAATTTACACTGATGTTAATTAGAGTAAGGACTTGATTATTTTGTAGCCTGTGTTCTTTAATACAGGAGAATCATTTATAATTCCTAAAAGCAATGCAGTGGCTGCAGAATGAAGTAATGAAAATTATTTAAGTCAACAGCAGTTTACTTAAAACCATTTTTTAAAGGGTTTGAAGCTAGCCTATTCCTTTTCTTGTCATTGTACCTATCTAACTGGTATCTAAAATGGTTTACAGTCAAAACACCGAGAGACTGAAATAGTGTTTCACACTATTTTCTTGTTAAGTGTAGTTACATATTTTGTTACTTGTAAGTTGTTGGTGAGCCATATCTGATACTTACTGTTCTAGATCAAACAGAAATAAGATCACTCTCATTCTTTAATAATTATCCATATATTTTTGCACAGCAATCATAGAAACGTAGAATGATGTAGGTTGGAAAGGACCTCAAAGATCATCTAGTTCCAACACCCCTGCATGGGCAGGGACACCTCCCACTAGATCAGGTTGCTCAAAGCCCCATCCAACTTGACCTTGACGACTTCCAGGGAGGTGGCATACACCACTTCTTTGTGGAATCTGTGCCACTGTCTCACCACCCTCACAGAGAAGAATGCCTTCCTCATATCTAATCTAAAGCTATTCTCTTTTGGTTTAAAGCCATTACCCCTTGTTCTGTTGCTAGATGCCCTTGTAAAAAGTCCCTTTCCAGCTTTCTTGCAGGCATTGGAAGGCATATAAAACATTTCCCTTGAGCCTTCTCTTCTCCAGGCTGAACAACCTTAACTCTCTCAACCTGTTCTCAAAGGAGAGGTGTTCCAGCCCTCTAATCATCTTCATGGATCTGCTCTGTACTTGCTTCAAGAGCTACATGCCCTTGCTGTGTTGGGGGCCCCACAACTGGACACAGTGCTTGAGGTGGGGGTCTCATGAGAGTGGAGAGAGACAATCACCTCACTTGATCTGATGGTCGCACTTTTTTGATGCAGGCCAGGGTACCATTGACTTTCAAATGCTCCTTGGTGTCTCATGTTGAGCTTCTCATCAACAGACACCCCAAAGTCCTTCTCCTCAAACCTGTTCTCAATCCATTCTCCACACAGACTGTATTTGTGCTTGGTATTGCCCTTACTTATGTGCAGAACCTTGCATTTGCCCTTTCTGGATCTCATGAGATTGGCATGGGTCCACCTCTCAAGCCTGTCAAGGTCCCTCTGGATAGACCCCCTTCCCTCCAGCAAGTCAAGCACTCTACACAACTTCATGTCATAAGCAAACTTGTTGAGGCTGCACTCCATCCTACTGCACATATCACTGACAAAGATGTTAGACTCCGTTGGTGCCAGTACCGACCCCTGAAGAAATTCATGTCTATTTTGGATCAACAGATATTTTAAGCACCTACAGTATTAAAAACGAAAGATACAAGATATAAAAAGGAGTACTCACCATTCTTTGATAAAGCTGTTCCAAATTACTTTCTCTTCAAATGACATCTCATAATTTCCTGATGTGTCTTGTTCATCATATTCCTTGGTTGTGCTTCTTGATGAGTTTTTTAGCTCTGCAGACACAGACTGTCTTTTGTGCATATGAACATATGATAAGTGCCTCATTAATGTCACCTGTGTCAGGGTCCCTAGAATCCAGCACAATGTTCGTTTCAATTATAACTGGTGATAAGTGTTAGCAGTAAATATATACTACACTCACCTTATGAATGGGAAGGACAAGAGTCTTTGGAAATTTCTTTGATATTTCATGCACAATGTAGAGCCTAGACTGCTATCTATAACAACTGAGATTTAAAATGTTAAATTTCAGAAGAATGAGGGAATAAATTTAATTTCCTTGGAAAACTTTCTTTGCCCTAGTTTATAGGCTTTTTCTTGACTTTTCTGTGGGACATACTTTGGTAAAAAGGGAACATCTTGTTAAGATCTGTCAACATTTGGAACACAAGCGTTAGCACCTGTTCACATCTTTTGTAAACATATTCAATATAATACCATATGTTACCAATGGCTGAGAAAATGTGATTAATGTGCAATACTAGCTCCAGTCTTCTCATGCCACTTTAGTGTTATGCAGAATTTAGCAGCATTTCCCTAAACATTGACAAGGGATTTTTTCTTTTGGGACATACAAAAGGTGTAATAACAAATACAGGAGAAACATTTATTTAAATATCTGTTTCATTTTTAAAAAAAAATTAGTTTGTATTCCACATAACTGGAAGAGAGTATTTTCCCATTATGAGATCTTTCACATACATATATAACACATATGCATGTTTCTACATGATCTTGTAGTAGCAACAGAAACAAGTCGTAAGGGACTGCAAGCTATCTAACATGCTATGTATTTACTTTTATTTTCTCTCACCCAACTGTATGTTTGTCAGCCTGTGGAGTTTTTTACAGTCTTATACTGCAGTAGTTGCTTATTCCCATTTAACTGTAATCATGGGGTCTTGATCCTGCTGGGATCTTTGAGACCACACATTATAAAAGACCTTCGAAGCAGTGTTTGAAATGGAAACTCAGAAATCTTGGCAGGAAACCCCTCCTGCAACCCATTAGCTTTTGTCTGTGTGGGAGAAATACACCTGTTGTCCTCAGAGAATTATGAACAAGGCATATTGGTCCATTTTTGCTCATGCCATAAAGGATGGTATGAATCTGAGGCTGCCTGTGAATATACAAAACAAAAAGGGGTAGGAATATAAGGAAAAATTCATGGAAAATGAATCTGCGTCAAACTTTCAGGAATGCTCTTGTGAAAATTGGATGTGTGTTTGGTTAACACATGATTAATTTAGTATTGATGTTTCTTGTGGGCAAGCTGGATTTGTGAAAGTATTTATAGATCAAAGCAAGGGGAGAGATTGCATGAAGAATTAGGGTTTTAGGGCTTTTTTAAAGCTAAACCTTGGACACTACTACAATGAAAAAATAATTACTTACGTAGACTTAATTCTATGGTCTTCTGTAATATTAAGAATATCTTCAAGGAGACATAATTTAGAGTTACGTTGAAGTCTGCAAAACAGCAACTATTTCATCTCTTCAGCATTTTTAATCATATGAGTAGATCAATAGGAATGCTCTAAATGAGGAACTAGAAAACTCATGGTCTTTTATCTTGACATAAAATGTAAGTTTTCTTGGAAACCTTTAATCTGACTGTCATCTATTTTCATTCACAGCAGTGAGCTTGTGAAGAGCTCTGCCTCTGCAGTGCAATACCACTCTCTAGAAAGAGGTTTATAAAAAAGAAATGTTTGTTTATTGAAATCCCTATCAAGAGAATGTCAGTACTTTTGAGAATTAAACATTCTTACTCTGCATTCTGCGTCTGAGCAAACAGTTTCTATTAGGATAATGTCTAATGTAATAAGTCTTTGTCTGTGAATGTTCTTCCCCCTAAGGATGGAGAACTCTAGCAAAATGAAAAA
Organism: Florisuga fusca; assembly: GCA_038090715.1. NCBI lineage: Eukaryota > Metazoa > Chordata > Aves > Apodiformes > Trochilidae > Florisuga > Florisuga fusca. The sequence goes on along the minus strand of JAAWXA010000019.1, from coordinate 1,210,266 downwards.
CCCAAACAAACCTGCCTAACTGCTGCTACCAAATCTGCATTAAGAAAATCTGTTTTACAATATTCTCAAAACTCCCCATCAAAACCAGCTGAGACTACTTTTGGTCTATTAAAGTATGCATTATTTATGCTAAGAGTCATGCTTTAGAACATGCTCTACATATTAAGAATCAAGAGTAATAAATCCCAAGTCTGACAGTAGTCTTCTCATAACAGCTATCGATAACCAGCCAAAATGTCTTGCTCTTTTTCATCTTTCTCTGTATATTCCATTTCAACATCAACCCATGGGAAGGGGAATAGATGTTAAGAATAGTTTACATTGGCAAAGGCTGCTTGTGGCCCAAAACACTGGAGTAAGATGTGCAAGCCTGACAGAATGGAAACCATGAAAACAAAAAAAATCTTTTTTTTATATGAAGATAATTTGATGAAACGTATTTGTTCATTTTCCCATATCTCCTCGGCAAGGGGAATAATGTTTCTCTGCTAGAGAAAACATATTGAAGAGAACATCTGCCTTAAAAACATTTTCTCTCTTCTTTTGTCCAATTCAGCAGAAGGTGGTCTACATTGCTAAGATGAATGATTTCATTGCTTTCAAAAAGGATTGCTCATGTGACAAAGATTTCAAGACAAAGTTCTGTGTTCATCCATCAGTGTTTTAGAAAGACCTTTGTAGTCATTCTTAAACAATTGAAGGGGCAGTTTATTTGCCCACCCTCCAAAGGCAAACTTATGGCACTTGTGTGCAGCCTCTCTAACTTTACAACAAGTAGAATAGAAAGGTGTTTGGGATTTCATGTGCCTGATGTAGGTTTTATTGTGCCTTAATTTTAATCATCCATCTCTTTGAGGAAAGGAAAGATGATCTTGTCCTTCTTAGATAAAGTATCTGTGTTTTAAGTAATCAATCAAAGGAAATGGGTGCCTGTGAAATACCAATTTGTCCAGCTGAGGCTTCCATTTAGTGAATAGGAAACATAGTTACTGTTTGAGGATGAGCTATTCTACACGCTTTACTCTATTACAAGGAAAATGTACAAAATAAAAGATGTTTACATATGCCATGGATTTAGTCTTAAAGAAAGGGATAATGTCAGGCTCCTAAATCAAGAATGTGGTTCAATGTCTATAACTTGCTTCCTTTTCAAAACAATGTTCTGGATCAGGCATCTCAGAAAAGATTCTGACTCTTGTTATGCTTTGAATTGGGTCCATAGACTTGAGATTGAAGTAGGATCCCTTTATCTCCTCCTTTTTTGATGGGCCTTGTTTTATTGGATGCACACTCCGTTGTCATACCAAAGACTGATATTTAGACTCTGGGCTTCTAAAAGAAGACACCTTGAATGTTATAAAGGCTTCGCCAGCCAAAAAAAAATTGCTTTTTATTACTAAATGTTTTGTTCCACAAGAAAGGAAGGGCTGTTGTCTTTCATACTGTTAATACACACACAGAAGTTTCAGTCATGTTTGTCCGTGTGACTGACAGATCTTACAAAAGCACTGGATGTAAAATTGCCAATCTCCACAATCAACCTCACATTTAGGTTCATATATTGCTAACGAAAAAGTGTTGCACTAACTGCAGTGATGTGGATAATCTTCTCTGTTTATAACAAGTAGATGTACTTAGCAGGAAATCCTACTAATATTTTCACTTAGTTAAAATCTGATGAGGTTTTTTTTTTGAATATACTATATAACCTGCACTAAAACTTCAAAATATTCTTTTACGCCTTTCTAATTCATAGTGACACTAATTATCTTAAGTATCAATAATTTTGTTTATGCCATTCATCATCCATTTTTAACAGCTTTGTTTATGCTGCAAATATAGATACTCATGAAATCAGCAGTTTATTTACATGTAGGCTAAGAGGTAGGACTGCAAGATGAAGATGGGAGAGTTTGCTTTCTGAGCAAGTGTTTACCTTAGGAATCTCCACATACAAGGAGGCAGAACAGATTTCAAAACAGAGCTGGCAAAGACAAACAAAGAACCACATAAAGAGTAGAACTGAATAAAGTAGTTGAAATAAAAGACTCTGAATCATTAACAGACCTGATCTGACTCTGAAATGAGTATCCTTGATGTTCTCAAGGCTTTTATAGTTTTGTGGAAAAGTTATTTTCTAGCTGGCACCTGAAATTGAGGTTGAAGGTAGGGATAGAAAGAGGGCAGGTCCCAGTGCTGTAAGAACCACAATCTGCTCTGAGAATATGAACAAGTTTTTCATCCTCTATTCCCTTCTACCTTTCTTTCTTCCATAGAGGATTGAGAAGTAGGGCAAGATTTCTTCACTCATTTGAAAAGGTGATTCAGGTAACTACAAAAGAAAAAAAGTTTTGGTAGCCCTTTATTAAACCTTTTTATCCCTATTTCCTAAAATATGAATATGTTCTAGTTGGAAAATGATAAAAGCAACTAGTTCATCTGTGCATGGTAATATTGTTCACTATGCTAACTGAGGCAGAGACTTTCAAACAGAGGGTAAGCAACCTGAATGACTGTAAATTGTTAATACATAAAGTGTTTAAAACACTTATTCCTCTAAGAAATATAAAACTGTGAGTTTAGACAATTAATTTCTTATACTGCATGAACTGTTCTTTTAACTGATCTTATCTCAAACATTCTGTGTGTCCAAATTTCTTTTCCCTTGGGGATATTAGAAGAATTTAGTTCAACTTCATGTTGATGCAAAATGATTTGCTCTGGAAGTCAATGTCCAGTATGTTTTGCAAGGCTTGTTCACCTTTAAAAAATGTAAAACTTTCCACTTTCAGAACTACTGGCTTTTCAGGTTTAGGTTTACTTTCAGAATTTCTCCAGAATTCTGTCTTCCACATCTCTCAAAGCTTCACCGAAATGAATCCTTCAGTTTTGTTATGGAATCCTAAACTACTTTCCTGGAATAGTTCATCTTTAGGCTTGGAAAGGCCTCTACTTAAGAGCAATTTTTGCTTGTCCAGCAAGGCGACTTGTACAAAACATTCATGAAAAGCTGAAAGCCCTACCGCATTTAGCACTTCAGTCTTAAAAGAATAGTTATCCCTAGAAGTAGAACCTCGAGCAGTGTTTATTTTCTATGGTTATAAAATAATGAATATTTGCTCAAGAAATTCAATGGGTCTTCAAATGAAATGATAGCTTGAGAGAAGAGCAGTCCAGTGATTTTTCTGTCTGACAAGTTTGCTTGGAAATTCAACTGCATCACAATGGATGTCTCTGCCTTAGAGAGCAGACATAAATTTTTAATGTTAATATTTTCTGTGGTTTTTGGTGTAGCTGTATAAAATGGAAGACATATTATGATAATTCAGAAAACACTTATGTACAGTAAAAGATGTTTAGCTAAAACTATAAAGGGTTGGTACTATGACTTGATACTGAAAAATCAATGTTAAATGGAAATTGAAACAACTGAATTTTTAAGTACGTTTCTATCTCTCCGTTCCTATTTTTATAACTTTAACAAGTGTTCACTTAGTCAGGGACTTGGCTGTTTATAAAAGAACATTTTAAAACATTGGATTTTTGTCTCTTAGTATATTTGTTCAAATCCAGACAAATATTTTTAAAGCTGAAAGTGCTGATCGAATAAACTGTGAGAGGACTAGGACCCCAGTGTGTTAACATTTTAGCTCCACTAGAAAGTTAAAGTGATGGAATACTTTTTTTTTTTTTTTTTTTTTTTAATGTAAAATGCGTTGTGTATCGAACCAAAATGTTTTTCAGGTAGTAGTACAGTTCTCTCAAAGATATCTGCCATAACAAGAAAATATACATCTAGGTTTGAAGGGTTAGTAGTTGAATAACTGTGACTGATGCACTTGTGTTGCTCTTAGAAAGTTTATATGAAGTCTGCCACGACCCAGTGTTAAACAGCAGCTGATTTCAACTTCATAACTTTTTTAACTCACAGAAGCAGTTCTAAAGTTTTATTCCTCTGTATTTGCCTTTTGATCAAAATCAAGAAAAGTTTGTCTTCTGAAAGACTTAAGATTGAAACTATTTTGAAATTCTGCCCTTTTAGCTAAAAAAATTTTAATTGATTTATTGATCATAAGATCATGTAGGAAATAAAATGTGCTGGTCTTTTACTTATGTGTAGAATAACAATTGACATAATAAGTTAACTAAAATTTTAGTTTAGGTTTTACTTGGCTGGTATCGTAAACTGAATCTAATCAATGGAACTGGCAAGTCAAGATTTTCCGTTAACCTCCTATAATACTCCTTTAATCAGAAAGCAATTCAGATGATATTTGTTATAGCTAAGGAATGAAAAAGTCTGGAGCCTTAAATGATTTTTGCTGATTGTGTTTTAAAAAATAAATTGCCTTTGTTTTTTTTTTTTTATTTAAAACATGGAGATCAGAACTATCTTTTCTTAATTGTTACTTAGTTGCTTCAGTGCTGAAACTTCATTGAAGTGTGTATTTTTTTAAAAATATGAGCCAGAAGAAGAAATAAGAATTTTGCAGGAAAATCTTAAGTAAAAAAGCTAAACAGAGAGTGGTCAGAAAGGGTATAAAATGGATGTCTATAACTCATCGGCCAGGATGCAAATAAGTTGTTTTACTTAAGTTTGACTCTCAGCTTGTCAAAATATACAAGGCAGTTAATTTTTTATCATCTGCTAGGTGGCTTGATCATATTGATGAGCAAGTGTTCATTCTCCTCAGTTTATATGTCAGTAAAATTCCTAATGTGGTGTGACCTTATAAAACACGTATCTATAGAGAAACAGTGCTTTGAGTACTGCCAGAATGCTCTGATGTCTCACAGAAATAGTACAGCTATTTATTAGGGTGCTGTGTTCAAGATTATGTGCTTTGTTTCTCTCATCTGGGAAATTTAGCTTATATACAGGTATGGGGGTGGATGGTCTGGGTATATCTGTGCATAGCACTCTGCACTGTGGACACTAATTTATTGAAGTTTTTCAACTCATCTGAGCAATTAAACAAAAATGTTTTTCATTCAATCTGGCACCTGGAATCTATTACCATGCTGTGTACCAAAACAAAAATGTAAAATGTAAATCGGTCTACTTTTTCAGGGAATAATTTAGATCTAATTAAAGTAGGTTTCTTGAAGGTAAACTGTTAGAGAATTTAGCAGTCCAACAAACCTAACAACACAAAGAAATGGAGACAGATAGAAAACAAGTCAGTTGAGAACGAGATACTATTTCCCAATATCTTGATAAAAATATATTTATATTAAGTTGACTTAACATCCAAAGTTTTTTGTTAACTGTAGGCTGTACCACAATAGAAATAAAATGTTAGAGGTAAAATCCCTTGCTATTTATGCACCAAATTAAGTATAGGCTCCCAACATTGACCCTAATCATTACCAGAACCCACACCAAGAGTAAAGTTTCAGAAAAGAAATTGATCATTAAGCCTGCTCCACTCTTAAATACTTTAGTACTTAAGAATTATTTGCCTGTCAGAAAGTGCAGGAGCAGGGTGCATTAGTCCATGTTACTGACTGGACCCTTCCTAATGAAATATTCCTTAGTTAAACATGTAATCTTCATCATTGATAAACCATCCTACAAAATGCATATCGACTGTAAAAGGAAAGAAGCACACAAAGTCTAGGAGGGACTAGGAGTTATTTAACAAACTTCAACCTTGAGAAATGTCTCTGATAAGACCATTTTTACCTGGCACTGAATTTTCCCTTTAACAAAAGCTGTGTTTTAAATCCCCTCTTCCCCAGGTCCTTCTCACAACATAAATTAGTTCCAGCTGATCTTCCTGATTCTGATACATGATTCAGCTTGTTCAGTGTGTTCAGTACCTCTGTACTACAGTTCAGACTACCCTGAAGTGAGTCAGCAAAAGCTATTTAGACTTCTCCCTGCAGGATTAGCTCCTGTAAATGTTGTCAGTGGTTCAGTTGCTTGTGTTATTCATCACCAACAGCCAGGAGCCCAGGGTAGCATCAATTCACAAAAGAGCAGTTGGAGAAACTCATTCTGGAATAAAGAAAAGAGCTAAAACAAAATCATAATTTTCACCCAACTTTTCACTGACTTCTTTCAACTGTATATGGCAAATATAAGAGATTACCTCTTAAATGTTCATGAAGTTTCTTAAACTCCAGCTTCTTATGTTCCTCCCTCTCTCTGTTGACAGTGATATTCCTTTGTTTCCACATCTTGCATTCACCTTTCTGCTCTTCACACCCAAATTATGACTGCTGTCTCTCCTCCTTTCATCCTCTGACTACTGCCTGCCAAACCCCATTCCTCTCTTTGCACAAGACAGGTGCACAGTTTTGCTCCATTTCTCTCTCCCTACAATCATGCTTTTCCAGTCATTTCATCACCTTTTCCATCTCTCACAAATTCTCTGTTCCCTCTGAAGGCTTTCTCTCTCATCCCACTTACAATCTTTATTGCTCTTTCTGTATCTGAGCCATTGCTATATTCTTGCTATACCCCAATCAATTTTCTATCAAGCATTCTGGGAACAGCTTTTCCCCCTAATTTTTCCCAAATTCTTCTTATTTCAGTATTCATCATCACCAATTTCTGGAATTTTGAAGAAAATGCTTATTCAAAGAACTAGCAGAACATGTCCTTCCAAAACACATGGAAGTATGTGCTTAGGTCCACATTCACCTTACCTATTGTTAAACACAATACTGAGGGGTATAAACTCTAACCAGAGCTGCCCTATGGCCTTGCTTTTAGGCAGCTGTAAGAGAGAGTTACCTTCTTTAGGATCTGAATTACCATGTGAAATTGTCTGTTTCACTACATTGGCAATAGGCACTTTGTTTAGGTACCTAAGTGAGGTGGAGTGAGTCTAGGTCTGTCCTTGACAGATTAATATATGGTAAATAATTACATTACTGCAGTAACTTATCAGTTTATTCTGTTGAAAAATCTCAGTACAGTTCAGTATGAAGCTTATTAAAAGGCAAAAGCAAGGAAAATATTTTTCTAGACAAGGTTTAAACTTAAAAGTATAGTGTTTGCAATATTAGCAAGCTAGTATTTTGGAAGAGGCATATTCCCAGTTGCTCAAAGTAACAAGTAAAGTTAGGGTTTCCCACAGTGCAGTAAATGCTATCTAAATTACTCATATGTCATGCTTGATTTTTCCCTATTAAAATAAATGTGGAAATTTAGCTCACAAGCATTCTAAATGTCACCTGGAAACAATATTGTTTTAAGTGAGACAGAGGAAGAAAGGGCAGGTTAAGTACTTGGAGGCAGCCAAAGGGTGAAGCCTTACCAAACTAAGAAAACATCTGAATAAATTAATTTTACAGTATTCTTTCAATTTTTAAGCTTTCCTGTCTTCACATGATATTCTATCATCATTGCAAAGTAAGTCCAACAGCTCTGATAATATAACACTCCATTAGTTTATCAGCATTCTCTTCTGCTAAAACCACTTTTCACATAATTAGGCAATTTTTTCCAGAAATGTCTGAGGGAATGACTTATGGTTAAAGTGAACTATGAGACCATGGAAGAGAAAGGGGAGAGTGAGAGTGTCTTTGTGTATAGCATGATTTATTGATTGCAGCCCTCTGTTTATAAGTCCTAGGTTCTGTATAGTGTTTCCATCCTGCTTTTACTTCTCAGTTTCTCTTTTTTTTCTGACTTTGCTGTTTGCTAAGGAATACCCAGGAGAAGAAAATGAGTGTTTGTTTTTCATTTATATTAGGTAGGTACTCTCAATCTCAACTTTTATCTTGAACAGGCTTGAAAAAGTGAAAAATGCTAGAAGGCTTTACAGGACTTACAGTGTCAAGTTCTGCTGTGTCCACAGAATATTTAGGGGCTTGTGTGATCCTTAGAGTTTTTGGGAAAAAAATATTCCATTATTGAACTAGAAGCCCAATGGTCTAATTCAGGTCTTGTTTAGCTATTGCTATTTCAGAGAGGAAAAATGGATATTTGGAGAGAACCTGTCTTCTGCTTTTTAGTTACACTCAGTGCTATATATCCTTGAATGATACAGTATAAAATACAGTTATGTTTGTTGTATTTCAGGACTGATACTATGTTGGCCTTGGAATTTATTTGCACAGATTGATCAAAAGTGAATGTCAGAAAACCATGTGTCAGTTGCAGCTAGAGATGTTTTATAAAGGTTTTTAAAACCATTTAGGTTGATGAGAAGTTTACATTCCTCTCTGACAAGTTGACCTATTACATGGATATCACAGTTGGATTGCTGCAGCACATTTGATTGTGTGCTTCCAAAAAGGTTCATCTATCAACTCCAGCTAGAGCAGATTGCTGCAGTGCAAGTGTTTGCAGGTGTGCAACAGAAGATTCTGTTTCTCTTTGGCTTCACTCTCTGAACTGAGTACAGTGAGTTTAGTTTCCTTTGTTTTGGCATATAGTCTACCTTTAAAATCTTACCTGCAAAAAAACTGAGGCTTCAAAAGTTTCCCCAGCTGCACAACCCAGCAAAGGGAGTTCTGCTGGTGAATTCACATAAATCATAGCTCTCCAGGAGAGCTTTGTGTCTCCCTTAGCCCAGTCTATCTGCAAACACTGTGTGAGCACTTGGTTTGAATCTTCCTAAGCCTCCTTTCAGCACGAACTGAATCAAATCTGCCCTCAACCAACCTTTTTGGCAGTCTTTTGTTTGCAATACTCTTGTCTCTTATCTCTTGTTATCACAGTCATTACTTGTTTTAATAGATTTGAGAAATGTTTTTTGAGTCTTGCCACAGGGAAAAAAACCCTTCTCAGTTCCTGTAGTTTTTAAAAAAAATGAGAGAAGTGGTGTACTGATTTGTTAACAACACATAATCAATGAGGAATCTGCAATCTATAGTTCAGGTCCAATATCAGCAGTGCAACAGATAAGCTACAGCACTAGACATTTACAAAATATTAATAACCACCTTTGTAAAGAAATACCTTTTGTAGTGAGTCTCAAAAAGTCTGATGCTCTCCACCATGTGTTCACAGTTAACTGCACTCCCTGCCCAGGCCATATGGCTTACCAACACCCATCCCCCTTCCTGGGGGTGCAGGCCCCCACAGCCTGCACAGAGATGTGGGTGCTCCAGGTCTGTTTCCTCACATCATTCCCAGATGCCCATGCACCAACTAGGGAGTACCCTATGGGTTGCATTAGCAAAAAACTGTGGGTTCCTGACAAATACACCCTGCACTGTCACAGCAATGACTGGATGCAAGCTACTTACAGTGTCCAGTGGGGTACAAAATAATGCTGTGTCATTAACTAATGATTTTAATTTAAAACCCTTGATATTTGATTAAGCTTCCCGCTCTGAAGGACTCTGAAGAACTATGTGAGCCTCAAGTCTCTGAGAGCAACCGTACTGGGAACCACAAAAAACAAACAAACAACAAACAACAAAAAACAAACCACCAAAACAAAAACAACCCCCCCAAAAAAACAAAAACAAAAAACCAAACCCAAAAAACCCTAAGAAAAAAACCAACCAACCAACCAACCAAAATTCTTACCCCTAGATTTAAATTCACAAAGGAAATTAATGAGATCTTCACCAGTTAATTGAAAACTGAATTTGACACTGTGGACTAAGTTAAGAAGTGTATATATGTACATATAAAAATATATAGTATATCAGAATATGTTAATGTATATATAATCCTTCCTTCTTACTTAATCACAACTTTGTGATTAAGTTGTACATATACTTTGTATGTCCTGATCTTGATCTTCCCAGAAACAAGCCAAGTGAGTTAAAACAAACTCATCGTTTGCTAGGAAACAAATACTGGGGAGCCTTTGTGTTTGAAACAGCTCAGAGAGGGACCTTGCACTAAATTAAGATGAGCTAAGGTTAAACTGTATTGATCAAACATTATGTCTTGAGACAGTGATGCTGAAAAGGTTTCATATAATTAGCAATATATAAGCTCAGTAGAAACAACAGTTAGGGACTAAGGTATCAGAAGTAATACTAATGACCTTTGCAAATGCTATGCAGATCTTCTATTTACCTTTGCCCGACTTCGCCCATCCCTGCAAAATAATTTTCTGATGCTTTGAGGCATATTATGGCATCTTGTTAATTCTGAAACTCTTCTGGAAAAAAGCTTGCAAATAATCCTTGCCAATAACGTGTCACCTGGTGTTATAGAAATTGTCAATAATAACAAGAAAATTGTGTAAGACCAAATGTTGATATTAAAGGAAAATTTCAAGATAAAGGATCAAAGCATAATTGCCAAATTAGAGTGTAAGAATTCTGTATGGCATTTCAGTTAAGCTCTGCTATTTGAGGAGTGTATAACATGACTAACTATATCAGCAGGTGTGATGTAGGTGTAGTGAAATTATACATTGACATTTTTACCAAAGCCTAAAAGTATTATTATGTACTGGCTACTGATCAAGATTTAGACCTGATTAAAAATAATTGAAGGGTCAGTTCTCTATTGAAAAATGCTTTCCCCTGCATTTGAAAAGCTTAACAGGAATGGACTGATTATGAAGACAGTTGGACAGACAAAGGGACTTTAATTCTAAAAGGAGTATTACAGTAGTGTCATGATTTCTCGTTTTGTCTCATGCTAGTATTCTTCACTTTAATAATACTCTAAATTTATTACTAGTTGTGTTTTATGCTTATTAACTGATGTTAAGTTTAACAATCGTATGCAAGTAATATTCTGAATACTGTCAATTAGACAGATACTATGATTTTTCAGGAGTAAAACATCTTTGTTCATTGCTATCTTTGAATTGTTTCTCATAATCTGTGTTAACATTACTCACATGACCAACACATTTCTATGATTCAATCATTTTGTTAATCTTGCTACAATATCTGACCATTCTTGATTTCATATTTTCTCCAATCTAGTTTATAATGTTTCTTTCTAGAGGATTTTTGTGCTGGGTTAAGGATAAGAAAATTTTATGTTCGAAGTATTGTATGAATAGAAGGATCATCTTGAGAATGTAGGTATTTACTCCTTAAGTGTTTTCTGCACTAACATCTCATCCTTCTCATTCAAATGCATTCTGGTTGTTACATGATAAGATATAATACCTTATGTTGTCTTCTTCTGCAAAGCAGCATGAGAAAAATGGAGCCAAGAAGGGCAGACTCCAATCTCTGGTCATATATGATATAAAAGATTCTATGATTGAATATAGTGGTGAAAATGTTGACGAAATCAGTAAAGGAATGACATGTATTTATTTACCCCAAAACAACTAGGAGTAAAATACAATTTCAAAATGAATTTTTAGACTCAAAGGAATGTAGAAAATCTTTCAACCACATTCAAATATTTCCATCTGTTTGGGAAAAGGTGCACAGTTTTCAAAAGCCATGATATGTGTAAGTTTCAAAGCAATCCATAAATAATATGAAAAGATAAAGATAGTCATGTCTTTCACTCACAATGACAACTTACTGTATTTCTTTCCACCTCTTCTGGGTTGCTAAATAGGAAAGAAAGCATTGATTTGAAGAATATATAAAAAAAGAAAAATCTTCAAAATACCCTTGAATAAAAAATCAGAACTTTTCGTCCAAAGATTAATCTTTCTCTAGATTCTGCAGCTGTTGACCTTATGTGCAATGTCATAGAAATCATCTAATATACAAATTGAAAGACAACTTTAAGTAAATGATCACAGTATTCTAGCAGTGGTAATTATGCAGCTCAACTTATCATGGATCTAGATATAATCCATATAATCAAGTGCTTTTAAAATAAAGGATGATAACAAATACAAATTAAATGCATAAGGAATTCTTCATATTAATTTAATTTTCTATGTTCAGTTTTTAAAGTAATCAACAGCCAAAGAAAGAACTCTCTAAGCCATGCTGGGCAGGCATAGGTTATTTCAAAAAACTTTCCACATGGGTAAATTTTTTCCCACATTGTGGAGAAGTAAAAATTAACACTTGAGTAAACGAGAATGTTATTTCTCAGCAGTTATTTCAGAAATGTTTGAGAACCATACCTGGCCTGTAATAACAAATTACATTTTGAACCAGAAAATGTCTTCTCTTGTATCTGAAATGAAAGAAAGAGCATAAAGATGACAAATGTAGAACCAGCTTTGACAAAGGACAACATAATGCTTTCAGAGTCACTAAAAGCTGTCTTGGTGGGACGGAGACCCTTTCTGACTTCTATGCTTGTGCTGCAGCCACTGTTCTGTCACATAGATAGAAACTAACATGTATACTAGTGGCAGCCACAATACAGAACAAGATGACAAAAGCTGTCTGACAAATGGACACTGGTGATAAATGGATTATTAGTTGTATAATGCACTGTGCTGTCACAGCTGGGCTTATTTGTAACTGACTTTAGAGCAAAATTGGTCATGTGTAAACTATTAAGTCGTCACTGCTAAAGTAACATACTTCTACAGAAAAAGAGTGATGGGATATTGTCATACTGTGGACTGATACAGATTTTTAACCTACCCCAGTATAGTGCTGAAAACTCTGCATGGGTTACTTTCTTCTTTCCCTTTTGTCAATGACCACTTTCTGGAAATTATCTCAGCGGAGTTTCAACTGGCAGCTGTGGTGATATTGTATTCACCACACTCATTGGCTTTACTCTGAGTGATTTTGCAAGCAAAAGTACCCTTCATATTAGTAATGCTAATGGCTACCAAAATGACAGCACAGATGAGACTAGAGTAGGTAATGTACAGTTGCCTTCCCTGGCAAATACTAAGAAAGAACATTTGAGGAAGGGGAACAGTGTGGGGTTTTTCCACTCAGGAAGACATGTACTGAACAAGACACATGCAGGAATGTGTTGACGAACTGACCTTGCAGGGAAGAATAACATCGGAACTGGCTTTGCAGCAAAAAAAGATAACAGAGTAACAGCAATAACAACTATTTTCAAGTCAGGACAGCCCTCGGCATGGACATGAACAATAGCCTTTAACCAATTAGCTTATAAGTTAGAAGCAAGTTTGGAGCATGTTAACCAATCATGTAATGCCATGTTTGTAACACAGATAAAAGTATATATTCAGCACTAACGAGCTTAGTAAACAAGTTTTTGCTATGATCACATTGATCGTGTTTGGCATAACGTCGAGCCTCCCCACAACAGAACAGGAGAGAGAATACAGTGAGAGGAGGTGGAACATGTAAAGGTCTGTATCACAGATAACATAGTGTTTTGGTTGAGATACTTTAGTATGTATGTGGTGGTTTTTCTTTGCAATACATAAGTAGATTCTGGTACATGAGAACTCAAATGCCAGACAGCAGTAGAACAGAGATTAGAACAGAGATCCTTTGTGTAAAGGTTCTCATTAAATCCTACTCTGGACAAAAGGTCTGCTAACAAGATTTTCCAGAACTGTCTCAGATGCTCCCTACCATGTAGGAATCACATGACTTTCAAAGAATGTTGTATGTTGACGTGATCATAGACTAATAAGTTCATTTGCAACAGAGGCTGGACATGCCAGTGAAAATTATGTGCTGCCTAATGATGTGCCAGAAGCAGTTTGATCTGGGACATGATAACGTTACTGAAGCACGGTTGTCAACATCTTGATCTAGTTCTATGACCAGGTGACCCACCTAGTGGATGGGGGAAAGGCTGTGTACATTGCCTACCTGGACTTTACTAAAGCCTTTGACACCACCTCCCACAGCATTCTAGAGAAGCTTGAGGCTCATGGCATAAAACAGGTGTACTCTTCTCTGGGTAAAAAACTATCTGCATGGTTGGGTCTATAGAGTTGTGGTCAATGGAGTTAAATCCAGTTGGTGTCCATCCCCAGTGCTCATTTTTGGGGATGGTCATGTTCAATATCTTTATCAACAATCTAGATGAGGGGATTGAGTGCTTCCTCAGCAAGTTTGCAGATGACATCAAGTTGTTGATCTGCTTGAGGGCAGGAAGGATCTGCAGAGGGATTGGACAGGTTGAATCAATGAGCTGAAGTGAATTGTATGTATGAGGTTTAAGAAGGCCAAGTCTAGGCCCTTCATTTTGGTCACAAAAACCCCATACAACACTACAGGCTTGGGGAAGAATGGCTTGAAAACTTCCCAGTGGAAAAGGACCTGGGGGTGCTGGTGGATAGCCAGATGAATATCAGACAGCAGTGTGCCCAGGTGACTAAGAAAATCTAAGGTATTCCTTATATCAGGAGTAGTGTGGCCTATATATATATATGTATATATTTAATGTCGATTTTTTTTCTTGTTTGTTGTGGGGTTTTTTGTTTGCTTTTTGGTATGGAAGGGGGAATTTTTATGGTTGTGTATGGTGGTCCTAGAGGTCTTTTTCAACCATGAAAGTTCTGTGATCTTGGTGGTATATCTATTAGATAAAAAGAGAATGGAAGTAAAACCACAAGTATAGTTGTGGATTGGTCTTCCTGTAGTGTCCTGATAAATCCATCAAATGAACAAAGGGAAAACATACAAAGAGAGCTGTTTTGAATAATGGCATGTACCTGTCAGACACAGGGTTCATTATTGAATTAAACAATAGAAAGGGCTGGATTGACTGAAAGCATAGATCAGGAGGAAACTATAAGTGGATTCAGCACATCCAAATGGTCAGAGATGAGACTTCTGGAGTGTTCTGGTACACTGTGGCCAAAGACCCAATATAATATATTCCTGTGTTCAATTATTCAGTTCAGCCTAAACAGGGCCAAAACACAAGTGTATTTGTGCTTTTTCTGCTATCATATTTGTCATTATGTTCTCTGGCATTTATTTTGCCTGTGCCAGCTAGTAACATCCCAGAAAACATTCATCCCATGGTCTAGGTCACTACAGACCAGATATTATTTCCAGCAGTTTTGTTCCTGGCTAAGATGCGGCCACTGTTTTTCAGAAGGATAAAGTTTAGGTGGGTGGATATGAGTTGTGCTGGGTGAAATGTCCCCCAGACCAGCTATTAGTCTTCCAAATCCTGCTCTTTATAACAATCCCTAACCAAGCTGCTGGATTTTGATGTTTTCACAGCTGTGGAATGCATGAAAGTGTTGCACCCACGCTGAAAACATAATATATTCTGAAAGTGTATATTTACATATATACTTATAGATGCTATTTAAATGTGAGTTATAAACAGTAGTCTGCCATTTGGTGTGTATTTTCCTGCCTTTTGCCTCTGTCATTCCGTGAATGGAGAGTTGATCACTGGGAAGTTAATGTCATTGATTGACATATATTTATTGTAATTCTACCTTGAATATTTTGAACCATCCTCCTAAAAGAAGTTGGGGCTTCTGAATGGTAATGGAAAGGAAAAGAATATTTTTCATACCTAAGGATGACCCTGAATCAAAATACCAGATCCAAACACCATTAAAGTCTTCAGGCCGATAACATGCAATCTTCTCAGAGGATGCTTCTACAGGAGAGATTATTTTGTGCTTTGGAATGTTGCTTTAAAAAACACCCACCATAAGCTCACCACAAATATAACACACTCGTTTTTATTGAGTAGTTGGCACATTATTTCAAAAGAGTTTTTGATTAATAATTCTATTTAATAAAATAAAATTAATTAAAGAGTTCTTCAGTAGTCATTTCTCCTGTCTCTGCCCTCACAGCTTACAGTAAGTGTTTACTGTTTTAAAAACTGACATTTTAAACTAGCACAAACCCAAGTGGCACTAACAAGCAAATTGTTTCCATTTCTGAAACCTATTGTAGTAATTGCTACTGACTCCAGAGACATTCCCAGTCAAGAGGATTAATGATAATTTCGTAACTTTCTTCTAAGTAGATTTCGTTTACAACAGCCTCTAGGGCTGAGGAGAGGTTTATGGACTAAAGTAACAGTTTCTCCATTTCAATTTTTCAAAAAAGGCTGCTTTAGTATTGAGCAAATAGCCCTATGTTTCTCAAATGTTGTTTCTTAATGATGAATATTAAAATCTATTTTTCAATGCTGGTCCTGTATGAGGGTCCCAAACATATACATGACAAAACCCTTGTCAAAATTCCCAGGACAATTAACAAAGTTTGATAAAGCAGGGACAGCTTTATTTCTCAGGAGGACTGCGCTTGATCATGTTCCAGTTGCTGATGACAAAACCCTATTACTTTATTACTCACTGCCTAGACTGGAGCATTAAGGCATCATATTTGGTGACCAAGATCAAACTGTAAAAAGCACAAAATTGTAGAGCAAAGCACAGTCTCTGCATTAATTGTTTATAAAAAAGTGCAGGTTCCAGTAAGCAGTTAGCTGATGCTTTTGCTACCCTTTCCTGTTTTGTTTTAAGAATTCGAGCATCTTCAAGGGACTGGACTTCTTAAGGACCCTAGTTTAGGCTTATGTTAAAATTAAATTGGTTGAATCGACAAAGGATATTAACATGAGGCATAGATCTGTTTGTAAATGTTCAAAAAATCAATGTAAATTTAAAATCTGGATTTTAATTTTTAGCTAAATAATTTTCAAAGCAAGAGAACCCAGAAGAATTTCCTGTTACAGTTACCCAATATATTATAGTCTTCTATGGTTTGGGAAATTTGATCCTAGGTCATTTTTCCCTTCCATAGCAAATTTTCATTGTTATAGCAGATGAAATTCTTGCAGCAGTTACTTACCCACCCTTGCTGCAATGTGGAGTGATTACTTTAAACCATGTACAAATACATGTGCCAAACCTTCTTTGTGAGGGCTAAGACCCTGAGCTCTTTTTTCCTATACCAATCAGCTAATACAGCAAATGAGTAATATTTCTGTAAGCAGTGTAAATTAGTATGAAGTAAAACAAAATAAAAATGAGAACAGTAATGCAAAACCTGGTATAGAATATAATCTGTTTGTTTTATCAAAAATGTTAACAGCATGAATTTTGACACTGATTTATGAGAGCCAAGACTTGTATTGGCAGCCTACAGTGCAAGAATTATTATTAAGAACAGTGGATAGAGAAATCTAAGTAAATAATTAAAAGACAAGTACTGGTGGCTCACAAATGGGTGAATTGATTTCAGTAGATTGAATTAATTGTTAAATATAATTTTCTCATTTCTCGTGATGCATATGAAGTAGAGACTATTTTCGTGCCTGTTGTGTTTACTTGTGTATACTTAAATAAATAAACCCCATGAATTTTCAGTCCAGTAAATATTCTGCAAGAATATTTGGGGCATCCCAGTGTTTTCTGCTGGCAGTACTGATTATTTCTTGAAATTGGAGCAAGTATAGCAGGGATGCCTACCTCCTGCAGACCTTTATGTAATCAAGTACTAGAAAAATAATACTGTCAAGGAAAGTGCATAAAAATTGGCATCACACCTTCATGTTTGAACCCTAGTATTTCTTAATTTTTTTTTTCTTTGTCACATTTTCATTTTGTGTATTAAAGACACAGAGTCTGGAATGGAAATTGAAGAAGTTATTAATGCCAAGAAAACTATTAACACATTTCTTAATGAAGTTTGTTCCTCATGTTCACTTAGACTCAGAGGTAAATTAGGGTAATCTTTGAGCTTTTCAATCACTCAGTATCTAGCATTGTGAGAATAATTCAGAAAGACTTATATGTTTCTTATTCTTATATCCTAATTAAATATTCTAACTCTAAAGACTACCTTGATTAAAAACTTCTACATATTTTTTTTTTAACTGAAATGATAGAGTTTTAATGTAGAATTCCTGGAACAGATCACAGAGAAATTTATGCTAACATAAACTTACTGGAAACAAGTGTATTGTTTTAATCCCTTTGTTGCCTCAGCAACACTTTCTCATTCTCCCTTCTTGTTCATGAATAAGATATCTGAATGGTAGCTTCTTACTCACAGTAACTCCAGTTACTTCCATGTAACTGGTGTAATTTCTGTGAGAGAATATCACAGAATAACTCAGTGTTCTGCTTTCATTCATGCATTTCAGTACCTCAGAGAATTATTCAGTTGCCCCTCCTGTTGCATGGAAATCCTGAAATGGACTTGTTGGAGAACAGCAGAGGAGTGAACCTGCATGGGATAGAGGAATCATGTGAACTGCTTGATACTCTCTGACCCTGAAGGAAACCAAGAGCTGTAAATAACCTGAGGAATTTGCCATCTGGACAATGTCCTGGTACCAGGGACCTTGGGTGGGAAATGGGTAGATAAGGTTTTGTGTTAGTAGAAAGAGTACTTTGAGGTGCAAATTGTAGATCAATCTATAGATATGGGGATACTATATAAATGTAATGAAACACACAATAAGCTGATTCTGATTGTGAAGAGCAATCTGTGTCTGTGCCCTCGTGCTCTGTCGTGGACCATTTATGTTGCAGTCAAAATTATTCTTGGTAGAAACAGCAGTCTTCAAATTTAGCACAGTAGGATCAGCAACACCTCATTTTCAGAAAAGGTTAGATATAATGTCATAAAAATGTTGCTGATTTGGTTAATGACTGAAAGAAAAACTCTGGCTGACTTGAAATTGTATTGTAGAGATAAAATTATTCTACTTTGTAGAATAGGACTGGATATCTGTTGCTGCTGCTGACTGTATGATCACAGAATCAGAATGGCTAGAGTTGGAAGGGACCTTAAAGATCATCTAGTTCCAGCCTCTCTGCATGGGCAGGGACACCTCCCACTAGACCAGGTTGCCCAAGGCCCCATCCAACCTGGCCTTGAACACTGCCAGGGAGGGGACAGCCACAGCTTCCTTGAGCAGCCTGTGCCACTGTCTCACTACCCTCAAATTAAAGAATATCTTCCTTGTGCCTAACCCAAATCTCTTCAAGTTTTAAACCATCTCCCCTTGTCCTCTCACTACACACCTATGTAAAAAGCCCTACCCCAGCTTTCTTGTAGGCCCCCATCAGATATTGGAAGGTTGCTATAAGGTCACCTCAGAGCCTCCTTTTCTTCAGGTTGAACAACCCTAACTTCTTTAGCCTCTCTTCATAGGGGAGGTGCTCCAGCCCTCTGATTGTTTTAGTGTCTCTATTTTGGACATGTTCCAGGAGCTATATGTCCTTCTTATGCTGGGGACTCCAGAGCTGGACACAGTACTCCAGGTGGGTTCTCACAAGAGCAGAGTAGAGGGGGAGAATCACCTCTCTTGACTGGCTGTCTAAATTTCTTTTGGTTCTCTGAGCTGCAAATACACACCAATGGCTTGTGCTGAGCTTCTGGTCCACCGCCACCCCCAAGTCCTTCTCCTCAGGGCTGTCCTCAATCCTTTCTCTTCCCAACCTGTATTTGTGCATGGGATTGCCTTGACCAAGGTGCAGAACCTTGCACTGGCCTTGTTGAACTTCATGCAGTTTCCTATTATTTCCTATTTATTTTCTATCGTTCTCCAATTTTTTTTCGTACACATATGTTTCAGAACCAGGCAGGCACAGAGTGGAAAAAATAAGTTAAGATCATCAGTGCAATTTTTAATTCTGCAGGTTTGTGAACCTCGTTGAACATACATATTTTTTTGCATGTTGTGTAATTATAAATTTATGTTCTATCAGTGGGTTTCATGCAGTATTTGACAGTAATTAAAAAATCTATATACTTGTTTTGCTAAGGTGCAATTCCAGAATCAGAAGGAAAATATGCTCAAATAGAGACTGCTTTCAGCCCATAGATTTCTACTGATTTCTACAGATTTCTGCTTGCTTTTTCTCCTTATTTTTTTCATTTGTCCCACACAGATATTTCGGTCACCTTACTGCTATAAAGTAATCTTCTGTACTGGCTTTATATATTGATGCACTCTCATGAAATTAGGGAGGAGAATTAGGAAGTCAATAAGACAATTTAGATTAGAATCATCTTCAGACTAGTTGCATTAATATGTTTACATGTGCAGTAGATGTATAAACCCTCAGTCTCAAAGCCATTGCAAAACTTGTTCATAGAGATCATGCGTACTATAGTCACCATACCTGCTGGCTATTAATTTTTATCCACCCCATGCGTTTTACTGAGCATTTGCCTAGATGTCCATTGCCTATAATGGAAGCTTAAGCAGCAAGCTCACCTACACATAAAGGGTTATCTGTACATATCTTGATCTTCAGCTGAATCCCATCCATAGAGATCATATCTCAGAAGCTATAACTATGTATAACCAGAAAGTTAAAATAAAATTAAGGTTCAGCTGTTGTGATCCCTGTTCCCTGAGATGGAGTTATTCATTTGTTATTTGCTTCATATTCAGTAATGTAATCATGACAGAATTATGCGATGATATTTTTAAGTCGGTCATTTTAATGATCATAGCTGTGAATTATTAGCTATGTCTTTTTCAATTCTTGACATGGAGAATTTGAGTGCTTTCAGTACTCCTTTATGGCAGTGGATTTACCTAAATTCTATAGGGCCTCATTTTAGTGGTGGTACTTTATGCCTTGCTTTCTTGCTTATCCTGTTCTTCATTTCTCTCTGCAGTCCATTCCTCAGAACTCTCAGCAAATTCTCTGTGAATTCTTCCTAACTTAATTCTTGATTGTTTTGTTTTGTTTTTTTGGGTTTTGTTTTGTTTTGTTTTAGGTTATTTTTTGTTGTTTTTTGTTTATTTTGGGAGGGGGTTGGGGGTTTTTTGCTTTGTTTTGTTTTGTGCTTCTGTTTTGGTTTGGTGTTTTGGTGGATTTTTTGGTTTGATTTTTGTTTTATTAGTCTGGAAAATGATTTGTTTAAAAACCAAACATCTTGTCTTTCATCGTAGTTTTACTATGTCTTCTATATAGGTGTTTGAACATGAATACCTTTAATACATCAGCCTTCAACACATAAATAACTTTCGACACAACACAGGGAAGACTGGCGTACGTTCAGAGGAAGGCCACAAAGATGATCAGAGGGCTGGAGCACCTCTGCTATGAAGACAGGCTGATAGTTGGGGTTATTCTGCCTGGAGAGGAGGAGGATGCAGGGAGACTTTATAGCAGCCTTCCAGTACTTGAAGATGGATTACTTAAAAGGGAATGTAGCAGCAGAACAAGTGGAAACATTTTTAAGCTGAAAAAAAAGGTAGATTTACGTTAAACATTATAAAGAAATTCTTTATTGTGAGGATGGTGAGACACTGGAAGAGGTTGCGCAGGGAAACTGTGGCTGCCCCCTTCCTGGAAGTGTTCAAGGCCAGGTTGGATGGGGCCTTGAGCAACCTGGTCTGGTGGGAGGTGTCCCTGCCCATGCAGGGGGGTTGGGAGTAGGTAGTCTTTAAGGTCCCTTCCAACTCAAACCATTCCATGATTCTATGATCTAGTCTTTACCACTATGTTGTGTTTTTACCTTGTTTCTTTGTTCTGTCTCAGGACACGCTCCTAAAGTACTCACTGTTATTTCAAATTTTACCTATGTCAGAATCATCCACATCCCTGAGCACTATTCTGAATTTCCTACTTTTCATCTCCATTCTACCTAATTTCATTTTTTTTTTTTTTTACATTTTTGTTTAGGAAGATTACGATGTGTTATCCTTGGTGGTTTTTTTTCCAGTGCATGGTGTATGAGAAGTTATTTTTTTTATTGCAGGAAAAAAAAAATCAAACCCCAAACCAAAAAACAACTGGTAAAAGTGCCAGTTTAAATCATGCAGTTGTTCATTTGGAGTTGCATACTGTGGGTGGCAACTGGAGGCTGGGTTGTTGCTGCCCAAAAAAAGATGTGACTTTTACAAATGAGGACATTGCTACATGACAACATATTGAAAGATTCAAATGAAGATTGAGTACCTCTATTTCTGTCATGAAACATCTATATGATAGCAGTAGCAGTCAAGCCAGCTTGCTGGGATGACCTTATTCAGTTCATCTTGGAGTGAAAAGGAGGGCAACCAGGCTGGTGAAGGGACTCGAGCACAGATCCTATGAGGAGAGGCTGAGGGAGCTGGGGCTGTTCATCCTGGACAAGAGGACATGGTCTTAAGTTGTGCCGGGGGAAGTTTAGGTTGGATAGTAGAAAGAATTTCTTCACCGAGAGGGTGATCAGGCATTGGAATGGGCTGCCCAGGGAAGCAGTGGATTCTCCGTCCCTGGAGATATTTAAAAAGAGACTGGATGTGGCACTCAGTGCCATGTTCTAGTAACTACAGCGGTAGTGGATCAAGGGTTGGACTTGATGATCTCTGAGGTCCCTTCCAACCCAGCCAATTCTATGATTCTATGAAACTGCAACTCCTTGCCCCCCACTAGGTTTCTGTGTTGGTAAAAGTAATGTGCATTAAAAAGCTGACAGTGAAAAGTTCTTACATTTGTTTCTTAAGTAGAGAAGACTAATCTGCTGGAAGAGACTGGAGTAATGACAGAGATGTCTGATCTTCGGAAGCTGCAGTATCTTACAGACAAAAATGAGGGAATACCCATATCTGGGTCTGCTAAACAACCTGAAAGGGGTAATGCACCCCTGAAGCAAAGGCTGCTTTTCGTCTCCCTTCCTTTCTCCCCACACATGCTGGTTTACTGGGAAGTTTTCAGTCAGTGCTAATAAGGGCTTAGTCAGAATTCTTTCAAGAGAGTTATGTCTCAAAGTGTTTTTTCTCTCCTGTATATTGGGAAAGTCAGAATACCTCTGGAGATTAATAGTGTCCTTTTATTTTTGTCTCTGCTTTGTATCTCTACCTAATGAAGTTACTGCAGACTCTGACACATGACCATGTTTTCTAACTTTCAGCAATTTTTCTCCAAGATACTTTGCCCTCACTTCTGCTTGCAACAAGGTATGGAAATTTCTTGACATTTAGCTCCTCTAGACTGAGAGCTCAGAGCTTTACATTATATTATTAAATGTAATATTATTAATTATTAATAATTAATTATTAAATGTAATACAACCATACACAAAAAGACACTGGGGGATCAGGGCAACTGTGACAGCACGAGGGACCCCAAAAATCACTACTGTTGTAGTACCTTGACCTGGCACTCCCAGCACCCAGGCAGGTCAGCCAGAGAAACTGCTTCTACTGAATGACTTGCAGACTAAAAGGGGTTGCTACCTATAGGGTACATGGGATCCAGGGAGAACAAAATTTTGGGTTGTGTGCAGTTCATTATGAGATGTTTTAAAGAGAATTTTGGGACTGTGTGACACTCTTCATGAGATGTTTAGTGCATGGAAAAAAGGCAGGTAAAATAAGGGGTTCAGCTGTATTGGGAAGAACAAGTGTGGGAAAATAAAAGGGAAAAGGTAAAAGAGACCAGTTGTGCGCTGAACAGGGGCTGGTCAGTGAACTTGTCTGGCTGAGCCCTATTCTTGATTGCTGCAAGCTATCCTAAAGTCTTACTAAATCCCAGCTATCTCTTTCATGGGTATATGTGGATGGTATGGAAATTCAACACGGACTGGTTGATGATAGACTAAGAAAACTGATTACCAGCAACTGGAGTAGAACCACAGTCCTTAGAGGCTTGAGTCCCCGAGGTTTCATTTTTGTGTGAGTGCTTTTTTTGTTTAGATGGATGCCATAATGACCCCATTTTCTGTCTGTGTTGGTCTGTGTATCCTGCCATGTTGTTAAAGTGTGTGTGTGCATATGAATGCATGTGTACACGTTAGTCTTGACACTGCCTGGAGCTGGAGACACTGCATTGTGGCAGCCTCACATCTACATGGCCAGGTAAGGAGTACTTTCTGGGTCCTGCTGACCTCTGGATTGGGCAGTCTCTAATACACAGAAACAAACAAATTAGTGAATGTCAGACAAGTATGATCTGCTTGTAATCCACAGCTCTGGGAAACTATTAAAAAAAAAAAAAAAAATCACAATTACAACTGAATACAGTTTAAGCTGATTAATTTCACTCACTTTCAATTTTTTAGCCTATATTTTTTTTAAGGTGGTCTCTGCAGTTACATGGAATAAAGGATGATTTACTCTTGTTGGCATAATTCTGGTGATGAAGCCAAACAGGAGTAATCCAGTGATCTGCATCAAAGATGGAAAGAAGCAGATAAACAGAAAACACGATTTTAATATATATTTTTTAAATACGTACAATTCACCTCTTACAAGTGCATAGTAGATATAAACCCCTTGAATATCTGGAGTTTTATTGTTGTATTTTAGAAAATGTAAATAAAGTCTGAAACACTCCTACTTAGCTTTTTCTTTTCCTTCCTGTATTGAGCTCATAGGGTCTGGGGGTCATGTAAGCAGTACGTTTTTAAGCTGCACACAATTACCCTCGACCCTGTAAAGCATTGCACAGCAGGAGAGTATTTATGACCTGTCACGATGAAAGCCACTGTCTTATGCAGCTCAACAGGAGTCCAAGTATAATGCAGTGGGTATGAAGAATATGAAGGTACAATGTAGGGATAACATATTTAAACATTGCATTACTATGCCTTTGAACATAACTTTTTCCAGTCCATATTTTCCACTCAGAAGTTAAGCTGCATGTGTCCTCGGCAGGTTACTGAAGTAGAAATTCTATTTATCTGCTACCTATTATTTTCTTAGCAAAATTACCATCCTACATCCCATTATTTGGAGGAATTATTAACCTTAACTCCTGGGGAACTTCACAAAATATTGCACAGTTAGTTCTCATGGTGTCCAATAATTTGTTTTAAATTTTTGTATGTTTGTTTTAAGAGTAACATATCATAGAGTTTTACACTGTCTTCAAAGTAAGTCTTCATGCAACAGAAGTTTTCAGGTTACATATATATATATATATAATAAAATGGATATATATTCTCATAATGCAAAATTAAGAAAACTATAAAAGTGAGGCAGCATATCAGAAAGAGATAGTTTGCTCAGTAGCATAGTCCCTTCACAATATGGCAAACAAATGTTGGTATGGTAAACACAGAATTTTAGTGTCATTTAATGAGTTTATGAAAACACTTTTCCGCCAAGAATACTGTTTTCATCCACCCAGTAAGAAATTTGAAGGGGATGGAAAATAAAAATTATAAAAATAAAGTGGAATATACTCAAGTGTGTTGTCAGTTTGCTCCTCATTTTGATATTTTTATTCTGATGTCTTTCTGTTTAGAAGCTTGCAAGTTTTCAAAAGTGTTTTCTTAGTTCTACTTTTTGAGTCTACTTCTCGGTCTACTTCACCTTTCATATAGCTCTTATTACCCCCCCTTTTTTTTTCCCCCCAGGCACTTATAAATATCCATTCTTTGAAAATCTGTCATTTTAAAATTTTAAACTACAAATTATGATGTACTTTTAAAGTGTCAGAATGTGTATATTTTTCACATTCTGATAACACTGAAACTTGTTGTTTGAGCACTTTATGCACTTGTCTGAAATCCGTCATGCCCAGGATTAATATCATGACTAGCATCAGAATGTATCACATACTGATAGTTTGTTCAAGCTGTCAATGGTTTACAGACAATCAAGTAAATATCCTACAATGCTAAACACTCTTGTTAATTTGTGAGGAGACAGAATATCTATTAATGATTTTGCCTCAGTGGACTAACAACTTTGGATCAATGTCAGCTGTCACTTGATTAATTATGTACATAAGGCAGCTGATCATAGAAATTTTCCTCCTTTTCCCCTTAGTATTTGTATTTGTTCACAATTAGCCACAGTCACTCAAAGGCTACATGTGATGGAGTCAGCAAAAATGCCTTAGCAAGGTGTTAAATACTGGGCAAAATAAATAGATTTTGTTTAGTCTAGTGTGTAGAGGAAAAAAGGCAAAGACATTGTTATTTTTAAAATTAATTCCTTATCACTTTCTTAACTTGTGAGAGGTACTCCTTCTCCTTTAAAATGCAATTACATTACTTCTTTAAAAAACCTAATGACCTTTAACCCATCCTCTTTTCACTACATGGTTAATAACTTTTTCTCATCTTTTTCTTAATTATATCCCACTTAATTTACCAATGCAGGACTCATTGATGCTTTTTTCCCCAACATGTGTATTATGCTTAATAAATGAAATACATTGGTAATGTTATTAAAAAAAAAAAAAAAAAAAAAAAAAAAAAAAAAAAACTCATCTGAGAGAACATGATAGAAAGATATATTTCCTCAGTCTGAGGTGATGGAGAGCAATTCATATTTTCCATTTATTCTTTCTCACTCTGCAGGACAGAACAACATAATTTTGCTGGAAGTAAAATTAAAAGGCAGATAAAGAAAGAACTAAAAGATAATTTTACACAATATTCAGTCATACAACAGAAATAACTGTTAGGGGATTATGGAGTATCAAGATAGATATTTTTATGAATAAGGTTATCTATGGTGGTTACACTGGCTTTGGTTGAAAAATACACGAAGAACATGAATGTCATAGCTTATGTCAGGAGTTTAACTACCACTGCAGAGACTTCAGAACCACAGAGTTTTAAAACCTTTGTCACTGGGAGAGTTTTGTGCTCATCTTGACTGCCTGGCTGAGCTAGGAGCTAGGAGCTCCAATGTAGTATTGTCAAGTTTTACACAAGTTTTACTCTGGCACAATGCAGTGAGGATAAGCAGTGGTTGTGGTACATCAGGTACATACGAGTTTCAGTGTATATTCAGGCAGTCAAAAGAATTTTCCTTTCTTTCCAAACTTTCCCTTTTATATTTTTAAAGCAAAAGGCTTTGAAATCCTTCAGATCTGTTATGTGCTCACAAATGCCTCTTTAGAGCATCGTGGAAAAAGTATGTATTTCTGTAATACATTTGCTTTTGAAAATTACAGTGTTGATACAAATATAATAAACATTTTGAAAGCTTTTTCTAACTATGTTATTCTTTCTTCCCGGCTGAACAGGAACAGATAACACTGGTATGAAAACTAAAGCTCTCAAATCAAATTTTTGTAGCATTGACTTGTACATGCTTTTAAAATTTTTATTTCCTTCAATGGGTACTGAAGCTTTAAATATTAATGTGTTTTCAATATTGCATAGAAAAAGACATAAGGCTGAGACCTTCTTATATCTTAATATAATTCTTACAAAGAAACAGTCATGTATTAGCAAGACTTGATTTAGCTAGTGGCATGTCAATGAAAAATAACAAATTTTAAGATAATGCCATGAAGAATGTTGAGTTACTCTTTTATTATTCACTCCAATCTCATAACTTCAGTTGCATGCAAAGCATGAAATGCATTGTCAAAAATATATAGTTCAGAATACAGCACCATTAAATATTTTATCCAATTGGCAATGTCCCTGCTAAAAGACAATGTTAAACAGCCCTGTTCTTAAAAAAAAAATATTACACTGTGTTTTCCAGTTCTGTTTCTACAGATAAATTTTCCTGTCAGCAATTTCTTTTTAAGTAACGAAAGTTTCTCTCTTTCTCTCTTTTTTTCTATTGTTAGTATACTGAAGAAAGTCTTTACCTCTGTCTGTAATACATGAGGACTCTTCACTCTGACTACTGGTATGCTGATTTGACCTCTAGTTAGCAATTTTTTTCTTATAAGGAAAAGTTATAGTATTTTCTTAGACTAACAGACAGTAAGGAAATTCTGAGTTACAAAATGTGATAGCTTGACCATGCAAGGGGGAGATTACATACCATAATTAATAGTTAAGGATCTCCTTATTACCTCAACCCTTACTAAATCAGAACTACTTTGTTCTATGCCAGTTTTATTCTTACTATCTACCTTCTCTGCCTGTTTTGCCTATGGCAGTTACTATGTTTAATGAAGTTCTTGGCTGCCTTTAACTAAGAGCCCAGCATTTTTTCTGCATGGTGTCTCCTATTTTGTTTTATTCCTCTGACAGGTGCATTATTGTCACCAGTACATTTTAGAAAGCTGTCCAAAAGTTTTTAAAATCTGAATTTCATCTAGTACAGACAGAGGACAAGAGAATACTCACTGTTCTCTCAAGCAAATACCCAGATGGCTCTAAATTTGTAGTCAAGATTTTTTGTAGGTTGTTTGCAGAAGGGATTTTTAAGAAGAGACTTAAAGGAGAGTTATGAGATGACTATGGAAAGGCAGGTCCTGCCTGACCAACCTGATCTCCTTTTATGATCGGGTGACCCGTCTGGTAGATGAGGGGAAGGCTGTGGATGTGGTCTACCTGGACTTCAGCAAGGCCTTTGACACTGTCTCCTACAGCATTCTCCTGGAAAAGCTGTCAGCCCACAGCTTGGACAGGAGCACTCTGTGCTGGGTTAGGAACTGACTGGAGGGCCAGGCCCAGAGAGTGGTGCTGAATGGGGCTGCATCCAGTTGGCAGCCTGTCACCAGTGGTGTCCCCCAGGGATCAGTGTTGGGCCCAGTTCTGTTTAATATCTTTATTGATGATTTAGATGAGGGAATTAAGTCCATCATCAGCAAATTTGCAGATGGCACTAAGCTGGGGTGGAATGTTGATCAGCTGGAAGGCAGGAGGGCAGAGGGACCTGGATAGGTTGGAGAGTTGGGCTGATTCCAATGGGATGAGGTTCAACACGGCCGAGTGCCGGGTCCTGCACTTTGGCCACAACAACCCCATGGGGAGCTCCAGGCTGGGCACAGAGTGGCTGGAGAGCAGCCAGACAGAGAGGGACCTGGGAGTTTGGATTGACAAGAAGCTGCACATGAGCCAGCAGTGTGCCCAGGTGGCCAAGAAGGCCAATGGCATCCTGGCCTGTATCAGGAACAGTGTGGCCAGCAGGTCCAAGGAAGTGATTCTGCCCCTGTACTCAGCACTGGTTAGGCCACACCTCGAGTACTGTGTCCAGTTCTGGGCCCCTCAGTTCAGGAAGGAGATTGAGGTCCTGGAGCAGGTCCAAAGGAGGGCAACCAGGCTGGTGAAGGGACTTGAGCACAGATCCTATGAGGAGAGGCTAAGGGAGCTGGGGCTGTTCAGCCTGGAGAAGAGGAGGCTCAGGGGAGACCTCATCACTCTCTACAACTCCCTGAAAGGAGGGTGTAGCCAAGGGGGGGGTTGGTCTCTCTTCCCAGGCAACTATCAGCAAGACAAGAGGGCATGGTCTTAAGTTGTGCCTGGGGGATTTAGGTTAGATATTAGAAGGAATTTCTTTACAGAGAGGGTGATCAGGCATTGGAATGGGCTGCCCCGGGAAGTAGTGGATTCTCCGTCCCTGGAGGTATTTAAAAAGAGACTGGATGTGGCACTCAGTGCCGTGGTCTGGTAACTACAGCGGTAGTAGATCAAGGGTTGGACTTGATCTCTGAGGTCCCTTCCAACCCAGCCAATTCTATGATTCTATGATTCTATGTACATTTAAGGAGAACTTTTCTCTTGTATGAGGGTTACTGTGGGAGAATCGATTTTGTCTGAAAATCTGGCAAGTCAGTCCTCAAGGAGACAATATAGAATGTTCAATCTTTACTCCTCTGCCCAGCCATGCTTACATTATTATGAGCATGATTTTACATTATTTTGTAAGGCCATGTATGGTGAGCATATGCTCTTTCAACTTGTGTATGGAAAAGGGTCTCTACCTTGCTTGTGTAGCCAGTTATTTACTGTGAGCAGGGAAAAAGGTAGGAATTTTGTTCAGTCTGATAGCCAGTCACATATAAAATGTATGTAGGTAGTATACCCTGGATAGACAAAAGAATTTTCTGGTTGAGCTGTACCCTGTTTCAAGGATCCAGACACATTGCTGCAGTTGTTCATATTATAAAACTGGAACTTGGTGGAATATGGAATGAGAGGTCTTTTCTAGCTAGATGCTATCTTTTTATAGCTTTGAAAATAAAGGGATAACAGGGACAAGTGCAAGGGGTAGTGGGCACAGCTTGCTACTGGGGAGATTCCAACTGAACACAAGAGGAAAATTTTTCACTATGAAGACAGATTGTGGAATAGTCTCCCAGGGGAAGTGGTGGATTCCCCCCACTTTAGGAAATTTTAAGGCTCAGCTCAACAGGGTGCTGAGACATTTCACATAAACAATATTATTAGAAAGGCTGGACTGGAAGATCCTTGATATCCCTCCCAACCTGATATTCTGTGATTCTGTGATCTCAAAATCATGATTTTTTCCACTATTCTGATTCACTGAGCTTTTGCTTCCCAACAAAAGTTGTGATGTAACTTTCAATGATATAGTCCACATTACAGGTGATGAGGAAGTTGATTGTAGTTTTTTCCCAGATGGGTTCAGCTGACCAAAATTTTATAAAATTAAGGGTGATTTTGGCAGCATCTTGCCTTGGTGGCAGATATACTTTGTGTTAGGGAATGGTTCTCCAGATGCTATATTGTTTTATTTGCGCTGCTCTACTAATAAACTATGTGTTGCTATTTTTGGCCTCAGAAGCTCTTGGATAGTACACGGTAAGTAAAAGACCTTTCTTGAAGGCTTGGGAGAGAATTTAAATTCACAATTATTGTGATATTTTTCCTTGCATGTTTATCCCTGGTCAGAAGCATGCAGGAGAGATTATAGGAAGCTCACGTTTGTATTGTTTATAGAGGAATGAAGACTGGTTTTAAACAAATATCACTCCAGCCTCTGTACATGCATCTACTGCCAATGCAGACAGGTGCATGGGGCAAGGATTTCATTTCACTACATCAGAAGCAATGAATTTGTACCTTGTCATTGCAATTTTTCACAGGTTTTCAAGTTTCTCTGTTTTCAATAGAGAAAACTCATCTTTTCAACCTGTTGCCAGAGGCTGCAAAAGAGAGCAACAAACCTCAGCTGAGATTCACACTTAATGAAAACATAAAATGTAACAGTTAATAGTCACAGCCATTCAAATGGGTCCCTTACCCATGGGCTTTACATGTTTGAAACGAGATGATGACATGATATTGCTTTTACCTTCTTTGTGGTCTATCTTGTTTATAGTCACAGGGGAATTTTCCAGAAAAAAAAAATATTCTGGAGGAAAGTAATACTTCAGCAGCAGTTCTGACCACCTCCAATACACACTATCTGGTGAGCTGCTAAAAGACTTACATCTGATCAGGGTTTAGACAATTGGCTAAATGACTTACTGTAGCAGTTCACAGAAAGCACCTAAATAACAATGTACTTGGGGTGGTTAGAAATGTGATGAGTGTAATTGTCTATGAACACATGGTAACAATTTTAACAAACTATTTCAGTTGATTTTTGTGCCTATTCCATATTTGGCTTCTGCAGCACTTCCTGAAGTTTTGTTTGGCCAACCTAGTGATGTATAAAAATAAATTTTAAGGCCTATATATTCCAATGGGCTTTTTTAAAGTAACTTGAAACACTCCAGTAAAGACAGAAGTTTCTGAAGTGTATGCCAGAATGTGTTGAAGTTTTCACCTAGGAAATTATTTCAGCATTACAGAAACAGAAGGTATAGACAAGTCACAGTCAATGAAGAATAGTACTGAATTAATAGAATTACTAAATTAAAAAAAAAAATTAGTCAGTTCGCAGAAATAAGACTGTTAGTTTTACTCAGAGGAGGCTTAGGCTGTTGCCAAGAACACTTTTGAAAATGTTATCTGGAAGTTTTCATCCATCCTCTAGTGTCTATACACTGTAGTATGTACATCTGGTAACAGCTATGAAAACACCAGTTCACAATGCAGTTTGCCTTATATTTACAATGTTTTATCACCTAGCTAAAAAAAAAAAAATAGAAAAACTAACTAAATAGTTCTTCAAAATGTTTTCATGATATTCATAAATTAAAAAGAAACCCAAACAGAAAACAATTATTTTTACAATAACTTTTTATTGCTAATAAAATTAGAGCAGTGATTAAATATAATACTGTGCTCGGGGGACTTGGGTATATGGGTGTTAGCAGAGAGAAAGTAGTTACCCTTTTACCCTTACACTGTTCAAGTCAATAAAATGAAATTAGAGTTGTAGGAGGATAACAGGATTATTGTAGAGTCATCATTTCCTGCAGCATTTATCCTTTAAATTTGACCTTTGCAGGAGTTCATTATGCCAAAATTGATAGATAATGCTCATAGGAAAAAAGTCATGTGGAATACCTGAGAGCTGCTGAGCTAACTTGTATAAACAACTCAAGACAGTGCATGTATATATTTAAACCAGTCTTGTGTGTGTGTGTTTGTATATATATATATATATGTATGCATACAAATGATGCAAGACCTGTCACAGTAACTTTCTTTTAATTAACATTTGTGAATATAAATACACACTTATGATGAATACTATCAGTGTTAAAAAACATAGAAGAAAATGACAGAAATATGGCAACCCAATTTAAAGACATGTCACCAAATCTTCATAACATTGGAAAAAAACCCCAATTTCTTTTATTTTGTCTATTTCTGGTCTAGTACTCTGGGGTGAAAAGCATAAGGAACTAAAGAAGACTGATGCAATACCTTTAAGGGCATGGAAATACTGTAGAAAAACAATGTTCTCAGTTTGATCAAACCCATCAAGGGAAATGCTTCAAGGTCTTCAGTGAAGGTCAAGCCTGATCTCAAATTCAGAATTTGCTTCTGAAGAATTACAGAATATCCATCATGCAAGTTCTTTCCAGCAATAGTAATAGACCCATCTTTACTATCCAGTGGTCTGTATTAGTCACTGCATCAAAGCTGGGTTTAAAGCCCAAATTGACTCTTACCATGCCTATCTCAAGACACCTTGTCTCTCTGCAGAATGTCATACACAGATGTCTATCATCCAGATTCCAGCTTCTGCAAGCAAGCATATCACTGTCCAATGTATTGTAGCTGAGCTGCCTGCTGTTCACTTTAATGATCAAATGTTTTAATCTCCTGGTTGTTTTGTGAGATCGAACAGTATACTTGGGATACCAACTATTAGAGAGCTCGGTGACCTCTTCAACTGACTTTTCTCTATTGAGAACCTTAACATTTTATTTTTTAAAATCTAGTTTCTTGTTATTCCTTATCTTTTATTTCTGAGGTTGAAATGAAAATGTCAAACTGAGCCACAATCTATCAGTTTATATTAAAGGACTGGGAGAAGGTTGTAAACCAAACAGAAATTTCAAATCTTAAAAGAGTTTACAAGTTCTGTGATCAAAACCCTTGTTACTGTCTCCCTGCTATCCTCCCCTTCAAGTTAAGGAAAAGTCCATGATATTTCTGTAAAATGACAGTCCTAGAAAGATCCATAAGGCACTGCAGTGTTGGTGAATACCTTGAAATAGAGGCAGCAAATAACCATCGATGTGTCTGAATGATTAGGAAATAATTTTGCTTTTGTTCCCTAATGTCAAAAAGAATGCAACCAGTAAACCAAGGTGGTGGTGTCCAAGCTAGAGCTCCCTAAGAAGAGATAAGAGAGAAGACACACACAGAATGCTCAATTCCCTGTTGCTAATTGGGATATTCAGCACATACCCATAGAATCATAGAATGATTTGGGTTGGAAGAGACCTGTAAAAGTCACTTAGTCCAAATCCCCTGCAATGACCAGGGATGTCTTCAACCAGAAAAGCTTTCCCCATCTGTCTTAGAGGTCCCTTTCTGGTACCGAAAGTCTGCTATGAGCCATAAGGCCACAGCACCTTCTCTTCTCCAGGCTGAACAACCTCAACTCTCTCAGCCTGGCTTCATAGGAAGGGTGCTCCAGCCCTCTGATCATCTTCTTGATCCTCTTCTTGGTATGCTCCAACAGGTTCATGTCTTGCTTCTAATGACTATTCCAGAGCTGGACACAGCACTCCAGGTGGGGTCTCATAAGGGCAGAGTGGCAGAATCACCTCCCTTGACCTCCTGGTCAAATTTCTTTTGATTCAGCCCAGGATAAGACTGGCCTTTTGGGCTGTTAATGCACATTGCTGACTCATTTACAGCTTTTCATCCCAGTAACCCCAAGTCCTTCTCTGCAGGGCTGGTCTTGATGATAATCTTGATGATCAGCCCCCCAGTATTGATGCTGGGATTGCCCCAAGCCAGTTGCAGGATCTTGCACTTGGCATCACTGAATCTCATGAGGTCTACAGGGGCCCATAATCCTATAACTGATTCAATTTCAGTGCTTTTATTGTAATATTTGCTGGTGACCTATAAAACTGATGAATGCTCATTCATTGTGAAAAAGACTTCCTTTCACTTTTTTGCAGATGAGTAACTTTCATAAACCCATGATATACTGAATCTTTGTGTAATAAGTACAACATAGCTCATAACTCTTTTTAAAGACACGTTTTGAAAAATGTAGCAAATGATTTTTAGAATGTAATACTAATTTGTTCTAATAATTTGTATTTTATTATCAGTACAGATAGGTTATACTAAAAATGAAGGATCCGATTTTAATTCCTGTAGACCAGTTATTTCAGATTCTCATTTGACTCAGTCAGAATGCTTCTCATGAAAATGAGATTGTGAAACAGATCTATGACAATTTCATTCTTGTGGCTAATGACATGCCTGCAAATTTAATGTATCAAGATTAGCCGGGCTAAGACTGGTTTTGATAAACATCTTTGCAGAATTTGCTATAAAATGTAGATTAAATATCTTGCAGCAAACATTAAAGCTCTTTATGCTGGGACTTCTACTAATATTCTTTTAATTTCAGATTTTTTTTCTTGTTCTATAATAGATAATTAATTTTTTTTTAATTGAAATTAAAGTTAGTTTTAAAACTAAGATGGCTGATGGTGACAACTAATAATTATTAACTGAGATAGGGGGCTGTGTCTTAGGGCTATATTGTGTTTCAGTATTTAGTATCTCCTCAGATGACACAGAGTCTTGAAGATGGAGATGCTATTCGGGGGACAAGGGTGGTTGTAGAAAAGCATCCTTGATGGATTCTTAGATAATTTTCTTACACAGTTCACACAGCTATTTCTTTTTTTACTTGAAAATCTACATATATTAATTTCAGGTGAATGCAGCACAGTTTAAAAAAATAATAAGAAAATATGAGTGCATTTTAGTCACGTTTAGTGTCTCATATATATGTCATAATGGGAAAACTACTGTGACTCGAGGAATTGTTTCTTTGTTCTGTAAGAATTATAACAATTGTACTGATTTGTCATTCATCATAACAATTTGAAGTGCTTCCAATCAAAAGTAATACTCATAGATGTCTAGCTTCTTTCTTACATGTTCCTAGGATCTTCGTTTTCTTGCTGAAAATAACGCTGCAGTGTCTGAACTTCTTTAGATCTGCTTTATTTTGCCCCCTGCATGTTATGCGTGCTACGTTTCTCAGAACCAGGTGAGTTCTTCTGCTTGAAGGAGTTCATAGACTGCAATTTGTCCTTGTGGAGCTTTAGAAAAGGCTCGGTGTCTCCAGCCCTATCTAATTCTTTACAGACATTGTGGCATTTTGACATGGTTGCAGCCTTATTATTCCAGCCAAGCTTTTTCTTCTGACAAGTAGCAACATAGTCCTTTTGAAGCCACTAATATTTTCAGAAGCAGTCTTAACACAGTACTCCCATAAACAACGGATGTTTCTTCACAGCTTCTCTTTTTCTTCCACCAAAATATTTTCATAACACAACCAGCTCAAATGACTGCTCCACGTTCACAACAATTTTCATTTATTTTGCTCAAAGTCAGGGAAATTAGCATAGCCCTAGGAGGACTTACTCAGCACCATTTATTAGGACGCTTTGCTGTAAAATAAAGTGCAGGTTTTCTAGTTTTGTAGCATGAGTGTGAGCTTGCTTGGATCTGGGAATGCAGCTAAGAATACCAATAAGGTAATCCTCTTTCTGATGCTCATCTTGTATGAATTTTTTGAAAGCTATCCCTAATGTCTGTAAGGCACAGATATTTGCGGTTTCTGTTTTATCTCCGCTTGATGTTTTCCTAATGTGATTTGTATTTGTACAACAAGACATCTCTGAGACTTTTTTAAGACCTTGTTGAAATTTAAAGGATATACCTTTAGATGACTGATGTGGCTCATGAAGCTAGCTCCCTGAAGGTGAGTATTTTTCTGCTTGTGGGCTATCCTCTGACATGCTAACGTTTTTTATTTTTTAGCTCAATGACAGAAAAATTTCCGTTAAGTAAACCAGATATTTAAGATTATTTTTGTTGCCGCTTCTTCCTTTTTTTTTTTTTTTTTTTTTTTTTTTTTTTTTTTTTTTAGATGGCTGATTTGCAGAAGAAGATCTAATTCTTGTGGAAGAGGAGAAGCTTGAGTATTTAATCTTAGGACAAACAAGGGAGAACAATGAAGGTCAGGAGCCTGCGCAAGCAAGAAAAATCTTTTTTTCTAAATCTCTCTCTTCAGTGAGATTTTGAAAGGAAGTTAAACATCCTTCTCACTTTTATTTTCTGTGAGTAAATTTTTGTGCTGAAAAATCACAAACATTCCTCAGCCTTAAGATTTTGTTATTGAGGAAGAGGTGGTCCTTGTGTAGGTAGTATTCCCATACTTATTTAATTTTACTGGAAATCTACATGGTCACTTCTTAATCCATTCAGTAATCCTAGCAGTTCCCTGTGGAGCTCCTTAGGGGCCTGTTGCTTTGAAATTACCTCTCTCAAAGCTTACGGGATCTACTGAGAACCAAACTTAATTTCTGCCTGATGCCCTTAAACACCTTGGACAATAACCCTTAAGAGAATGTCTTTTGTTTGGGCTTGGACAGAGCCCTGCCAGGGCAGATATCTGCCAGGCTTTTTTATGGTTAATGGAGAGATAGAAATGCTTCCGCAGAGAAATTCAGAGCAGGAGCCTAATTGTAGGTATTTTCAATCATACTTCATGCACCTTTCCCTCCCAACTGTATAAAGGACCCTGAGGAGACCAGCCTTGCCAACTAAAACTGCCTGAGAATATACCCTTGTGAGGCTTGTAAAGGACATAGATATTTGCAAATTTTTTAGGGAATACCTTTTTCCTTCTACCTGTGATCTGTCTACCTGATGATCACAATGCGTTTGTTTTAGGATGGCTGGTAATCAATGTGTTTTTAAGCTATATTGTTACTATTTGTATGATGTTGAAATAATATAAAGCTTATTTCAGTTGCCTTTTAGAATTTCTGTATTTGCATATGATTAAGATTTTAATAGTAAAATTTGTATAAATAATATAACTTTAATCAATATTTTCTTTCCAGAGTTTCATTGGAGGGCACCAAACTTTGAAATTGGTTTTTTTTTGGCCATCTCAGTGTTATTGGAGGCTGTATATGATTTAAAGCTTCAGAAGAAACTTGTACATAAGAATATGTTTCTTGTTGCTCTTCTTTTAAGCAGAATAATTGAGATGATTATTAAACTAAATAGAAGCAATCTTCTGAAATGGCAGAAAAATATAGACTTTTGAGTAAATAATGCTAAATGTCAGCTGCAGAAAAGCCAAAATTGGACTAAGTCACAGTACTTTTGGAAAATCTTGCTTTTGTGATATTATTTGTATGTGTTATTTAAGAAGTAAATTTTACTCTTTCTGAAGCTTGGTCCTTGTGTATCTGCCATGACATACTAACTTTTGGAAAATGCCTATATGTGAGGAAAAATCAGAAGGAAAGGCATGATGACCAATAGCACTATTGCTTTAATCAGTGTGAGAAAATGAAGCAGTGGAGAGAGATTAAGTGAAAAGGTTAGTCTGGGCATAAACTGAGGTGATGTGTCTGGAGTGTTATAAGCAGGTGAAAATACCTGTTGGGAAGAAACAAATGTCTCCTGAAGTTTCCATGGCTTCATATGCTGCTGCCAGTTGCTTCTATCATCTGTCTCTTATTTCTGGTAATCCCCAAAATACTGTGCCCTTTTCTTCTGATCCCCTATCTACATGTGTTTTACAGAAAATTACCTTTCTGATTTAAAAGCTAACATAAGGAAATTAAGTGCTGGAAATACAAATATTATACACTAGTATACAATCAAATTAATTTTTTGCAATAGGAATGTAATGTTAACTAAAGCTTGATTATTGAAACTGGCAAAAAAGTGAGACCAAAACCTTGGGCAGAAAAAGCCCCTCAGTTAATCTGACCTCTTTCTAAGTAAGAAGAATGTAAATATTCTTTACCTTCAGGTTTTAAAGCTTGCTCTTACTTTCCAGAGCCAATTTCATTAGCATCTTTTGGTTCCACAGAAACAG
The DNA here is from genome assembly GCA_038090715.1 of Florisuga fusca. Taxonomy (NCBI): domain Eukaryota; kingdom Metazoa; phylum Chordata; class Aves; order Apodiformes; family Trochilidae; genus Florisuga; species Florisuga fusca. The sequence goes on along the minus strand of JAAWXA010000019.1, from coordinate 1,172,402 downwards.
AAGTTCTATGTTCAGGATTACTCCCACTGTGCATCTGTTATTTCCAAATTTTTAAGGGAGCCTGAATTATTTTAAACTCAATGGAGGAAAAAATAATAACCAACTGTTTTCCATATTTTTCTAATTACGGTAATTATGGTTTATTTCATCATTAAAGTCTCATTTGCAGACACCTCAGAAATATGTATTCCTAGATAAATGTATCTTGTTTATTATTAGAATGTAGTTGATCCCCACGTTTACAACATCTTTTAACTCTTATTTATTATGGTTTTTCTAGTACAGGTAAACAAAGACTACAAGCTTAAGTGTATCTACAACATCGCAGACATTTACTTCTGTTTGAAGGGTTAGGCTTTGCAATTGCTTGCAAGGACTTACAGTATAAACTCTAGTGAACAGAGTAACAGTAGAGCTGTTGAAAACTCATTGCTAGCTAAAAAGGGAAGAAACCCAGCAGTAAGTGGAGCAATAAAAATGTTGCAGACTGATTACTACTGCTTTTTTTTTTTTTTTCATTTTCTATTGTTATGTGTATATCAGCTTAGTGTATAAAAATAAAATAACAAAAGTCTCATGCCAGCTTCAATTTCCTATACTGAACTACTCAATCTGTTACAAGAGCAAAGCTCACATCCATACTTTCCCTTATCCAACTTTCCAATGCAAGGTAGCAGCTATGATGGTGCATAGCAAGGACACTAATAAAAATTCCTTCATTAAATGGAAGAACTTAACTGTGACCTAAGTGAGGGAAGCAAATCAGGTGATAGCATTGAGAGAAAAATAAATAAATATAAAAATCTAATTTCCTTGTTTATGCAAGCCACGGTGGACATCAGGATCCTAATCCAATGACCACCCAGAATGGCACCTTGTTGGGATGTGCTGTGTTTCTCAACTGTGTACTCACCATAGTGCCAGGGGAAAAAGGAAGGATCATCACTCTAGGGGGGTCTGATAGGACTCTACTCATCACTGGGAAAAATAGAAGGGATGTAGTGCTCAGCCAGGCTTTGCAAGTGAGGCACAGAATTCAGAAGAAAGGAAGAGTTCTTAGGAGCAAGTCTGCAAAAAACTTTCTCCATTTTCTTTCTTGGTTTGTGGTACCACATTTCTCCTTTTTGTGTTGTTCCAGAACAGACATGCTCAGTGGGTTATTCTTCATGACAAAAGAAATCCTCTACAAGCCTTGAACAGTTTGCAAAAAACACTTACTAATATTCCTGAATGCACAAAAGAAGATACTAGGTTTAGTGTTTCGAGCTTCCAGCATGTTAGCATAAATGGGGTCACAATACAGAGAGTGACTGGAGAAGACTGAGAGCAGAGAGAACTTTCCTTATATTATGTGGTGTCATGTTCCAAAGGCTGGAAGTGTGGATGTTCTTGTTGGATCCCACAAGGACAAAGTAAAGATAACACAGTACTGAGTGCAACTACACCATTTTATTGAACACAGACAGAACTGGTAGGCATTAAAACTAGCCTAATCCTATAAAGAGAGAAGAGAAAAGAGAAAGAAAGGAAGGCAGAATAAAGCACCACCTACAGGTAGAGTGAGAGAGAGAAAGAGGGAAAGTCATGACTCAAGGCTCCAGAGGGGGCAGGAGGTACAGCTACCAGTTGCCAAGTGTCATTTGAGGCAAAGCCTGACTGGTACCTCACATGTCGTATTAAATTGGGTTTCATATTCACAAAATAGAAGGAATATACTGTAGGGAATATATTCCCTACATCCTCTGTCAATTGCTTGGTACAAGTCTCACCTCTCTAAGAGGATAAAGAGGTTTAAACAGAAGAGAGAACTTGAATAGAGAGGATATGTTTTCCTCCCTTTCTAAAGCATTAGTACTATTAGCAAGCAAAGTGAAAGGTCTTCTGGCCCCATTTTGCTCTCTGTATTGTTGTGCAGCATTGCCATTTATGATACTTGGATACCAACTTGGCTCCAGGCAGTAAGTATAATTGAGTAAGTTTGTGTTGATATAGTTTAAGAGGAAAAAGGAAAAAAATTACACTTTGTACTTTGCATTAGGTATGTAGAAAAATGTCAGAGAAAATGATCTGAATTAAGGATGTTATATAAACATTTATGTATTCTTATTATGTTATGTATTCTTATTTGTTATCATACGTGTGTTCATTATCCTGAATTTTCTCATCTGTACACATTATTCTTGTTAGTGGAATTTATTTATGTTTTAAGAACGTGTATTATATTTTGTCATGTAATATTCAAAAGTTTAATTTGCAATTTAAAGAAAAGGTAAAATTTCTTGGGCTATCTTGCTAATATTTAATTTTTGTATCCACCATCATAAACAAATTCAATTTATCTCATAGAAGACATGAAAATTAATTTTTTTTTATTCCAGAGATTAAAATAATGGTAAACCACTCATAATCAAATTAAAAACGTGTTCTTCAATTTTTTTTTCTTCTTACAGTGTCATTTCATATATCATATATTATTTTCTAAAAATATAAATATTTTTTCGTTTTTAGTTTACAGGTTTACAATCTGAATTAGATGTGATACATTAAATATCAGTCAGTTTTAACACTCTGTAGTATGAGGAACAAAAAAAGTGATTTTATATATGCGTACAGGTATCTGTATGTACTTGGCAGGCAGGTATTAAGCAATAATTATCTCGAGAAAAAAACAGTTTAAAGAATGGTTTGATGGTTTTGAGCTTTGAGTTGAAAACTTGGTGTCACCCTAGGCAAGCTGGTCTTTGAAAATCATCTTCATTTTAAGAACTTCCAATTTCCCAGAAAGAGAGTGAAAAATACTGTGAAAAAAATGAAAATCCATTAAATTGGAATCGTTAAATATTACTGTTGCAGGAAACCTCAGATGCATGAGGAGTATTGCGTGTGTTCATAGCTGCAGCATTTCAGTGTCTGACGCACATGAATCAGTGAAATCTGAACTCACCAGCAGTTTGCTCTCACCTTTTGTGCTCTTGTAGGAGATCCATTGCATGGTGGTCCTGGGGAACAGAAGGACATTGTACAACCAGCACATGTCGAGGCATCATCAGCAGGGAACTTAGAACACATTTCCAATATGTAATTCTATCTGAGTATATCTGTAAAGCTACATTGTTGAAGTAGCTCTGCTATTAATCCCTTAACAGTGTTTCTTACTGAAAGTGAGACTCGTAAAAGTGGGACTGTGTTGGTAAACGTAATGTCAAAGAAAAAGCTGTGTATTGTTGTCATGTTATGCAGAGGCTCAGAGCTGTGCAGTAATGAGTGAAGCTCACTGCTGCTGGACTCCTTCCTTAGGGCTATTTTAGCAGATTAAACAGTTCCCAGCAGAGTGCAGTCACCTATGCTGCTTAGCCATGAGAATAGATAATTGTTGGCCTACTTTTGGCTCCTGGTGTCAGGCACTCTCCCAAATTACTTCTGGGTAAGGTTGGGAGTTAGGATATTCCAGAGACCACTCACAATAGACAGTTTGTACATAATCACCTTTTATGAAACTGAACACTTTACTAGCAGGGGCAGTGACTCTTCCATAGCAGCTTCTGGTAAGGTTTAATTCTTTGGTTTATATGGTGACTTTGGCTTTTGATACTAAAAGATACCAATCAACAGATTTGATCTTGTCTAGAAAGCAAAGAGATGATGAACTAGCTTTCATTCTGATTTGTAAACTGATCAAACTATCAATTCAACTGATCAAACTATCAATTCTATATTCCAGTTCTTCTTTGTAGTATATCCCTGTAAATCTATCTCCTATTGGTACATCACTATTATTCATAATAACACTGTTGGTGTTAAGGATGAGCAAATTAAGTTCTTCCAGCTCTGAGACATGAATGAGCAAGAGTTATAAGTTCCCTTTTACTTTTATGAGCTTTATTTTTCACCCTGTTCCATGAAACTCTGAAGATGACATGTTTAGTCTCTACCTTTCTCTTTTTCTAAATGAAGCTGAGATTATCATATATACATATGGCACTGGGAGATTACCAAATACTAAGGAGCTTGTATTGGATCTGTGAGAGTGTTTCATGGTGAAAATATCTCCAGGATTTGAAAGTCTAGTTCTAGTAGACAGAAGAAAAATGAGACTTTTCTAAGCAGCAAGCTTTCCCTGGGATCTCAGCAATTTTGCTTACACCATATTTCATTGCTTTTAAACCTTAATTTTAATGGCACTGTGGATCCCTTAAGGAAAATTACCAGTGAAAAATAATTAGAAATAATATAAATTTATTGTATTTAGTCTAATATTAAAAGATGGATTTGTCATTGTAGATAAAGAAGTTGTAATATGTCTCTAGAATTACAGTTAAACGTTGTCGGTGACTCTCAAGTATTGAACATGAGCAATGTGTGTAGCCGAAAGAAGAGAGGGGAAAGTTGTTGCTGCTAATGCCATGAATATAGTTTTAAATTATTTTCAGGAGCCTGATGAAAATGGCATTCACATTCATATACACTCGAGTTTACCAAGGTCATGCTGTAGTACTTGTCCTTCTCATCCTTATATTTTCCTTAACACAGAGGATGTATTTGTAATTTTTGTGTGGCTTATTTGTTTTACTGGATACCTGGCTATGTTGGTGTGAAATGTGAAGGGGTGTATAGATTTTCCTGGCTTGTTTAGGGGAAGTGCAGTTTGCTCTTACTCACCCACTGACACAGAAACAGATGCTTATTTCTGATGTTCAATGACAATCTATTCGGAGACTGCTTTTTATTAACATGACAAAAATTGATTTATTTTTTCTTTTGAGAGACTTTCACACAGAGGAATCTAAGCTGAATAGGAGCAGGATTAAATAAAGGTTAATGTTTGACTTGAGTTTAGGTACATGCAGTAATATTTTTCTAAATCTCATTACATTTTTTGTAGATCTGTGATTTTAGTGAAGCTGCTGGAGGTGCAAAAAAAGTATTGTCCTATTCATTATATTTCCTTTTCAGATTTATAATAAAATTTATATGAATTAATATCAGTGCACCTAACAGTACTTTTCATATGATTTTACAATTATATCCTGAAAATGATAATGTGAAATATAGCCTCCTAATACCCAGGTCCTTTGAGTCACATTTAGTTTAATAATGATACTATAATAATAGGGGGGTGAAAAAAATCCCATTTCTCAATACTTGTTAAAAACTCTCAATTCTAGAATATGCCAAGGTATTTCTTTAAAACTTGAACAGTAGAATCATATGGTCTTCATGTATCATATCTGTATGAATTTTTTAACCTTTTTTTTTTCCTAGTAATAGTTAAAAAGAGCGGGATTAAAATAAATTAATTTACAATTAATTTTTAAAGTTTTCTTGATTTTCAGTTTATAGACCTTTATTTTAAATTAGTTTTGGTCTCTCAAATACCTTGGGAGAAAAAGCACTGAGAGTCTGAGTTTGTTTGCAGACATTTTAGGCAAAATTTTGTTTTCTGACATATGAGCACCTAATCTGATATTGTAGTAGCAGCAGAAATATTCTCATTCGTCACAGGAACAGGCAAAGTTCTTGATGATTTCAAGGGGGCTCATGGGTTCTACATATCTCCCAGAATTTAATCTCTTTATGGATTAGAGTTATCATTGTCAAATAGTCATTACTGTTCAGCTTTCAGCAAATTCCAGCTATTCTTACCATAGTTTGTTATTTTGTAAGAATTCAGAAGTAATTCTTAGGTGGTTTAAAAGGTCTGAGCTATGTTTATTTTTTTTCTGAAGTCACTGTTCTTACTTGACAGGTGTAAGTGGATCAGAGCAGTGAGACAGAAGTACTTTGACTTGACTTTAACTTCATAATGTACTGGGGTAAGGCTCAGTTGCCATTTTCTGTTTTGCTGAATTCCCATATTCACTAGTGTCAGCTGAACTCAGCAGAACATTTTCTTAATTTTTTTTCACAGAGAGAAAACATATTTTATTCATCTCTACTGATGCAGGTGGAAAAGTGAAGAGAACAGAGTATTTCCTATTAGATCATAATTGGTAAATTGAATAGATGCAGACACTATTATGCATTGTTATCCACGGTTTGCAATCTTCAGTGGAACCTGTATATTTTTTATAAAAGAACAATATACAAATAAAAATTTTCACTCAGTCTTTATGGGAAGATTTCTGGTATGACTTGACAATCCTATATCTATGTGAAAATTATTACTATAATCTTTGCTTTTCAGAAATAGATTAAAAAAATTAGGAGATTGAGAAATGAAATTAGGAGAAATGCACATGAGACAGTCGTGGTCATCAGCCTTTAGATCTAGATATGGACAGACTCACATGTGTTCTGATAATTTCTTTTACTAATAAGGAGTGAAATATTTTCTTTTCTATTTTTTTTCACTTCTTGTCTTCTCTAGGAGTAGAGAAGTAGAGTTCTTGCTCTTTTTGCCAACCTTAACTCTTAATTTTGTTCTTTATTGGACATATAAAACACTTCCTCTTTGGAAGATCCAACATCAAAAAAAAAAAAAAGAAAAAAATTCCAGAAATATAATGCTTTAACTGCTTACTGCTCCAGCAGTTACTCCAGTGGTTACAGTGGTAGTCTTTCCCCTTTAGTTCCCTCCTGGTATTTTCATGGGGAAATAGTATTCACAGGGAAGACGAGGACATCTGCAGGACTGCTTTATATATTGATATAGATTCTTCAGCATCGATACTTTGCATATTAAGCATTTACTTACAAATTACATCTTCAAGTCTGAATCACTGTTACAAAACCATATTTCTGTACAATTATGAATTCATTTGTGTTTTGGTTATTAATTTTTATGCCTCCGGTATCTTTTGTTACTACTGAATTCAGACATATTAGTTTAAGTCTTATTGTTCATGATGAAGCACGTCCAAGAAGTTATATATCTAATTCCAAAACGATTTGCCATCTAATTAGTTACATTTCAAGCCTGTTGCCATTTTTAATTTGATTATTTTGCAGCTGCTTCTCCGAGATGCCAAGAACTGCTCAAACTTGACATAGTTAGAAAGGGTCCAAGATCTAACTCCAAATGCTATGTCTATTGTGTTTATCTACCACTAAGTGTAAACATTGAGAACTCAATATTTTATGAGAATAAAATACATCTATACCACCTCTTGGTGTTACTAATAAATTACTGGGCATATAGAACACGCTGTCTCTTGTGTCTGAAAGTGTTTTGTGGTTGACTGCTCAAAGGTAGGGGCCACTTAGCATAAAGTATGTGTCCACAACGGGCAATTTGTGCTTGCAAAAGCCTTTCAATGGTCAAAAGTATTTGCTAAATATCATGAATTTACAGCCAATTATCCCTCGGAGATCTCTGGATCCTCTGAATGCAGTGTGGTTGTATTGTGATACAGCTTGATTCCCTTTGGGTAGATGTGGAGGTTCAAAAGCTAGGGATACGATGTCTTCTCAGAGTAGTTCAGTACTTTGCAGAGAAAAGTACTCTCTCCAAAGTCATGTAACGATGGCGCTGTAGTAGCTTGCTAAATTACTAAGTGATGATCACTTGTCTTACGTATTTTGGTATGAGACTGGATTTTGATCATTACTTTGAAGGTCAGTTTCTAAGCAGACACGTGTGGCATAACCTGGACATTTCCTTGGTTACCCCTTTATATAGTATATGCCAGATAATGTAAGCGAATTAAGTACAATATAAGTGCACAAAAGTGTATCAGAATGGGAGTGATAGTTACTTTTAGACTAGTAAATTATGTATACGTATCATTTTATCTGTCATCTTTAGAAGCCCTTACTTGACTTTTTTATCATGCATAGGGCCCAGCTACTGATTTTGTAGGATGTTTCATAAATAACAGATTATAATCAGAATTGATTTGTTGCTTGTATTCTTCTCTTCCCTGTTTGGTTCCCTCTTGCAAGTAACATAACTCAGTCATTCTCTGCCTCACTTTTTACAGATCTTTAGGGCTAGTATATTCCAGTGTTATAACACAAATTTGACCTTACTTAAATCAAATTCACCCTCTTTCTCTCTGAGCTATTTCTATGACAACTGTTACCAGCAATTTGGCCTTAAAGACAGTTTCCCTCTACCCTTTCCTCCTCTATTAGCTTGGCAGTTTTTGGTTCTGGTGGCTTGTGTAGTCTGGGTCATATACATACAGATTTGATGCAACCCATTACAACTGAACAGTAAATGGGAGCTCAACTGAAAACTGAGCAAAAATAAGATTTTAATTTTGGAGTTACACTTAGTCTTTCAATCTAAAACAAATTACCTGATTTTAAAACAAAACATGAACAAAACTCTTTGGTTTCAGTTTTTTCATCTTGGGAAGCAAGATCCATGCCCCAGACATTTCACTACTATAGGAAAGCGTGTGACAAATAAAATCTGGCTGAATTGTTAGGTCTTCCTCATACCCCTGTCATAATTTGCACATTTACTAATCTATTCCTCACCTCCTTTACCTGTAAGTGACTTCAGTAAAGCATTTAAAGCTTCCCTCACCCACTCCTCATGACTGCCCTGCAGCTCTATAAAGCAGATTTTGGCAAGTGGTCCTGCAGCTTTGGCAGGCTGGCAGTGTCTGGGGAAGCAAATCCTTTTTGAGGATCAGTCTAGTGGAGCATGAATAAAGTAAGTACAGCATTCTGTCTGCTTACCTGGCAGTTGATGCAACCTTTAAGCCCAGCTCCTCAGCCCTCCTTGTATCCTTTATAAATAGGACAAGGATTCCAAATAGGCTCAAGCTCTCAAACAGGCTCTTACATACCCCTGAGGAATTAGCTTCTTCCTTTGACCAGGCCTTGCTGCCAGGTGACCACCAAAGTAACCCTCCCTTCTCGTCAGGGCTTGCTGCCAGGTTATCACTTAAGCACTCAGACACCCCCAAGTGATATCTGCAATCATTTTCTTACCTTGGTCTTTTTCCTTCTCTTTTTCTAAATGGGCACTTCTCAATACTTGTTGAATAAACATGGCTATTCTACAGTTCCTCTGAGAGCACATCCTGTCTGCTTGCTAATATTATTCACATTGGTAAAATATTTGGAGATAGAGCTTGTGGGGCACTAAACTGCACAAAATAAAGCCATACTGTACAGCCTGTGCTTTGCTACTGAATGCCTGAAAGGAGAAAGCAGATGTGTATTTCTTAGCATTCTTAGCATCTTTTTTTTTTTGTCCTAAAGATGCTTAATTCATGGATATAAGATCCTAGAACTAGAACAAGGTATATCACCTCCATTTGAATTATGTAAAAAAGGCCTGGGTATCTATCATATTTATTATTTATTTCCTGGACTTCTGTATACTCAGTACAGAAACTAATTGATCTGACTAAAGTTGATGCTGCAAGAATCCTCATGATGTAAACTTCCAACATCTCAGTCTGGAAAGTGACTGAACAACCTGAAATTCGATTTCCCATCTTACTCTACATCAAAATCCAGGTTTATTAGGGTATTTTTAGCACCGACGTGCATGGTTTCTGTGTACACCAGCCTATCAGTTTATCAATAAAAGAAGTATCCCATGAGGAATAATGGCACACATTCTGTTAACTGAGTTTACCTGGATTTTATTGTATTCATTTGGCCTTAAAGCTGGTTAGTGGGGCCTCTTCCTTCCATTGACATATGCCTGCTCCTGTTTTTCATAGCTTTTTGTCATTCATTGTGAAAGAAAACTTTTGTATTCTTAATAATAAAAATTAATTAACAAGAAAAATATTCTTAATAATATTTTTTCCAAGAAAAAGATACAATTAAGAAATACACTGCAGCATGAACTTGTGATATACACAGAGATGCCAGTGTAAATTTTTAATATTGACTCAGAGTACTGTTGCAATATCTAGACTATGTATATTTATACAAAAGTTCCCCAGTGGATAGTTATTAAAAAGTTCTTCAGCTTTCCTGAGAAGATATTAAGAAGACATGGTAGTCTCTAATGGAAAGCAATTTTTGCATTAAGAAACCACCAACTTTGTTCAGAAAAAGAGGTGGAACAATGAATTAATTAGCAGCCCAATATTTAATTTGAATAAATGGAAATGCCAGAATGATTGAAGAACGTGTGCTGCAGACTGAAGAATTCAACTGACACCTGGAAACTGGATATTTGTATTAGAAATATGGGGCAGTTTCCTCCATTTCTTTTCCCATTAGACCCTAGAGAATTAATTTGGTAAGAAATTGAAGTCTGTCTGAGCTTCTAAACAGGTGAGTAATCACCAACTAATGGTGGATTAGCCTGGGCTGGGTGGGTGGGTTCTGCATTGCATGTTAACTGGGGAGAAGGAATTTTGGAACAGGGGGTGATGAGGGGGGTTTTGCAGAGTTGGGGAGGGTGGCTGCAAATGGTGCTGTTGTCTCAACTATTGGGAAGAGCTGAGTAGCATGGTGGATAACGGAGACACAGAAGGGACTGCAGAGGATGGGGAAGATGGACAGGCATCTCAAGGAATTTTGTGTGAGGTGCAGACAAGGGGTTTTTGATGTGTGACATGATTCTTCAGAAATATCAACATTTTCTAAGTGACAAGTACACAAATCACTATCACACAAAATGTACTTGCATATTTAATCTCATAAATTGGAGAAAAGCAGTTTCACTCTCATAAAAATTTTGCAATTTTTCTTTTCTTATGCTTTCAATTATCACCTTTTCACCACAGATGAAGTTATTCTTTTTGAGAAACAATATGCCAGGGTAAAGCCCCACAAAAAAATAGGTATCCTTCCACCTTTTTCCTTTTCTTTCTCTAACCACTGTCTATCAATTTTTCTGTGACAAATTTATCTCTCTCTGTACAACCCCTCTCATCCCCTCTCACTCCTTTTCCTTCATATATATGAACATTTTTTCTAATTAGAAATGTAATTTTCAACCTGAGACTTTTTTTTTTTGCAATTAAACACTTCTTTATGAGAAGTAATGTATTTAGGGGACAGCAGTCATATTTTCTGATAGAAAAATATTCTGCTAAGATATTTTTTTTCCTTAGTCAGATTAGAGGGATATGATGACTACTTGTTTCATTTGAAGGTTCAGGGTTACCATGACAGAGTAAATTTAGCAGGGTAGAGGTTAGAGAATTTTAGCCATTCAGGTTAAGTCAGAAAAACAACTAGTAGAGCAGACTGTTGTGTAAATTTGGGTCCAGCCTTGTCTATGTGTCCAGGTCTTGAGAACTCCCACCTGTTTGTCCCTCATGCCCTCTCTGCAGCCTCCCCAAACCCTGCCCACATCCCACAATGCAATGGCAGCTTTGTGGAGCCATCAGACCCTTCTCCAGAAATGCCACATCAAGGCTGGTCTCCAGGTCCCCACAGCCCTGCCCTGCCCTGCCCAGCCATGGGCTCTGCTGAGCCAGGACCAACCCCAGGCCTGTGTCCCATAGAGAAATGTGCATGTATTTTTGTGTCCTTAAGCTTGACTGCTCGCCTGGCCAAAGAGTCTTTTGATGTGGGGGTTATCATGCTGAACAGACAAAATAAATTTAATAATTTCCAGACTCAGTGAAGATTGGTTTTCGTGGGACTAATTCTGATGTAATCACCACTGAAAGGAGAGAGTCTGGCCAAGGGAATGACGTGTCTGAACTGTTTAAGGGGGAAGCCCAGAAGTTAACGTGCTTCAAGGTGTCTTTCAACAGTAGTCATCTGCTCATATCATAGAATCAATAAATAATAGACTTTGGCTGGAAGGGACCTTCAACCTAGTTACACCCCCACTGCAGGTACAGGGACACCTCCCACTAGACCAGGTTGCTCACAGTCCCTTCCAACAAGGCCTTGAACACTTCCAGGGATGGGGCATCCACAGGTTCCCTGGGCAACCTGTCCCAGTGTATCATCACCCTCATAGTGAACAATTTCTTACTAATGTATAATGTGAATCTATACTCTTGCAGCTTAAAGCCACTGACATTTCAAAAGCACCTTAGAAGACTAAATGTGCAAACCATCATAATTGCTATTGTTTACTAGTCCCAGAGATGTACCTAGAAGACCTTTTTTCTGTTTGTGAACAGCAGCTTGAAGTTGACTTGAATGGAGGAGTTTTTACAAAAGAAATTATTGATTATTATAATGTTTTCCTAATTGTCAATTTTAAACACTACCATTCTGTATTTGCTGTATTATCTCTAGTCTTGGAAGAGAACTTTTAACCTTGTGGACTTTGTTTCAAAAAATTGAGTGCATCTCCTCTGTTGCTGGGCTCCAGTGTATCAATGCTCACTTGTTCAAGTCTGACAGGAACATTTGACACTGTGAATTTTGTATCCATGATGGATTTCTTTCAGACTTATAAAGCAAGATGAGTGATAGACTTAGTCTTTATTTCATTACCACTTAAATTTTTCATGTGGATGAGAAAGGAAATCACTTGAGCAAAATGGAATCAGCGGGAATGTATAATGTACAGTGCTCCCTTGCTATGTAACACCTGTTACCAGAGAATAAGGAAATCTTTCTGAAAACATTCTGAACATAGTACTTTACTTTGAAAGTTTACAGTGTAAAATGATGCAGAAAATATCCAGAGAAAATTATTCCAAATTTATACCCTTGTTGCCTTTACTGAATTTGAACTATGGCAAATATAAGCCTGAAGATAAATTGCTAACCTTCATGTTTGTGTGAATGGAGGGTAGGCAAAAAAAGGTGTGTGCATTTGTGACCATGGCAGTGTCAGTGGCTGTGGATATTGGGAATGTCTGTCTGAACTGAACTGCAACACTTCTTGTATGGATGTTACTAAACCCCAAGAAAACAGGACAGAATAGTTAGTCCCAGTCAAGTGAACTCTTCCTTTGAAGAGCAAGTTCTACCTGGGAGCTGAATATGTAGAAATTATGCCCTGTTCTGGCTTGGGAAAGTAAAAGAGAAGACCCAGAACAGAAGTAATTTACAGTTAACATTGCAAAATGTGTACACAATATTCTGGAGTGAGGTTAAAGGAAATGAGTGTAAGAATTGATTACAAAATTTAAAAGCTGGTGAAAGTATCATTCAGGGATTTTTGTTGAGGAAAGCTCTCAAGATAAGTTTGCTCTGGACATTGTGTATAGTTGTGATTTCATGCAAAAATTCCATGCATACTTTCTTGAGTTCTTTTCTTGTTTGTGACATAAACATTGCTTTCATTTGGAAATTATCCTGCTTTAGAATATTTTATGCTGAGGTATTAGATCTGATTGATTCTCAGGAGCTGGAGGAGCTCAGGCTGTGGCTATTTGCTTAATATGCTAGAGTCCTTGATAGCAAGAATTTTTCCAGGTTTCAAGCACTTCTCAAGGTGGTTGGTGGTTTCCTACCTCTGATAGCTCAACAAATGGTCTAGTTGCCAGAACACATTCCATCCTTCCTGGTGAGGTGGACAGAGCAGTGTACAGAACCATTCCTCCAGGAGGGAAATAACAGCAAGTCTAGCCCTGGTAAATAAGTGAGCGTGGTGGGAAGCTATGTGGAAAGCTATACAGTACTATTTTTTTATCCCCCAAAGTCTTTATGTGTTTGATATTAAGCAGTGTTTGCCCATTAAAAAATTAATATTCTCCTTCCTTCAAAGTGTGGACAATATTCTTCCTATATCTGCAGTCCTGTAGGTCTTTTGACTTGACATATGTGTGTTTTATTTTAAAAGTATTATTTTTTTCTAATCCTGCTCTTTGACAAAAAACCTTGTTTTCCTCAAATCCTGCAGTGTGGCACACCAAGCTGTCTGAAAAAAACCCCAAACATTTCTGACCTACAGAAACATTAATTTTAAAATGCAGGAACTGAATTAATTTTACATAAGAGAAGAATCCAATCATTACACTGCTGAATCTTTTCTTTGTCTTGATAAGTGGTATTATGTCTTGTTCATGGCCCTTCAGTTCTATGGCTTTTGTTTAGACAAGAGACAGTTTCTAAGTCATAATGACCTCCAAGAGGGCTCATGAAATTAGTAACTGTTGATAGCATTAAAGACTAATATTAAGAGGCCTATCTCAGTTAAATACTTGATGTTGGGAGAGTTACTCTTTTGGTAACTCCTATCTCAATAAAACTTGTGACAAAGAAAATTGATAATCTATATTTCAGAGCTATTACTTCAAATAGTCCAGGAAGTGTCATTGCAGCAACATCTTAGGTAACATTGCAAAGAGTTTTTTTAATTTGTGAATGTTGGAATGCTAATAAATAAATACATACATACATACAAAGAGTATCTGTTGGAGAAAACTTTTGGGAGACTGATCTGCACTCTGTACAGCTGTAGAATCATGGACTGTCCATTGTCTGGAACTTGGTATGACATTAAATACATAGTCAGAAGGAAAAAAATGAGTTTCTTGCCTGAGGCCGTTTCCACCGACTTGTATTTTGTCCCACACAGAAAATTCTGTGCAGGAAATTCTGTGAAAAGTATTCAATATCTTGCTCATGGTATTCAAGGCAACTTGAAGAAGTGTAGATCACACAGCCCATCTATGAAATTCTATTTTCTACTTACCCTAGATATCTTGGAAAAAGAGACTATAAATGAATCAATCCTGGAACACATAGCTTCTTGTGACCTTAAAAAGATTCCAGAGAGACTATTCATATTCTATTTATCATCTAAGATAAGGTATTTCCCCCCCAAAAAGTAACTGAAAAAAAAAAAAAAAAGAAAAAAAAAAAAAGCAAAGCAGGAGAAGAACAGAAAAGTCGCAAATTTGGTTTAGTTTTAGTATAGACAAACTCCATCAAATATATGTAAAATTAAAATTTATTATTACAGGAAAAGCTTGAATTGCATTGAGTGTTCATTAGCTTCTATGAAGTTAAATATTCAGCATTGTAGGTAACCCTTTGTCATTAGGAAACTGAAAACTTTAGGAAGAAACTTTTCTTATGCTGAGGTCAAAGTATAATTCAGTTTGAATATCTGGCAAAACTGACATTAAATGGAACAAGAAGAGAGTACAGTCCTTGAAGAAGTGGTAGTGAATGAGGATCACTCTTGTTCACACATTTGGTGAAGATATCCATATATCTAATGCCCTGAGGCAGTGGCATAGGGACACTTTGTCAATATTGTCACAGTAAATGTTGAAGTGAAATGACAGATTTGCCTCTTGGTGGTCCCATAAGAAGCTGATGCATAATCATTATAGAGACTTAATTTCTTTCCTGCTCTTAGCTGGAAGGAACTTGGAGTTCAAAGCTTGAAAGTAATATGCAGTCCATCTGAGAGCAGAAGATTCAGGTGTAACTTTCAGAATTTTAGTAGAACCTCTTTGCAACCTGGAAGATGGTGAAAGATGCTGCTATGTTTGTACAATGTTTGTTACCTCCAATGTAACAAACATTGGACTTTGTTACAGTCCTATACATCCAGCAGTGATTTATATGTTGTTTAAGCACCATTATAACAGACAAATATAACCAAGTGTAGGGGTTAGCATCAGCGAAAAGGATCTTAGGACTGAATCCCATAGAGGAAAGTCTACTTAAGTTTTCAAACATGAAGAGTGAGTGACCAGAAGACTTGACTGAGAGGAAAACTGACAGGATGGTAAGTGCAATAGGACTGATTAGGGTAGGAAAAGAGAGAAAGAATGTGATAGTTGGATAGACAGGAAACTCTGTCAGGGAAATGTTCGGTGCAGATGATCAGTTAACTGGGAAAGTCTGTGACAAGTGGGAGATGTTTCAGTGCAGAGTGGCTGGGCAGGGCACACCAGATATGCAGATTCACTTGGGGAGTTATCATCTCTTCGTAATAAAAAGTCAAGATGACATGACAGAAATGAGTGGGATGTATAATAGACATCTAACATTAAGCCAACAGCTAAATGGAACAGTAAATAATACATGGTAGTATTCAGCTCCAGAAAAAATTGACTACATGGAATGGTTATGTACCTTGTCTTTCCTTCATGAAATATCAATGAAATACCTTTTGATTTCATTCAGGAGAATGTTTAAAACATTACTCCCAAAGAAACTTCTCAAGACGTAGAGCTGTCCTCAGCCCAGCACAGCCCTATAATTGCCCCCAAATCTCAGATCTGTAATCTCATTGTGGCAGTCTTTTTTATTCTTCTGACAGAAAAACAGCACTGTCCACTTTCAATTATATGAGTTAATAGCATGGCTTGTAAAATAACATTTACAGTAAGGAACGTAGCTGCATCAGGAGAGGAATAAACTAGAAAATAAGTTGGAAACAATCCATTTCTATAGATAATGGTGTGTCTTTCAACTTAGAACATTACGGGGTACAAAGGAACTGAACATTACTTGTAAGCTACAGGAGAGATTCTTTCTTAATATCAATATTCTGAAGGTAAATTTCCATATCCCTGTGCAGATACCTAAACTTATTGCTCAGCAAATTTCCCTGAATGGATCATACACCTGAGTCTCAACCCCAACATTGCCTGTTGGTATTGGAGCTTTGAACAACTTAAAGAGGGAAAGACTTTTGTAGGGTTTTTTCAATTGGGCAAGAAGAATCAGAGGAGAAAGGGACAAATTGGAAAGCATGCTGGCATCAAGAAAAAGCATGTGTTTTTTGCCTTCCGTACTTCCTCTTAATGTTTATAAAGGCAATAACAGCTTTCAAAAATGCTTTCCTGTGTAGAGGCATTGAGTGTTATCCGAGTTTAACTGTCTTGAGTTTTGGTCTATGGTATTTATTTGGTGGAATTAAATAAATGACAATCTGTCTAGAGCAAGCAACAGACAATCTAACATGCAGACACAGACAAATATATGATAAAACTATGACTATTTCCTTTAGAAGTAATCTGAAGTACTGAAAGTGCTGCTGCTTTTGAAGATCAGGAAGGGTTAAAAAGACATCTGTACAAGTCAAAGTTCTTGAATAAACTCCTGTAAGCTATTTCCATAGCAAAAATTCCTCAGTGTGCTCCATATATATGTATATATTTTTAATGTTTCAAGAAAAAAGTTTAAAATCTCAGTTTAACCTCCCATCTAGTGTTTAACTCATCATTTGCTCTTCTGGAGATGAGCAGGTATCATGCTTGATGCCTGCTCTCAAAAACTACCCGATTATAGTCAGTACTTTTATAACTGGAACACTTTGTGTATGTCCAGTGCAATTAAAAAAAGGAAATAAAAAAAAAAAAAGAAAGAATGAAAGAAAAAGGAGTTTCTTCACTTCTGATTCATATTATCAAATGAGGTGAATGTATCACGATGTATCATGTGATGCAACACAATACAATGAGACCTTCTATAGAAAGTTTTCTTCTAGGAAGGTAATGTAAATTTGATTTCAAATAACCAATACTTTCCTCCTATTGACAGATTGGTCTTAAGATTCAGGTATTTCTCAGGATATCCAATTAAATAGCAATAATATTGTTCATTAGCCTTCCACTGTGCTGATTTTCCATTATGAGCTAATAAATTCTATCATTAGAATAACCTTTCAAAAGAGGTTACATTTTTGAAAGTGTTTAATGTGCATTTCTGGGTGGACGTGTTATGTTATTATCCAGCATAAGGAATCATACATTAGGTGAACTTAACATCAAGCTGTTTAACTAAGATTACTCCCTTTGGAGATACACTGTGCACAAGATATACTGTGTAGTACAACCCAAAAAGCAGAAGCCTTAGGAGATGAAAACATGTATAACTTTTTGTATCTTTCATGATTTTTCAATTTCGATACATAGATTTTCTTCCAATGAACTTAACTGCAAAATTACATTTTTAAAAATAATCAGCTGAAATAACCTGGGTTTTTTTTTTCTTAATTATTTTTTCTGGGGTTTTTTGTGGGTTTTTTTTCTTTTTTTTCTTTTTTTTTTTGTCAGGCATGGAAAGAAATCTCATTTTCTCCTCTTTTTTTTCCCCCCAGATTTTATTATTTCCAGTTAGTAGACAGAAGTGATTGCTTCTATCTCCTGGGCCTAATGAAGCAATTTGGCTCTTTAATGGGCCTTGTTAGGGTTGAAGACCAATGTCTTTCTGGTACTATTTTTTGCATTATTGGTGCACTACCTGCTGAGTCATCAGCACAGAAAGCAGAGGTTAATTTCACTTCTACTAAATGAAGCAGATAATCAGCCATGAGAGGATGGCTCCCGTGCTGTAAATAAGTCTTGACAAGCTGAGGGACAGTGTTGTGCATCACTCAGCCCTCTTCACACCATCTGTCCACAAATTAAGACAGAGTAAGGATATTAATTTTTTACATTTCAAAAGCTGTACTGACAAACCCACTTGGACATTTTTAAATGGCAATGAATAACCAAAACATTTTACTAATATTTTGTTGAGTCAAGGGTTATAATTTTGCAAACTTCTTTTCCAACAATAAAAGTGTGGAAGGTTTTTTTGACCAGATGTACAGCTAATGACTATCAATGGAGATCCATTCCAAAGTATTTCTGCCACAGAGCATTTTTACTTAGTTAGAAGTGGTATGGCACAAGAACCTGATGGCACAAGAACCTGCTGGATTTCCCAGAGTTGTTATGTGGAGAATAAAGTTTCAGCTAATGGGGAAGCTGTTACATGGTTTCAGGAGCCAGAAACATTTATGAAAAAGAAGTTAGGTCACCAAAGTAATGTATGTTGGAACATAATTTCTGGAAATTGCCGGGGTGAGAGCATGCCTTATCTATTTCACTAAATCTATGCAACCTGAAGGCAGAGCATTGGTTCAATTGATCTTACACTAAATCACACCAGCTTGCTGTGGAAGTGGGAATGGATGTATCTGCAAGAGAATTAATTTTACAGATGCCTTTTAATTATTTATAACATGATATGTCTATTCATATGCAACTCTATTTTCTTTTTAAATAATATAGAGTTCAAAGTGTTCTAAGGTCAAATATGTATTAATGGCTGAAACATGAAAATACTGCAGTTATTATAATATTCTCCAAACTAGGCACTATGAAAATGGGAAATCCAGAGCTAGAGTTGAATTGAAAAGAAATGAAGGCACAAAGCAATTTTCATTTTTCTCTGGAACAGTGCCACACAATAACTACAAGGCTATGATTAATGTGTAATAATGCTTCTATACCCAGATTAGGCTAAACAGCTTTTTACAGACAGTGTTTTTAATTTACCTTGTTCATTACACGACAGAGATAAAATTGGGCACCTAAAATGAATCTGACAAAAATGTGTGGGTTTTGTTTTTGTTTTTTGTTTTTTGTGGGTTTTTTGGGTTTTTGGGGTTGTGTTTTGTGGTTTGTTTTTGTTTTTTTTTTTTTGTATAAGGGTTTTGTAAAATAACAGGTCTATAACCCAGTAAAACTGGAGCTTGGACATCTAGTTTAATTGCTAACACTTGAATTTAGATGTCCTAATCTATAACTGAACGCAGCTCTCTTAGAATGGAGTAAAGGACTTCAATGATGTGCATCTCTACATTTACCCCATGGGGATGAAAGGTAACAGGCTTAAATTAAGGAGCTGATTTTTCATCTGCTAAATTTAGATGAGATAGGAACCACCTACAGTTCAGAGAAGCACTTTGCAAGCATTTTTAATTAATGGTGATCAGATTCTCATTACAACCAGAGCAAAGCCAGTCACTGAATTGTATCTTTAGTAAAAACAACCCCATACAGTGTGAATGAAGTTGTTACATTAGTTGTTACATTATTATTGTCCAATAACCTTTGGACAAGGTTATTCTTGAAGTTTGTTTCAATAGGAAACTTTTATATTATTAATTGCAATTGTCTATTAAATTTTATTCTTAAAACTCTACAACAGCTATATGCAGTAAGAGGGAACACTTAAACCCTGTAATCTTAAGCATTATGAGGTGAAATAATTAAATCATTACTGAAATGGACTGCAGCAGGGAGGTTATAGAGTCACCATCCCTGGAGGTATTTAAAAACCATGTAGATGAGACATTCAGGATCTGCTCTAGTGGGCATCGTGGCTCATTTTTTTGTTTTTGTTTCAGTTTTTTGTTTTTGTTTCTGGTGAGGGTTGATTGTGGGACACAATGATTTTAGAGGTCTTTTCCAACTGTGACAATTCTGTGATTCTGTAATTAATTAAATGACTCATTTGTTTATAAATTAATTCATAGCACCATTGCACAGTAAATAGCCAGATTAAAAAAATTTAAAATTACTTAAAAACACACTTGTAAAATTTTTAAAATACTAGATTTTAAAAGTGTATTTGAAAGTAGAAATAATGTATAATGTATAAAACTATATATATCATGCTAAAATGGATTTCTATCTAAGTGGACATTAATTAACAAATGGGTGGATTAACAAGAGGTAACTTACCTCATATCTGGCTACTTCCAGGTTTCTGTGTTTTGAACTGATGTATTTGATTCTGATGACTTCTTGGAGCCTGGGGTCTGTTCTCATTTGTCAAAATCATGAGTCATACACCAGTGAGTTTTAATTTTGATGCAGACCCAGGTGAACTGAAACTCTGTCATCTGTCATAATGTAACCCTTGCTGACAGCACCTTCTAATACTGCATTTTTCCTCTTTGTTAGTAATATTTTCTGTTGCTGCCTTCAATTTAATTGTCAAAGCTAAGAGCCATCATAGCTGGCTCTAGGAAAGATATCCATTTTATTGTGTTTACGGTTAAGCACAACTAAATGGCTGGACACAGAAGCTGTGAAACTTCCTTTCAGTCACTAGAAACTGTGAAACAGTAGAGAGTTGAAACATAATTGAAAGAGTTGGTTAATTTGGTGTTAGCAATGCTTACCTAAATTGTCCTTATGCATAGTTATTATGTCTAAAATATTGCTTAAATAATAAGACATTCTTTAGGATAAATATTGAAGGTAAATTGTATATCTTATGTTCAACAATTCAAGATGAAGTTTTTGAATATAAAAAAAACACAATGAATATATTAACTTCTCAGTTTTTAGGTTAAGCACTAGAATTGAATGAGAACTGGGTTTCTAAAGTCCTCTTAGCACAGAAAGCATATAAGGAAGAGAAAAAGGGAATAAAACTGTTTCAAAATTCCTTTTGAAGACTTGTGATTGCTTGTAGTAGCTTAGCTGATCACAGCAAAGGAAAAAGATGTTCCTCTACCTTGGAAAGTTTGGCTGAAGGGTATGTTCAAGTGAAATGCTTGCTTTGCTTACCTTCTCTTGGCTAGTTCTGCACAGAAGGACTGCAGAAAAGATCGGAGGTAACTTACAAATGGGGAGCAGAATACTCTTTCATGTGCTACTTCATGCAGTGTCCCTTCTGTGCACCAACAACTTTGGTTCTGATTCTCATTAAAAGAAGGAAAAGAAGCACAACAATTAAAGAGAACAGTCTGGATGGCTTTTCCTAGTACTGACTAGTGATCTATCATGTTACCTGCATTCTTAATCGAAATATAGAAAGTGAGCTATCTTCCTCATAAATTACTGCAAACTCTCTTGAAGACAAGGAAATGAAACTCATTCTTCAGTACCTAGAGAATTTCTTCCAGTTTCTTCTTAATTTTATGGGATTGGTATTAGAGAACATACCTCACCTTACTTAACCTTTTTTAAAACATTTGTTCCCATATTTATTAAACTTTCCCATAGTATTTTCTGAATTGAGACTGAGAAGTAAATTATCTAGATAAATATTCATTAAAGCTAATAACTGGGCCATTTTAATGATGAACATATATATGAAAAATTCTTCACTGTTCTACAGCTGTGCCTTTTTTAGTAAACTTTCTTTGGGAGCTGCAACCCAAAGGTGTTTGTTTAAATTTTGAAGCTGTGTGGCATAGCCTATAAACTGGAATTTCCTTCAGTCCCATCTTGCCTAGAAAGGGAGAGAATTTTATAATGAATTTTGTTCTTTATTCTCACACTCTTGGCTGTATTTAATTTTACTTTTAAATGTGCCCATACTACACAGAAATGAATTCTCTCCATGGGATGTGGGAGGAACAGCCTGCATCAGCATTTAAGCACGAAGGGCATTTCCAAAGTTTTCTTCTATTTTTTTATCTGTCTTCCTTTTTTGGCTCATGCTTACTTGGATTATCAAGATGAAAAAGTAGAGGTTTAAGATAAATTAAAGCTTAGTTTGCAGGCAAGCAGTTAGTTCATTACCATGGGCAAATATTAACTTCGTCTGCTTTGAGAAGTCGCTGTTATTATGACTTTGAGTAGTAGTTGCTTGAAATCCCTTGGAGCATTCTGGATGCCACTCTTCAGCACAAGGTTTTGAGAAGCATTTAGAAAGAGCTGCTCACATGCCACTTACAATAGCCTGGTCAAATCCATGAGCTCTTATTTATTTATTTATTTTCTGGGTAACACATCTGTCTGGGTGTGCAGGATGTCTTTGCTCTTATTCCAAGCAGAGCTTAACTGGTATCAGTATCCTGTTGTGACTGTGATCTTGCCATTACCTGTATTAAAGCTGAGATAATAAGTGGAATCTCAGAAGAGGCAGCAGGGCCACAGGAGAGCACAAGATGGCATTTGAGAGGCTCATTGCACTTCTTTCATTCACATAGCAACAAGAATATACAACCTCTGATGGGAGACCAACAGGGAGTTATGGGAACCCCAGTTGCCAGACCTGGCAGTTATTCAAACATCATAGAAAAAAAGCTTTGAACAAGTCCCTTCAATTGGCCATTTTTATTCAGTGCTGCCTTAAATGATTCCTCCCTTTAATGTGCTTACTCTGTGATATGTATACTACCTCTCTTTAATCAACAGTGATTTCATTCATCAGATGACTTTCAACGATCATCCTCTTCCACTAATTAAATTTCTACTAACAGTATTTCCTTGATTTATCCTGTTTTTATCAGTGAGCCAGTAATGTTAACTTCATTTTTCTTTGAGCTGTATTTGAAATGTTCAATTTTATTTGCATGCTTTCCATTTTCTAAAAAAAAAAAATTAGATCCCTTATCAGTATATATTAACCAAATAGCAATATTTTTAATCCATTCATTCCAAAAGCACCTTTGGTACTTATACAAACCTTTGGTACTGCTGCAAACCATTAGCAAATTGGAGATGTACCCTCCATAAGTCAACAGCTGCAGGCACACACAGATTAGATGTGAAAAAAAAAAGTGCTGGGGGCTGAATCCTGCAGTGTTCTGTGCATCTTCTATCAAATAACAAATGGAGTCACTTCTTGATCAGCAGTTTGCAGCCTCCACACAGAGAAATCCAAAGGAAAGCTGTGCCTCAATGAACTTTTTCATTTGGCATAACACAAGTGTATACAGTTTTCGTATTAGGTGTACTTTGCAAAGTTTTTTTAAAATGTAGCATTAACAACTGTGGAAAGCAAAATGATTTGCAAACTAACACTCATCTTTGCAAATGATGTGTTATTTATCAGAAGGGGAAAAGATTACTTCTGTTTGAGCAGCAAATTTCTTCCTTAGTTCCATTTCTATCACAGCAAGGTGAAAATTTGTCCCCATTAAATGTCTTGGGAAAAGCTTATACTGCTAGAAGTGAAGTGGTTTGAGGCCTTTTTCTGGCTGCCTTTGGGTTTCAGTTTTCAGATGTTAGGAGGTCAAGTTCTGCAGTCTTATCTGCTATGAAAATTACCTAACAAAAGATCTTGGCAACGGATAAAACTAAAGAAATGTTCAAAACAGTTCAAACACAAATATAGACAAGGACAAATCGTGTTTTGCATTGCTTCAGATACAGTGTGTAATTCTAGCACAGAATCAAGTCCTGTACTCTACATCACATGGGCATGCATCAATAATGTTCAGCATCATATAGAAACAGTGAAAGTAAAAAGCATTCTGCTTGTTACAGAAGTGTGAGGCTTCAGGAGGCAATGCCAAGTGATTTGTTTATAGATAGGATTTTTTATAAGTGCTCCACTTTAGACATCTTTGCATAGTGGTCTTGGAAGAAAAGGACTTTCCCCCCTCCATGTTAGTACTCTTTATTTGCATAGCTATTTAAAAAGCAAAAGTATTGTCTCTCATGGAAAATACAGAAGAAAATATTCTAAAATTTTTCATGGCTCTATTGTCTGTGGGCTTTTAAAATGAGCTGATGTGCATGGAAACACATGTACTCATTCATCATTTGGTTTAGGACTGGGGACCATATAGTGGCTATACTTAATGAAACAATAGTTATTATGTTTGTACTTACTGTTTCATGCTATATGAGACATGAGGAGACAGGAGGGAAGGACTCAGTTTGGGATTAAGACAGATAACTCCAGATGTCTGTGTTGTGTAAATTCTCTTTCTAGCTGACAGTCAATATTGTCAGTGAAGCCTAGAGATCTATTCCTCTGGGTATCCAGTAGGCATCAAGTTTAAGGACATTATTTAAGCTCTGCTATCTATATTGACTATAGCTGTAGCAACTACCATGACAACGGAAAACTGTGAGCTCACCTATAGACATGCAAATTTAAGTATCTTATTTAATGACCCTTCCATCCCCATTTTATTTGCAGGTTATTATTCTAAAATGTTTTCTTATGTTGATGGTCATCTGCAGACCACTCTTAAAGATGGCTGTTATTCTCCATTCTGGAACAGGAAAAGATCTATAGAAATCTATAGATTTATAGTCGAATAATAGGTAGCTTGCGATTCCCTGAAGTTAGCTTTACTTAATATAAGGAATCCACTGTGAGTTGTGCTGACCTCTGAATCATAAGTACACGTGTGATGATTAAAGCATTTTAAAAAATGCTGTCAAATAAAAGCATCTTCCAAATTACTAACTACCCAAATTCCTTGCTTTTCCCTTATCGTCCATTTTGGACATCTACCAGGGATGAAATAAATAAAGAACTGGTATAACGTTTAAGGTTTCATTACAGCTTCCTTTTCTTGTTTCTTCCCTTCTGTCCTCTATTACTTCATCTTTCTGCTAAATAAGAAAGTTTGCTTTGCAGAATGCTAGGAAGAAAATCAGACATCAGCTCTGAACAATCTTGTTACTTACTGCTTGTTTTGTGGAAGTTCAGTAAACTGAGTTAATTTACTAAGGGAAGAATAACTGGATTTCAAAGATACGGCACATTTGCTGTTCTCACAGACCACTAGGATGGTTTGCTGTGGGCAGGCTTAGATGGTCTTCCAAATGCTAGTTTTAATCACAATAAAATTTGAAGCTGATATCACCCTCTGGCTTGCTTCTGGTAAGACTTTCTGCTGCTTCTCAAGAAAATATGGCCCAATGCACACTCTTCCTGTCACACCTGGCAAAGTCAAGATAAACTGTAATGAGAGAATACTGGGAGGGCAATATTTTTTTTTTTAGTTACATATAGCAGACTTCTCTAATAAATTATCATCAATATTTTATTAAGGTTTTATATTATAAAGAAGAAAAGACCCACACACTGTGGAAAAATTACCAGTCTTTCATGAAGGTTCTAATATTTCTGTTTCATTCTACATTTTTCATTTTGAAGTTTTTACCTTTGCTGTAGAGTATCATATTTAGCACTTTAATAATTCACTTTGTTTTTACTGTTAATTGTAGTCTGTTGATTCCATCATTTAACCTAAAGAAGCTTGTATTTTCATCTTTAATTGGCAAAATTCTTCAGGTGGAATTTTTCCAGTTTAGCTTTGCCTGTGTGAAATTTACATGTGTGAAACACCGACTTGCCATATAATGTAAATCTTCTTGCTAATGAAAACCGACAGATAGACAGTGCTCATTCCTAGGATAAATGAGATCAGCTATCCTTTAGCAGAGGATAGTTCTTTACTAAATAGCTAAAGAAATGGAACACCACCTTGGAAGACTATTATCTATGAATAAATACAGAGATGTAGGCATAGCTAGGGGATGGATGATTCAAGATAAACATACTTCACTCTCAAACAGAACAATTCCAAAATGTCTCACTGTCTGTGTACTGAGAGTCAGCCTCATCTGACTAATATAAATCCAGTCAGGTGTTACATCTGATTTGCCATCAAAACAAGTAGAAGGTTCTCCTGAAATAGCTAAGGATATCTTATTAGGACATAGAACATGTAAACATAACATTAATAAATATGATATAGATGTGTTCTCTCTCTCTCTTTGTATACTTTTCAGAGTATAGGAGGAGCTTGGTTTTGACTAGCTTGTTTTTTTGTGCGGTTTAATCCCAGATGACAACCAAACCCAGCCCATTTTCTTGCTCCCAATGGGATCGGAGAGAGCTTAAAAGGATAAGAGTGGGAAAACTTGTGGGCTGAGGTAAAGGCAATTTAATAAATAAAGCAAAAACTGCATAGGAAGCAAAGCAAAATAATGCATTAACTCAGCATTTCCCATCAGCAACCATCTCCAGGAAAATAGGGCTTCATTACAAGTAACAGCTACCTGGAAAGACAACCATCACAGCCCCTCCCTCCTTTCCCACAGCTTTAGTTGCTGAGCGTGATGGAGTCAGCTGTCCCAGCTGTGTCCTCTCTTGGCTTCTTGTGCACCTCCAGCCTGTTCAGTGAATCAGCAGTAGCAAAAGTGGGAATGCTCCCCTCCTCTGTTCAGGTTTTTTACAATTGCATGCAAAAATTCACTTAGAGTACACATTTGTTTTTCTCTTTAAAAACAAAAATAAGAAAACTGGATTAAAATATACAAGAAATTCTACATTGGTAAGACAAACTTGCAAAGTCAAAAGGGAAAGAGTATGTATTTACTGTATCTACTGACTACATATAGATAAACATACTGAAGCTTAAGTGGTAATGAAATGAGATTTGTGATGAATCATATTTTGCATTTGTTAGTGAGGTAAAGATTCAAACAAACTAAAATGGAAATTTAAGTATGTAAATCTTCTGATATTTATGTGCAAATACAGCCCTGTATATGCAGAATGTAGAAATTGCAATGTATGTACAGCTGTGACAGAGCATTTAAACTGTATTTTTCCATTCAGCATGTATGCTTTTACATTGAAAATCACACTTTATTTTGAGTATCAAAAACATTATTTATGACAACTTATTGAAATTCCATACTTATGGTGTGTAAATCTTTTACACTGGTTGAGTTGGTAGAGCTGTTCTTTTTAATTGGCAGAGAAACAAATACACTCTGCAAACTATAAATGAATGAAACAAGGTTTCTAGAGAATGACATTATTGACAGGTTGGCAAAGGGGTTAATAGAATTCCACAAGGGAAGTTCCCTTTTATCAGCTGAAGTAGATGACTGTGGGAGATTGTTGACCCTGCTAAAAATCTGTCTTCTCTATTTGTAAAGGAGACAATGTATTTCTCACTTTTCTCATTATGATGATTTCTGTATTGTTTTAAACCAAAGTAAAACAAAACAGATTACAAAATCCCCAATGCTCACGTTTGCAGAGAACACAGATAAATGAAAACAAAATGCCAATATCTTTATCACAAAAAATATGAAATCATCTTAGTTCCATTAATGAAAATTGAAAAGTTCCAAACACAAATATAATTTATATGCACAGGTCAAGAAAATTAATGGTCTTGCAGGTGACTCTGATGCCATCTCTAATGATGAGGGATGAAGTAAATGTCATTTTTATTTTTATATATATATATATATATGTACCTCTGAGCTTCCAAAATGCATATATTATGCAGCAGAAACTGATGCAAATTTGCACTTCTTTCTTGCAGAATAATGATGCCATATAATATATGTATATGGATAGGTATATGTATATGGATATGTCAAGCATCTTTCCTATTTCATTGTATTTCTTCTTTTCTCTGATCTTTTTTCTCTTGTGTTTTTTAGATCTGGATTGACAATTTGAGGAGTCCTTTGTCCCGGCTGTGTTCCTGAAGACAATCATTTTCACTATATCCTGTCCTAGGTTTTTTCCAATCAACCCCATTATGTAGGTGGTGCTATCAGAAATGAGCTGTGGGATGGGAGTACAGCTGTGCATGAGTAGGACAGTGCCTGTTGCCTAACAAGCAAGAAATCATGTAAAGCAGGCATCTAATACCCAGTGAAAGAGCATGGTTGGTTATTTAGTCCTGAAAATGGAAGTATCCAACAGGTGTTCTTTTCTACTTAGTGCCTAATTTGAATGATTTGCTAACAGTTTTCGTTTTGATGAATATAAACTGAAGGAAAAACAGTTTTAAAAAGAAAATGTTGGATACCTGTTACTCTATGCAAATTAACTTCCCAGATTGCATATCTGTACCTTTGCTCTTATTCAGATAATAAAATGCAACTTTGACGTTTTTTTATAATACATAGAATTATTTTCTTTTCAAACCTGTTAATCATTATAAATTATTGATTTCATACCAGTTACTTTCCTACAAAGATTTTGTGGTAGCAAAATTTTGAAGACACGATGGCAGAATTTTGCATGACTTGCAATTTTTACCTGTAACATAAATCTCCAGTCAGGTAATCTTTGAAGCATGTGTTTTAATACTTATTGAATTGGGATGTAATAAGAATTAAAAAAAAAATAAATAAAAATATTCTAATATGTTGTAAGCGATACGCAGGAAACATAGTGTAAAGTCTTAATTTCTGATGAAATAAAAACTTCAATAGGGTACAGTTTATAGCCACTAGCACAGAAAACGTGGGACTTGACATCACATACTTTCTAGCAAGATTTTACTATCTCTTTTGAGTTCTTCCCTGAAGAACTATGATATGAAAATGTAATTTCTGAGTGTTCTGTTTCATACTGTGTGTAGTGTTCCTTCTTTACAGAAGGTCAATAGTGCTGGGAGACTAAAAACACAAAGCAAGACAGATATCTATAAAATTCACATAAATATAGGATTCTTTTAAAAATACAGCTTATTTCAATTCATTTATTCTCAGAACAAACTTAACATATCTTAGCTTTTTACTTGTAATCCTGGAAAACATTTTATCAAGTCACAAATGTGGATATTTTTCAGCATCTGAAAGCAGAGCACATCTTAGCCAATACGTTCTAAATTATGCTGGAATAGCTTAAAGCATTTTGATATAAAGTCAGCATGCATAACTTGTCTCTGTCTGTTGTGTTTTCTAATTCTATCATCTGCTTGTCAATTAATGTAATTAAATTTTTTTTGGCTTCAGTCTTTCCATAAAGGAATACTGCTATTTGTTCTCAGTTCTCCTGAAATTATTCACTTGTGGATTCAATGTGTTGTCATTTATGTTCACCTTTTGTTTTCTCATTGCATTCATTTTCCGTAAATGATATATTTGTTCCCAGCCTTTCCAAAGGTGAAGAATTTTAGTTATTCATCTAACTTAATCAGTCTTTGAAGAGACAGTCAGAACAATGGGCATTCTGACTTCCTGGGAGTAAGCCAACAAAAGGTCTCTTTTGTTATGATATCAACTAAAATTAAATTGAGCTCTGTTCAGTAAAAATGAGACCTAGAGAATGCTGTTCCATTGGACTAATGCCCTAATACTGCTAGGGAACTAACTTCAAAAAGTTACTTCTTGAGCAAAGAAGAGCATTGCTTTTCTAAACTCTTTTTTTTTTTTAATAAAACCCACCACATCTAACTCCAGAGATCTGATGGTTGGTGGAACTGAACTGCTGTAGGAGTTGCATCAAATGGGCTTGGAGCCATTTGCTGGGAGCCTGGACACACTTCTCAAGACAACTACATTAGTTTTTTAGTTTTACAAGTAGGAAATCCTGTCAGATTAATATGAAGAATGAAATTATTTCTAGAGTAAATAGGACAGCATGGCATCATCACTTATTTGACCATGCTCCTTCTTCAAAGAGTTTTAGCTGACATCCTGGATACCAGTGCACTTTTTAAATACAGCATAATTTAAGTGACCTTGTCTAATTCATTCCTTCCGTGCATGATGTTTTGTGAAACCTGATCTTGGGAATAATGAAATAGCTAATGGGGTAATTATGTGCAAGTGTTGAAGAAACACGCACATTTAATATATGTAAGAAATAGGAAAATATAAAATTCATAAATTTAAAAGTGTCAGGGCTGATTTATTTCTTCCAGCAGGGCACTGTATATTTAATTTCCATGATCTGTGTACAAGAAAAAAGGTTGGTGTAAATCTGTATCTGTTTATGAACAGTTCATGAAGACATTGATGTGAACTGCTTCTGCTGGAAAAGCCATGTTTGAAGCATTATCCATCCTCTATTTACTGTATAGTCCCTCTATGGAGCAATATAAAAATATATATTGTATTGTGGAAATACATGAATCTCACAATTTTATAAGCTTAAATCTATTTTTATTATTTATTTTTTTTTTTTAGTTAGGAAATTTTTAATGTTTTTTGATCAGTGGCTAAGCGAATGTGCAAACCAGTAGGCAACATTCAATGGCCACAGTAATTCTTTTTCCAAGAAATGTCATACATATCAACCTGAGCATAGAAATATCAATGTATCTTCTGTAGAATTGTGCGGAGAATAATTCAGAAGAGGCAGAAGTTTCAATCTGATGAGACTGCTACAAGACCGAAACAGGTTTTCACCTGTGAATTAGGGTTTGTCTATTGTGTTATTCATTACAGCTAGTCTGTCTCTGTTATTGTGCAATAGTTATTTTCCAGTTTCTTTCAATAAGATATTAGCAATTAGTATGATAAAGTGAACTTTTATATGAAAACAGGTTTTTAAGGAATGCGACACAGGTTTTTGTGTTTTCATAAAGATTTTACATTTAAAGTTCAGTAGGATAAGGAAAGTCATTTAGCTGTGGAGTGGTGCTGAGCTGTCTGATTCTGTGAATCTGTGACTGTGCCCTGCCAGTTCCTTTTAAATTCACCTTAGTGAAGCTCCTAGATAGTGCTTCGAGTGGGTTACAAATAGACTCACAATTTCAAGCATAATCTTATAGTCATCCCCATTTCATCCTTCATGATCTAACTTAAAGCCCTCCTACCCACTACCTGTCTACCTTTCCAATCATTTAATGAAACCATGATCTGGATTAGTCAATTTAAAACCAAAAGGAAAAAAAAAAAAAAAAAGAAAATTTAAGTGAGCCTAACCTCTTCTATGCACATTTTAATGACTAGTATGAAGTACATCAATATGAACAGTGATTAACAGATAAATGAAGGGTGTAGGGTAGCATTTTCAAGAAAGAATCACTTGCAAACCGACAATGTCATTTCAGTTTGCAAAGAAGATGATTTAAGTGTTCATATCAATGTAGCAGCCACATCTTGTCATGACCTAATCGCTTAACTATTTACTTCCTGCCTTAGATATTTTACAGGCTCTGGTTCATGTTCCAGGGCAGTCAATGGACTAGAAAGTGAGTTCAGAAACCTCAAGCAAGAGCGGAGGATATTGGGTCATCATGAGATCATGCATTTCCCATCTAAAAATAACAGGGAACCTTCTTCTGTCTAACAAATTTTTTGTCAATAATTTTATTTGTACCACACTCTGGTTGATGTTTCATACTTCCTTCTGCTGGCTTGCAAAACTGTGTCCTGGTGTGTTAGACTTGTTAACAATAAAAAATTTGACATTGTGCCCAGCATCCACAGGAGAGGGCAGAAGCTTCTATCTACATGGGAATAGAAAACTCTTGACAAATATTCTCCAGTTGTGGTATATTATATCTTTTATGAGACCTTTAGAGCATAAGACATATATTTATGCACACAGTGTAAATCTAGGACTCTGATGGGCGGCTGGTCCAGAGAAACATATCTTTCAGGCTCGACAGAAGTTCAGGGTAGGAAAAGAAAGCATAACCAAATTTTCCCGTGCTCTGGAAAAATGAACACTTTCTTCTGACTAAACATTCCACCCTTAGTGATTAAGAGTAGCATAATGTGTGGATGTGTTTTTTCATGCCTCTTCATTTTTTTACTTTTTTTGTTGCTATTTCTGTGATGTGCTAGTGTGTTTATAATAAGTGCAGTGGATAGTAAAAGCAACAATAAATATACTCATAAACATTTCAGGCTTGTATTCATTAAAGATTTTTCTGATCTTGCTTGTGAGGTTTGCAGTGGTTAAATACAAATTGTGTATGTATAAGTGTTATGAGTTCTGTCAGCATCTTCCTCATTAAAACTACCAGTTTTATGAGTCAGGTATTTATTGGTGTGCACTAACAGTCAGTAACACAAAAGAAGAAAAACAGACATCCTCTGCTCCTCACATAAACAAATTAAATGCAGCATCAAGCAGAAAACACCATCTTTGTCAATGACATCCACAGATAGTAGTTAATATTCCCATCTACTGTATTTTCATTTCTTTTTGCAGCAAGTTTTGCTTATGTTTGATTCCACTGCATAGGAGAGGCGTGGTTCATGAAAGCAGAGTACGGGCTCCTGACCCCCATTGCTGGGTTTGCCTACTGCCAAAGCAACTGCAGAGCTTTCTGAAATCTGTCTGACTTAAGAATGGGTGAAATGGTGGCAAATGCAGATGAATAAGCACTAGTGGTCCAGGATCACATACTGCCAGTTCCAGAACATGAGCTGGTACACACGATTACACTGGGAGTTTCATCTGGAGTCTACAGCCTGTAGGTGTGTGCCTTTGCACCACGATTGGGAGTGTCTTTATTGACTTCCACCCTACCTCTGCCTAGGAGGTCCTTCCATTCTTCGTTACTTTTTTAAAAAATTTCTTTAGCTTACTTTCATTCTGCTCTCATGTAGACTGTTAAGTCATGTAGTGTGATGAGGCTTGAAATGTCTGGCAATAAAGTGGAAGAGAGAGCATTATATTTTACTTGGGTGAAAAAATACCTACTCCTTGACACTAAGCCACAGTTTACTGGCTTTATCACTTTTCTATATGCATCTATATTTTTATTTCTTAGGTCAGTTTCTGGAAAGAACAGGTGAAAGCTGTGAAATGGAACAGCTCAATACTTTAAAGGAATATCATTCTGCACTCCAGTGGAAAATATAAAAAAAATATCATTAAATAATCATAAACACTATTATTTGGTGTATATTTGTGTGTATCCTACAGACTTTGTTACCAATTGTTGTTTTCAGATTGACTAACTGACTGAAGAAATATATGCCTTAAATTCCTAACAAATGAGAAAAAAGATGGAATTTTGAGAGATGGTGATCTCTCTTTGCACATAGGGAAGTTGTTTAGAAGCCTGGTGAGCAAATGGCATATCAATGGATAGGGAAGTGTTGTAAGAACATGCAGAGCTTTTCTTACCCACTAACTTGACTGAGAGGTTTGAATGCCAAATTTGAACCTCCCATATCTTGTGGCAGAAAAAAATAACTAGAAGAATGTTAGTAAAATGACAACTAAATATTACTTATCCAGTCTGTCCCAGCTCTGAACTCTGAAGAAAAATAACCCACAAGCTGGTAATGAAACTATAGAAAGAAAATAAGCACTGATGTTTGAGGATTTCTCTACAAGGAAGTGTCATCAGTGTTCAACTTCTAGGATATTTATGTCATGTGATCCTGGTTAGAGGAAGTTGATAACTGAGCAAAACCACTTCCCAGGTATCTGTCATTTAAAAGCAGAAAAACTTGAGCAAGATGAAAACAATGTCCAGTGGGTTTAACACTATGAATCCTAACACATTAGGCGTAACAGCAAAGCTGCAATTCCTGATTAATGCTTTTAGAGCAGACATAAATAATCACAGAACATGTGTTTGGTCCATTTACTAAAGCAAGAATTTGAGAAGGAAAGCTAAAACACATAACCAGCCATCTAATTCCCATAATATTAGGAAACATTGCATATACTGTAGCTTGAAAGAGCAAGTCATTGAGTGTTTTTTTGGGTTTTTTTTTGTTTGTTTTCTGTTTTGTGGTCTTACCATTAAGGAAAACTACTACCAGTGGGTAAAAGAGCAAAATGAAAAGGTTTATACATAGATAGCTTATGATAAGATAATGATAAGTCTATATTACTTTTCAGTTTTAAGGCAAGATCTAGCAAATACCTACTGTGAATTTTTTGGTGCAACTGAAGCTGTTTGGAAAAAGAGAAGCTGGAAGAAAAAATATAGTACCTACAACACTTGCAATAAGATACAGGTTTTCACAGATGAGATTCAGACACTGATTTTTTATGAGGTGCCCTTGAGAGGTAGCATTTTCCACATCCCACTAAATTTTGATCTTAGTGTAATGAAGAGTGTCTCTGTAGCAGAATCAAAATTCTTCTGATTATTCCATGGCAAGTCTTCTCTCTTTCATTCACAGAAGTTGCTGGCTAATGACACAATTAAGTTCTTATTCAGTTCTTGGGAGAGGAAAATACCCAAGTCTGACCCAACAGCTCAGAAAGTCTGCTGGACAAAGTGAGTCCCTTCCTGTCTCATCCTCACAGTGTTACAAAGCAGAAAGTATCAGAACATTTAGATCATCACAAAAAAAAAACCCCAAGCCCAAAACCCAGGGAAAATTAATCTGTTTTTTTATTATTATTATTATTTTTATGTATGTAACTATTTTGAAATATTTTTATTTCGGCTATGTGTATGTTGAAGGCAGGGCATAAACCCTTTAAACTGCACCTCTAAAAAAGGCATTGCAGAATTAAATGCCAGTTTTCATCTCTAACAAGGACATATGTGAAGATACAAATTTACACAGTACTGTCCTGCATTTTTATCACCACGGGATAATTTTTGCGTAGATTCCTTTCGTGATCTGCACAGTGTGAATGGATTATCTCAAATGAGAGTTAAAGTGAGTGCAGAAAACCACTAATGTTTGTATTACTCCTGATTTCTACTATGAAGCTTTATCTCATATGTTCATGATTTTTCTCTTATCACCTAATTCTTTCTAACCACAGAAAATTTCTTATTCTAGAGAAGAAACATTAATGACATTCTGGTAAATTAGCCTTTATTTCAAAACCTGGTAAAAAAGATAGGAACTTATTTTCATATTTAGCTACGTTTTTAATAGTTGTCTATAAATTAGGACTTGTGACCTTTCTTTTTGAATACATTTGATGTTTCTGCTTGGTCTACATATTTAAAAATGCGATCCCTTTTATCTTAGAGTCCAAATTAAGATTTGGATGAAAGTTAGATGCAAGTTTAGGCTGGTGTCTGAAAAGCTAACCTTTCATACATGTTTCTTATCTTTCCTACAGAATGTTATTTTCTTCAGATCACTTGAAAATAAGTTTCCTTTAAGAGCAACATAAATGCTAGCAAGATTATCCTCTAAAATCCGAGTGGAGCTATAACTAAGAGCATCGAATTCTCATTTCATTCCATTGTATTCTGTTTGGTTTCTTGTATTCATTACTCTTTTCTAAGTGTTCCCTCTATAAACTTCAGGCAAGGATAACATGGGAACCTAAAGAACTGATGGATATTTGAGTAGAATGAGTGAACGGCTGAAAATGCAGACAATGTCATTTCGGGGGCCACCCTGGAGTTAAGGCTGTAGATCCTGAGAGAGCAAGGTCCTGAGTGAATCTCAGAATGAATCTCTAGTTTGACTCCAATCAACTGTGAATACACCAGACCTACAGTCAATGTACGTAAGGTGCACAGCAGATGCTCTGAGAATAAATTGGCCTGACATGTCTGAAGAAACACTGGGCTCATATAGTGTGTGCTACAAGTGCATATGCCTATGGTTTTGCTTTGGTTTTCCCAAAGAGAATATAGGATTGAGGAGTGCAGGTGGTTGGCCACACATTGCAGCAGTAGAAAGAGGATGCTACAGCATCTGGACCAGTGCTGCATCTCTGCCAGCTTTGGTTTCAGCTGTCTTGCCAATGTGCAGACATATCCTTCATAAGAAAACCTTACCGGATGGCAATGTAAGAAAGAATTTTAAAAAAGCAAAACAAACCAGAAAACCAAACAATCAACCAAAGAAAAAAAGTAAAAAATAAAAAAAAAAAGGGGAGGAGATGGTAGTGAAACACCTCATATTGCATTGCTTGAACATTTTTTTTCTATTACTGGAACCTAAATACTAAGTGGGAGAGTTAAGGCAATTGGCTGTTAATATGAAGAGTTAATTTCTGGACTGCTATTGCTGTGAGAGTTCCTATGGCAAGTTGCTTGAATCAAACTTTACAAAGGCAGTCACTAGTTCTGTGCTTGGCATTAGCTATATGCTCAGTTTAGCAACTTTCACCTTGATTTATATAATTGCTGAGCATTCACAGCATCAACTAAAATCACTGAGAGCCAGACTTGGTAAATGTTTTGTACAGTGAGATAAAACCCCTAAACATCTCAAACTGGTATACCAAGTTAATGGAAACTTTTGTATTTACTTTTTTTTCCATCTCTATAAAGTGGACAGATAAATAATCACTTATCTTAGACAAGTACTATGAGGATAAATGAACTACGGCAATGAGGACTGCTGCAAGAGGCTATGTGGCTGATAAACCAGTCTTCAGAAGTGGTTTCAGATAACATGATGTAAAAAATGCTGTGGGTTACAAGCTGATCAGTAAAAGCAAAGCAAAATACTGAATAAATGTCTATTAATGTAGACATTATTTACTTAATTCATGCTTCCCACTGAATGAGACAGGATCTCTTGAAAATCTAGAAAGACTAAAGTTACACTAAAATTATCATCACTGAGGAAACAACCTAAGGTTAAACCAAATTTTTCTGTATTTTCTATGCTGTAATCAGTTGATTTAATAATAGTTCTTTAATGAGAATGTCTGTGAAACTAATAGCCTTTTAGGTATTGAAAATGACTGACAGACAACAACTGTAAGAAAAAGTAATTGGTATGATATTTTTGGTAATAAGGCTTAGAGATGCTTTTAAAAACATATCCAACAGAGGAAAGCTTTGTAACATAATGTTGTAGAGATGTAGGTAGGAGGAGAGAAGGATGAAAACAATGTAATTCAAAGGAAAAGCAATGGGAACATGTAAGAAAATGCTGGTAAGAATAAATAAATCTCATTTCAGCCTTTCTCTTGTTTGGCCTCTTTTCTGTCTAAAAACTGTAAGCTATGCACATAATTAGGCATTCGTGCTGCCACAGTAAATCACTTTTCTGAACACACTGATGCTCCCTGACACACTAAGCCCAAGCTGGCAGGTCCACTCTAAATAAGGATCTGCTCAGTAGCTGACACAAACTTCTGATGCATTTCAAATAGAGACGGTGAGAATCCTTTAACAAGCATCCTCTCTGGTTTTCAAAGACTCCCACAGAGTCTGGGTATTACTGATTTATCAGAACAGTCCTGTGCATACACTGTACATCAGTGGAACTGTATTCATCACAGCATTTTGCCGATAAAGAATGACTTCCACTCTCTTAATTTGCTGGTATTTGTTTTTATTTCCTGTAAACAGTTTGCAGCATTCATGAGATATTTCTATAAATGCAAATGCTTCATCATGCACACAGGGAGCTCCTAGACCAGATGACATTCAAAATGAACAAAATAAATACAGCTTTGAAAGAAATAAGTTTAACAAATCTTTGAAAGCAAAGGCTGCCGTTTGAAATGTTAAGCGTGATTGCTTTCATCTTAGTTACATAAAAATCAGTTCAAGTTTTGCTCTAGAAAAAGAGAAGTGCTGAAAAGTACACTTGAATGGGAAAAGACAGATCTAGGAGGAGCTCTTAATGACATTTTAACAATTAAAGGTGTTTCTGGAGCCTAGGGTCTCAAGTATGTTAAATTCCTTTATGGGAGAAAAGGACTAGATGCATTTTAGTATAGTAAATGCACTGTGTCAGTGTGTTCATAGGTCTTGCCTTGATGCGTAGATGAACAAGTGGAAGACTAGCAGCTCTGGGAGACAGCTTTATTTTTTCCACCAGAAAAAAGGGAGAGGGGAAGGCTGAACCCATTTGCCAGTATAGCATGTCATATCATAAACTTCAGTCACTGATGCATCAAGCCTATAACTGACTATGGTGAGTTGGTTGGTGCCAGGGAGGGATGGTTACAAGAGTAAGAGGGGAAGGAGGAAGCAGCTAAATGGAGTCTCTTTAATTTGGAGGCACACCTTGTTATGTGCTGTTTTGTGGAATGACTCCAGATTGTATGACAAAGTGTAAATTAGACAAATAATTCTGACAATCCTTACGCTTTTGGTGTATGGACCAGAAGTACAATCAGAAAGAATAGTGCATACCTGTTTTTTTAAATGCAGTACAGTGCTCTTACATTACTCTGACATGGAGACTAAGACTTACAGAACAGTTGTTCTAGCAACATGCTGCTCCATAATCCAGATTTTTTTTTTAAATTCATCCCTGTTTGTTAATGTTCATTGTGCTCAATATTTCTCAGGAGACTCTCCCTACAACAACCTCCAAACAGACTTGTAAGTTTATAAATCAGGGTGTAGAGGAAACAACTATTAGTGAGCTGACAAAGATGCAAGTAGCAAAAAAATTTTATATGCATTTTCCAAAAAGGAAGAGAAAAGCACATGGGTATTTTGAAAATGAGGTTTCTTCTGGTGCCAAACACTATTATGTCAGCTCTCACATATCTGGAGATTTGAGTCCCATTATATTTTTGTATTCATTTTTAATTAGCACCTTACCTAGACACCAGGCTATATTTTCATCTAAGTTTTGAAATAATTTTCCAGAAAATGAAGGGTTTCCTTATCAGTTCACACCTGCCTTGAAGGCAGAACAGAGTGGTGCAAATCATTTAATAAAGAAGAACACAAAGCTACTAACCCACTTTCATCTCATTAGCTACAGTCAGATGGTGACTCTCCTCAGTGCTGGCAAGAAGAAATGAGGCTGACTCTTGACTGATTGGAGAATGCTTTGGCAATTGGACAATGTAGCAAGCAGCTTTGGTCTTAATAAATTTCTATTGCACATACTTCTTGTGGCACAAGCAAAACAAGGTTTGATTTATTTTTGATGGATCCTCTCCACACCTGTTTTAGAACTCATTTCTTGAGAAGCACCTGAAGTTATTTTATTGCTTCCATTAAAGCATTAAATGGTTTCAGGTGCAGACTCCTTCCATGTTTTACAGTTAGTAAGAGAAATCATTTGCTGGAGAGTATGTTTCTGCTATTTTGCCTTCTGACAGACACTCAGATAATTTGTATTTTTCAGTGTCCAGGAGCTAAAGATATTTCAAAGTGCACAGAAGAGCTGAGGTTATTTTGGCAAATAGCCACAAAAAATAAATGGAATGTTCTGGCTTATATTAAGGGTTCCTCACAATATACTGCTATGCTGTCTCCAGTTGTTATTCCAAAAAGTCATCTGTTAAACTTTCATTTTTTAACCTGATAATGGTCTAAAATCTCAGCTTCTTTATAAACTGATATATGTCAGTTTATTCTAAAAGAGAATTTTATTTAAATTCCACTATTTTGAACTGGTGAATTGCTTAACTGTCTCTGTGTTTAATACCTACTCGTGTCAAATGATACTTATGCTGTATAGCCTTATGTTTATATAGAAAATCAGCAGGGAGTGAAAAAAGGGAACATAGAAGAGAAAGGATTGGATGCTGAAAGATTGACAGGGAAAGGATGACAGAAAATTCATGTAGACAACCATTAGACACATTTGAAGCAAAGCAGCATCTTCCCTACAGTGTTGTTATGCAGGGTGAAAAAGGATGAGTGGCTTTCACTCCCACCTAAGGCTGGGACTGCACAGCAGAGGAGTGGGAATGCTGTGGAAGGTCCTTTCCTGGTGACAAAGAATCTGATGGGGACATGGGACTGAGCAGACAAATATTTTAAACAGGAGGAGGTTATTACTGTTAGACTGTGGAGCTGAACAGATACAGAAAGCATAGAAGACACTAGTGGAGAAAGGATAGAACAGGGCAGGACTGACAAAACTGTAAGTCAAAGGATGTTTGCATATCAATGGACCTGTCCGGAGATGTATTTAGAGAGCTAAAACAAAAAGAATCTTTAAAAAAGTGTTGACTATTAAGATCACAGGCATCTGGACAGCAGCATGCAATCATGAAAAGGCATGCTTTGATGAAGTTTCCTGATTTACAAACACACTTTGGTGTTTCCACTCCCATAAGAATTTCTGGAATTAATTAGAAAAAGAAATAAGACCTGACATTTTACCCTTTGCAGCCACCATAAAATAAGTACTATGATTAAACATCATCTGGAAAAACATTGTCATACTTTACACAGGCAGTCCTAGTTGAAAGCCTGAATATTCAGTTACTTGACTTTGTATCATGTGCATCGTGTAGGAAATGTGTTATGGTTTTAACATTCAAGTTATTCTGAACATGCAAGCTAACTTATAATTTTCCAGCATGACAAGCATAGATGGATTTGTCCACAGGATTGCCCACTTTATATAGAAGGAATTTTAAAGGGGAGATTAGGGAGAGCTATTTAGTGACAGGAATGGTGGATACAGCCATCAGTAATGTGATTGCTTTGATAACTGAGATCTCAAATCATATTTTTTATTGCTTTTTTAAAAAATATATTTGATTCACAATTTGCTTATTGTTCCATTTATTTAATTACTTTGATTTATGCATGTTTTGATGTCTGATTAGAGCACTGTTCAAATATATTTGGTCCTCAAAAGTCCATTAAATGAGTCTTCAATCGATTAAATCAAGTTTTATTGTACAAGCAAATGCCTTTGTAAATAAAAATAAATATGTAATCGTTACATTTAATTACAACTGAGAAATCAAGATAATACAGACCTATTAGATGTCAGACAAAGCATTGCTGTTCCTAGAAAACATGCTTCAAGCTTTATATTCATATTGTGAGGGAACTGAGTTTGATAAAAGAATTTGTCTTTATTCTGTGCAGGCAATGACAACACAAATAACAACTTTCATTTAAGATAATTGGTGGTGGTGCAGAAGGTTGGCTGTCTAGAGAATGTGGCAGAACCTACCTTTCAGAATGCAACAGAGAAAAAAATGTGTCCTATAATTTGTATTTGTGGGCTTTGACTCAGTTCCTGCTCTGAGCAGGATTTGGTTTTGACTTTCAGTTTGCCAGATATACCCATACACTAAATACTTATTCCTTTTTAAAGTATTTGGATTTCTGCAGTAACCTGGTCTTCGATTTCCTCACCTGCTACAAAAGGAAAGACCATCCACTACCAAGGTTAATAATATGAAGACTGCAAGGCATTTAGATATTGTGATAAGAAAATAATGATTAACATCATAGGAAAAAGGGTGGAAGGAAATAGTGTTGCTGAGGGATTCTGTTCCCCTGCAGGAGCTGGAAAGTCCCAGAATCACACAAAATCAGGGAATGTTAGGTGTTGGAAGGGACCTCGAAACAAGTCCAGGGCAGGATCATTTACAGTAGATCACACAGGAACACCTCCAGGCATGTTTTGGATGTCTCCAGAGAAGGAGGCTCTTCACTGGGAAGCCTATTCAGGTGTTCTGTCACCCTCACAGTGAAAAGGCTTTCCATTATGTTTACACTTAACCACCTGTACTCCAGCTTACACCTGTTACCCCTTGTCCTATCATTGGACATCACTGAGAACAGCCTGGCTCCATGATCCTGACATGTAAATATTACATATTTATAATGAGATTTCCCCCTCACCCTCCTCTTTTACAAGCTAAAGAGACCCAGCTCCCTCAGTCTTTCCTCATAAGGGAGATGTTCCATTCCCTTAATCATCTTTATAGCTCTGCGCGGGACTCTCAAGCAGTTCCCTGTCCTTCTTGAACAGAGGGGCCAGACCTGGATACAATAGTCCAGATGTGGCCTCACCAGAGCAGGACAGAGCAGGAGGAGAACCTCTCTCGACCTACTGACCACCCCCTTTCTGATGCAGCCCAGGATGCCATTGGCCTTCTTGGCCGCAAGGCAGATTGCTGGCTCCTGGTTATCCTCCTGTCCACTAGGACCCCCAGGACCCTTTCCTCTATCTGTCTCTCTAACCTACACTGGTACATGGGGTTATTTTTTCCCAGATACAGTCAATCGGCAGGTGCATTTTATTACTGTATTTTGCATGGTCCTTGGCCCAAATTAGGAAAATACATGCATAAACCCAGTGTTTCTGTGTTAATGTCTCCCAGTAGCTACTGGGAGTTAGGGAGTGAAACTTAGAAAAAAGGAATGCATTAATTGCTTTAGTGAGTTTGCACTGCTTAGGTACTGGACAAGGACTTTGAATGATTTGTCAAGGTGCAGTTTGCATAACAGAGGCACGAAGCATTCTTCATGTAGTCTAATTCCATTTGACATTTGCATTCTAATCAATATGAACTTCAAATCTAAAGTCTGATTATTCATTTACTCTGCTAATATCCATATGGCCTTTGAGCATTACTTTTTGTCTAGCATTTTGAATAATCATGTCTCATCCCTGACCTGAGCATTTCTCAGTGTAGCTGCAACTGGGGCCACGTCCACAGCTCTGCTCCTGGTGACCTAAGCAGCTTCTTTTATGTTCTTATCAAGAAAGGACAGCATATTATTTTCCCTCATGATAAGTATTAATCACTCTATAGCAAAGTGGTTACAGTGTGTGAAGTTGCCTGCTGGCAGTCCCTGTGAGTAATTTATCACTTCAGCTCCTGCTTTGTTAAATGTCGAGGCTTTAAAAAATAAATTTGTTTCTTTTTTACAATTACACATTTACATATTTGACTTAAAGACTGTAAATTCTGTGGGGCAGGAGGGGAAGGTAGCAGCTACTTCAGCACCCACCAATTTTTTAGTTTTATTGTATACTGTGCCTGATGCAGTGACTTTCAGTTCTGGACAGGGCTGACTCATGCTGGCACACAGTGCCAGCCATTACTCTGAAAGAAAATTAACATAGAGTCAGCATGTTCTCAACTAGGCTTAGGTCTAACTCTGCCAAAAGTTTGCCATTATTCATTATAAGAATCAGAGTTAGATCTTTTCCATTGAATGGCTAGAACTTCAGGGTTCAAATACAAATATGGAATTATGAAATACTTGGATGTGTGTAGGCAGTTGATATGACTTATTATAAGATACTTGGAGATGAGTGTGAGTAGAATGTGCTCAAATTAACTGAAGCAAGAGATGTGTTCAATTTAACTGAAGCTCTACAAATTAAATTTGATGGATATAAAATCTAAAAAAATTATTATATTACTTTTTTCACTGAGTTCAATGCTTAGAGACCATTTGGTATTTTGAAGCTATCTGGATGCAACCATTAAATATACTAACACTGCAAAGGCTAGCATACTGGTTGACCTCACTACTATATGGTTCATTACCAGTAAGATTTTAAAGGATCTCACTAAAATAGAGAGTTAAAAATATAAAGCCTTGGGGCTGTTGTCTGACTTGAGCTAATGCGATGGATTCTTTTAATAGGAAAATCATCCTTGTCACTAATAATCTTCAGTAATAACATGATTGATCTTGAAAGTAAACATAAACATTTTAATTTTTCTTTTCATTGATGCAACTCTTGTCACTCAGAACATCGAAGTCAGTAAGATTGTTTTTTGAATAAAAACTACAATATGGAAAAGAGAACTTTTCTGTTTAATTTAGTTAATGACTTAAATATATTGCTCCTCCGCTGTGTTACACTGTAAATCTACAAAACACAGTACTATAAATATTTTTTCTTTATTAAGTATCACAATTTTTTGCTATTGAAATTTACATGATGCAAGTAGTATATTGAGTTATGTACCCTATGCACTTGCAAAAAAAAAGTGTAATTTAATTTAAGAATTGTTTTAAATTGCAAAAAAGGTGCAGAACAGCATAAATATATGCAATAAAATGTAGTAACTGATGATAATTCAATTTTAGAGTCAGGCAATTAATCACAGTAGTTCAGTTAGGTATCTATTGTTCTTTGTATGCATAATCTGGAACTGATGATACAATGCACTCACCAGTTCAGATGAGAGCATGGTAAAGGAATTTCAGTAGAAAGATCCCTCCTTTTCCTTCCTTCTCTCACTCCCTGTCAAATTAAGCCAGAGTTTCATTTAAACTGCAAG
This sequence comes from Florisuga fusca, assembly GCA_038090715.1. Lineage (NCBI taxonomy): Eukaryota > Metazoa > Chordata > Aves > Apodiformes > Trochilidae > Florisuga > Florisuga fusca. Next base: position 1,128,590 of record JAAWXA010000019.1, on the reverse strand, counting down.
AACTTCCTATTCTGGTGGTATTTTCATTTGAGGTTGCACTGTCTGCTATTTCTTGAAAATGTGGAATTTCTTTTCAAGCCCACATTAGCTAAATCTCCTGGAGTTTGTTCCACCCTCACCCAGACTTGGGATAAGGACAAACTGGCACCATACTCTGGGGAAATCATAGGAAGGCAAGCTTTGGTGGGTTGACCCTGACTGGACACCACATGCTCATCCTCAGTGGGACAGGAGAAAACAGAATTTTGGGCAATGAGGGTATAGTCAGTTCATCACACTTTGCTGCTCCTTCCTCATTAGGGACAGGAGTTCTCACACCATTCCGCTGCTTCACCGTGGGGGTTTCTCTCACAGAAAAAAGCCATCCCTGAACTTCTCCATTGTGAATCCTTCTCACTGCAATTCTTTACAGGGTACAGACTTTCAGAAATAAACTACTCCAGCAAGGATTCCCCACTGGGTCACAAGTCCTGCCATCCAATCTGCTCCAGCATAGACCACTTTTTCCGTGGGGCCACAGCTCCTGCCAGGAGCTTGATTCAGCATGGGCTTCCCACAGAGCCTCAGCCTGCATCAGACACCCACCTGCTCTGCTTCAGGGTCCTTCAGAGGCTGCAGGTTAACTGCTCCCCCATTAACCTCCATGGGCTGCAGTGGAGTCTGCTCTGGGGCCAGAAGGACCTCCTTGCCTTCCTTCTTCACTGGATTTGGTGTCTGCAGAGTTGTCCCTCTCACCCAACTTTTCCCCTTGAATAAGTTATCCAAGAGGCAAAAGGTGCTACCACTGTCACTGGTGGGCTTGGCCTTGGCCAGGTAGCATTGGCTCTGTCAGACATAGAGGTAGCTTCTCACAGAAGCCACCCCTGTAGCCCCTCTGCTACAAAAACCTTGCAACACAAACCCAATACACAAATGCAAGAAACAAAGCTGTAATTACTGCCAGAGTCCCGGTATAATGATAATATTCACTTATCTTCTACACGCCGTACTTCTTAGTAATTGGTAACAGACTGAAGTACCTCTTTTGAAGTGTTTCTCTTTGTATAGCCACAGAAAATGGACAGCCACAGCAAAATTGGTTTTGTATTTTTATCAAAACGTGGCCTCTTGGCATGATAGAAAATTTACTAGAAAAACAAAAAACAAAAAAAACAAAACCCCCCCCAAAATAATGACAAGTTGATACAGTTAGGATTTCACGTGTCAAAATGTCCATTTTCCAGAGAAATGGCTATCTAACCTATGAAAATCCTGCACCCATTGTTACCAATTGTTTTTTTAACTCTTTGAACTTAATTATCTGACTGAAGGTCCAAAATGTCTTGTCATTTACACAGTTTAAAAAGAAATAGCTATAGGCTTTTTGTTTCATGGGCATTTAAATTTTTTTTTTTTTTTACAGAGCTGCTTTGGTGAAGTTGTCCACTATGTTCCATTGGGATGTATGTGTGTACTGATGCTTTGCCTTTCCTGCTTCTGGTTCTACGTGGCTGAATAAGAAAGCTTTCATTTTGTTGCATATGCCTTTGTTTGCTAGGGATAATAGGGCAGGCAGCAAGTGTCTGTAGCCTGGGGTGCTCAGTTATTGGGTCTGAGTAATCTAAATGAAGGAATAAAATGCAAAGTTGTTTTTAATAAGCTCACCAGCAAATCTCTAGCCACAGTCACTGTGATTTCAGATTGAATAATCTACTCCCCCAAAGAGCCTAAGGGATGAGCGTGTGTCCTGGTACAAGAGAAGAGAATTTAACTGTTTGTGATCTTTTAAAAAGACAATTGTTTCTTTTTTTGTTTGCACTGAAATGACTGAGCTCACAATTTTTTTCCCAGTGTTGGACTGAGCTCAAGAACAGGACTGTGAATTGAAATGTCTTTAAAGAAGCTTTGCACAGATCTTGGCATCAATCAGGCCACATTCACAGCTACTGTAACCTACTCCCGGCTTTCTAGGACCCATTATACTCACATTTAGCAGAGAATCACCATCATATCAACAGCTGCACTCTTCCCTGTCATTGATGCTTCCATTTGGCCTACAACTGACCCTTTTTCACCAGGGTCCCAGGTGATAATTATACTCCATGGACTGTTTTCTACCCTTTTTATGACAGTCATAAAGGCTCCTTCCTTGGGCTTAATAACACGGAGTATTTTCTCATTGCTGTGGGAAAGAAAATAAGGATCATTCATTTCTGTACAAAATGGGTGAATGAGAATAGTATAGATCACAGTCTTTTGGCTAATATTAATTTTTCTTGAGTTTTGAACAAACACAGACATCCAAAAAAGTAATTAGTGTTATTGACCAGTAATTTTAATTTATATGTCTGCCAAAAAAGAACTGTGAGAGAGGTTCATGGCTAATTGAAATGGATTCTGTGAAGTATATATGTATCAAGACTAAAGCTCATGAAAATAAACTGTAGGAAAGCAGAGAGGTACCTGGCTTTTTAGATATTGATGAAGACTCAGATTCACTAACTGCGTATGACATAAGATATTTCTAAGTACACATTGAAGAAGATGAACAGAACCATGTAGAGGCAGCTTTTAATAATCTCCAGGACAGATAGTGATTATTGTAGCCTGGTCTTCTCTGCCTCTTGCTCTTTTCAAAAAGGAAAGAACTTGGACATGAAACCACTAGGTCACATAGATACACATAATTTCATCCTGGTTTTGGAGTTCAGTGATTCATTCACTGGAGACACAGAGTAGCCCTGATGCCCTGATGTCATTCAGCAGCACCTACATCTTATGTGTGATTTTTGATGGTAATTGTAATGGTGGCCCTCTCTTTAGATGATTTTGAGTGTGAAGCAGAGTAAGTAAAGACATGGTTTGCAGGCTCATCATTCCACCTCAACAACTGCAGGGATTGGATGTAGATGAACCTGCTGCATCAGTGTTCAAATACATTGTCAAGTGTCAAACACATGACTTTTCTATGCTTTCTTCCTTTGTTAGCTTGTTTCTAAATGCCCCCTGCACACACCAGGAAGACAGTCACTGAAATAGTAAGTTATTATTTTACAAATCTGATGTTAAAATCTAAGGTCTATTTTGACACCTGTTCCTCATTTGAGATTTCTGTGAAGTTTCACAAGAACTCAAAACACCTGAGGACAAGGTCAGTTTGGACTTACAGTTAACATAGGCTTTGAAGTGCCTGTTAACAATTGTGATCACATTTTTTATAGAACCATCTTTTATGCTAAATAACCAAGAGTATTTGCTTTAATTAAGTAAAAATATGTGGGATGGAGAGCAAGGTGAAAGCTAACATGAGCTCTGAACAGAAATGAAAAATAAGTATTTGGAAGAAGGAGATAAAAAAAATCTTAAGTGACTTTCTGTAACTTATTCCATCTCAGAGAAGACACTGGTAGATAAAACATTACATTAGGAGACACATTACAGTAGGAGAAATTAAGATTCAAGTCCTGTCACTTGTGTGGATTTTGAGTTATGCTCATTTGGATTTTGGAGGTTGTTGGTGGTTTTTTGTTGTTTTTTGTTTTGTTTTTTGTTTTTTTTTTAATATGAGACATGTCTCTGAGTCTGGAAGATGAAGTGAGAATTTATGAAAACTGCTCTCACAACTTTGCAAAGGAAAATGCTTACTACACATCCGGATTTTGTTTTGGTAAAATCCCTAGACAACAAAGCTTTTAACCTCAATTTTCACTCCTATTATTCTGCAAGAATTATTATTCTGTCATATTAAATGTCTTGTAGTATGGCAATACTCAGTATAAAAGGCTGGGACTGGGTCCGGAAGAGGGGAATGTTATAATTGCTTGTCACACAATTAAATGATGCACTGTTGAATTTGAATGAGGCAGAATATAAAATAGATACTAGATAATTGTTCTTCGTCAAATACTGGACTTCAGGATGAAAAATCTCTTACTGCAATTTGGAGGAAATAAAGAAATAAAATCAGGGTATACAATGTGCTTTTGCACATACATATAAGCCTGCATAGATGGACAAATATGTGTACACATTCAGTCACATATGCTGTTTAAAATGGCAAGCAATTATGCCACTTTTCCTGGAGTAAGAGTGAGATAAGTTACTAGAATATTACAATTCTCTCTTCCTCTCATACCTGTAAAAATGTCCACGCAGTACCTTTTACATAAATGTGCAGAGTTGTGTACCTATTTCTTCTGCTTTTAGATCCATATGCATAGGCAGTCTTGTATACATTTTAAAATCCATAGATAAAAGATGTCTAAGTCCATACACATATAGAAAAGCTCCCCCCCTCCAGACCTGATGGATCCAGGCAGTAAAAGGTATCAGTCCTGGCTATCCCAATATTTCTTGGTTCTCAGAAGTTTCTTTTCTGATATCGTGTTATACAATAGAAAAAGCTTGACTGAGGGCTCCCAGCCAAGCTTGCTTCAGGGTTATCAGTGCAGCAGAGCTTGACCTTGTTATGTAGGAAATGTGTTTTAAATTAGAGCTTGCTCATAGCACTGCACAACCCATGTATCAATTAAGGTCCTTGTAAGCAGAAAAAAAAAAAAAAAAAAAGGAAAGGGAAGAAAAGAAGATAAATGGAAAAAAAAAGTTAAAGAGAAGATAATTTTCATTTGAATGTCATTAGCTGTATTTTCTCTGGTTTTGTGTAGGCTTGCTCTACATTGTGCTTTAATTATGTCTGCATTCTTGACATTTTCCTCTGTATCCCAAAGAGTCATTTGCCTCCTGCCAGCTGCCATAGGTCTGTGCTGAAGGAGCTGAGTGCCAGTTATTTCTTGTCTGAAAGTCAAGGCTGTGCAAGAACTGTCAGGAAGCTCATTATACTTTGTGTTGCTGGGAGGTTGCTTCAGTGCAGAACATTACCCCAAGTCACTTTCCTAACTAGCCACCCTTCTGTACAGGGAGGGAAGATGTAATATTTCTGTAATCTTTATTTAGTGCTGGTTAGAGTTATTTGTACTGGTTCTTTGTCCTGACCTAGCTGTCAAGAATGAAGAAATTACTCTCCAGAGACTAAATTGCAGCACTCTTCTGAGGGTTTTGGAGCAGGAAAACAAAGTGATAAACTGGTAGCCCTAACAAATTTATTCATAAATATGTCTCTTATTTTATTCATGGCTTTTTTTTTGGTGAAGTTGTTACATGGAAGAAAACCATAACAAAATAGTTTCTTGTAACTATTGTCAACAGCCTTAGAAACAGTGTAAGAAGAACAGTGTAAGACAAGATTGGGAGTTATGTTCTGCTGGGAAAAGAAAATAATATTTAAAGTCTCTTTCCTGAAAGTCCATATTTTTTTTTTTTTTTTTTTTTTTAAAGAAACACTGACAGATTTGCTGAGAACAGAGTAGCTCTCCCATTGTTCTTACTTAGAGAGAAAACCAGAGAAAGTTCTAGTAGTGAAGGCTATATATCTTAAATGACTCGGATAATAGGTTTCAGTAAATGCCTTTTTCTTCTTATATTCAAATCCATATCAGCAGAAAAAAAATGCCTTTCCTCTCTGACAATGTCTGCGTTCACAAGGGAAATAAATTCTGTCACTATGAGCCACCTCCTAAGTGGGATAAAAAATTCTTTACTAAGATTCAGCTACTTAAAAGTCAGTTTACTGAATTGTTTTATGATCACAAAGCATAAAACTTGGAAGCAAGGCTGCCCAGAGGATGACTGCATTATTTTTAATTCTAACTTGAGTCTGGGGAAGTAGTTTGGAAAAGAAGATTCTTTCCTTTTAGCCTTATTGTTCAAGAGGTTATATGACAATATTTATGAAATCCCCATTTAAAACAAACGAAATAATGGCAGAGATGAGTTGAATTAACTTGAGTATTATGTAGTTCTATGATAATTTATAGCTACTAATTAGCAATGTACTCATCTATTTTTCCTTTTTGAGGCCAGTTGGGATTGAAGATCAGTTCATTATTTCCAGTGAAATTAAAAAAAATTAATTAATTTCAAATATTCCCTATAAAGTAAAAATAAATGCTTTTTTCTTCTTTCATAATGTTGCAATAAGTAGAAAATGAGAAATTGGTCAAATAGCTTCATTAGAAATCCCAAATCAAACATGTTCTTTTTCTATGTCAGTGAGACACATCACAGTGAAATTATGTTTGTTGTCACTGGTTTCACTGCTTTGCAATTTGCTTTGTGTTTCTGTAATCAGTGCACAAATCAGAGCAGTAAAAGTTGAATGCTTTTCTCCTCTTCAACATTTATCTGTGTCCTATAGTGTCTTTTGGTTGTCAGCTCTCTTGTCTAGATGAATACTTGTTTTTTTTTCTTCTTTCACATCTCGTACACTGATGACAAACAGTGTCTTTGATTCAATTATAATGCCTTATAAAATCAAGCTCACAAAATCAAAACTTTAAAAGAACTGTTTGACTTTGGGTCCTGTTAGTTTCAATAGTGAGTGATAATATTCTTGTGTCAAAATCTATCAATTCAAAACTATTGACAAAAACCTGAGTTACGTTAGCAAAGGGTGGAAAGAAGAAAATGCAATGTTGCATGTATTTATTAAGGTTTTGCAACACAATCTTAAAAATAATGTGGTTAAGCATATTTGCCCTAGAGGTACTGCTGTTTAAAAGTGTTGGGTGAGCTAGTAGTATTTGAACATGTCATAGCTACAGTGAAAGTGTCTCAATATTTACTTCCCCAAATTCATTGTGATAATGTGACTTACTGGCAGGAAATAAAACAAGATGCTTTGGATATCTGTAGAAGTGAACAAATACATTTCAGACTGGATATTCTGACAACTCTGTCTGCACATTTCCACAGATTTATGCAGAAGTGTATCAGTGTGCTAGTGGGTTTGTTTTCCATTTCCAAAGATATTTTGACTAGACTAAATTTGAAGAAAAGCTCCCTATTCACTTCTAATAAGGATTTAAATTCAAAATTTAAATATAAATAAGATTTTTTTCAGCATATGCAACAACTGCCACCTGAATATTTCATTCTGCATCTTCTTTGTTCCTGTTGCACTATTTGTATTTATCTTTTTACTACTCTTGTGAAAAAAATGTTGTGTCTGTGCTTTTAGTTGGAAACAAAGAATTGTGTCACGGACATATTCTGGGAGACACCCAAGGTGAGGTAAGAAAATACAGGAACTGAATGTAAATTAGAAATTTGTTGCTTTTTCCTCAGTATATCTTCATTGTACATCATCATGTTATCAGCTTTGCATTTTCCTCTCCACTTCAAAATTTCAGAAGATGAGGCTAATGCAAATGAGAACTAATTGAATTTTAAACAGAATACTCTATAAAGTTCATGGTCAGAAGCCAGGAGGTGTTGAAAGCTTCCCATCTGTTCCCATCCCCCATGTTTTAGTTTTGTTGTGTGTCTGGCTTGTATGCAAATGGTTGAGTAGCTCAGTCATGTAGTAGGAAACACCACAAAAATCTCAACATGATATTTTGGCTGCTGTAGAGTGTGTGACTGGATGGGCATGGTGTGGCACTGCTTTAGTCTCAAGCAGCATGACAGGAGAAACTCATACACTGTTAAAACATTATAGGACTGGGACACAAATGAAGATTTAAAAATGTTATTTAAAAATGCAATCTCCCTTCAATTCTAGCTTTTAGCAGGAAAGACTGAAAACTTTTGACAACACTGATAGTATGATCCATCTCAATGTGATGAAATTGACATTACTTCAATATAACTTAATGTAGTTTAACTAATTGTATTGAAGGAAATATTGATATTCGTGTCAGCAAGCTTGATGCTTAAATGCATCATCTAATGAGGTTTTACATCATTAAAAAATGAATAAAGAACTTGAAACAAATAAATAATTTTACCTGACAAGTCCAGAAATAAGGCTTTCAACACAATTCTAACATTTTGTTTAGGATTTCTCTAGGAAAATTTGAAGGTGGGTTTAACCATAGATGGTCACATGATTCATAAGAATTTACAAGATTCCAAATTGCATTGCAAAACTTACACTGCTTCCAGTCTGATTTGAAATCAAACAGATTTGTAGGTTGTGAAGCAAGCTTAAATTCACAAGCAAGGCTTAAATGTATTTCATTTCCATGATTCCTTGGGACTCCATTGCTATTACATCTACTTCTATCTTGGGTGTCTAAAACTTAAATCATTATTCCTTAAATTATTATCATACTCTAAAGTAGGTATTCTAGACAGGTATAAATTCTATTTACGTGCCTGTATCTCCTTACTGACTATAAGAGGGGCTCAATTTGCTTTTGGATCTGTGAATTATTTTCTCAGAGTACTGATCAGTATTTTTGCCCTGACATTTGAGATCATTATGGAACTGGAAGTAAACTGTAAACTGACAGTAAGGAGTATATAACAGGAAAAGCAGCATGACAGACTAATCCTGGCACAGAGAAAAATAAAAAAATATCTTAAATTTTCCCTAAATCATAATTAGTATGTTTGAGTATTGCAAGGCAAAAATAAGAGTTTCTGCCAGCAGTCCTGCAGAGACAAACCACACAAGCCTTTTACCCCAAGCTGTCCAGATAGAAACTGCAGCCTGGATTATAGATGAAATGGTAACAAGGTTTAGCAGAGGTACCACCACGTCGCAGCTGTTGTAATACCTCACTCCTGTCCAAGATGTGCAATACAGGAGCACTTTCACAGGCTGAGCATCACTGCTGCTTCTACTTGTTCCCTCATTTTCTTGGGAGCACAGGCCAATTGTATGGCCTGAGGAGAGGTTGTACCATACTTTGGTTTGTCCTAGATGATGGGGGGACCTACCGTGCAGCCTGTAGACAAGTGGGTTCACCAGGTAATTAGTCAAAGTAGCAACACAGTTATAAATAAATCCTTGCAAGCCAGGCACTGAGTTTATTCTAGTGTCCACTATTCCAAGTATAGTTACAGAAAAGAGGAATTCACAGGCTGTGTGTGGGGTCCACTGCACTACATTGACTGTAGATAGCAAGTAAAGGTTACTTCCAGGTACAACAAAACAAAACAGAACAAACCAAGATATCCTCTGTCTCTGGAGGCATTTAAAATTCTTCTGAATGCCACCCCATGCAACGTACTCTAGGTGAACCTGCTCTAGCAGGGGGTTTGTACTAGATGATCTCCAGACGTCCCTCCCAACCCCTAACATCCTGTAATTCTGTGAAGGCAGAGAGAGACAAAGTGAACGAAAGTGAAATTGAAAACTGCCTGTAGTGGCCAGGTGGACAGAATAGTGATGAGCACTCTGATGAGCGTTCTCTCCAGTGCAGCAAACTCCAGGTCCCCAGATATAGTCTTTCCTTAGTACAACACAGATTTCAAAAGGGCCTGGCAAGGCTCCCTCCTGAAGAGTCCATTCCTTTCACGTTCCTGCTCCGGTTCATGGTGCTTCTGGTTGCAGTATGCTTTGGTCATGAATATTTTGTGCTGGTGTTCACTAGGTCTCTTTTTGCTGTATTATAAACTAGAAAATAAAAAAACAGAAGTATAACAAGAGATGGAGAGAATGTCAAAGGAAACAGTTTCCCATGGGAAGCTCATTATAATGTTTGGATATTCACAGATGCAAGACCATGAGAAAACATGAGAACCAGGCAAAAACAACAGAAAAGCAGTTGCAGTGTTCCAAGCACATACGGAAACGTTTTACAGTGCAAGTGGAAGACAGTATTACCTGCTAAAGCTGTATGTCATACACAATGTATGTTCCACAATAACATTAAAAATTATGGATGCAAAAATTGTCAGTATGAAATTGAACTATGAAATGGTCAGTTGTGTTTGTTCTGAAAAATAGAAGAAAAGTACAGTCCCTGTGACAAGTTTAATCTTGCTCAGAAGGTGAAATGAGAAATCATCCATCAGCCCTCAAATAATAAATACTTCGAGAAGATTACATAAGATTTGAAAACTATCTTGAATGGTGGGGATGTTGTGGAAAATAATGTCTCCTCTCCTTTTTTCACATTCTCTACTAATTCTGCCACCTAATTTTGTATGCCATGGGTATTGTTTATGTCACATGTAGGAGAAAAATAAAAAAAAAAGTATTTGGTAGTCATACTCCAGCTATTGCATTGACACATTTTTTCTAATGTAGTCTTATGCAAGGTTCTTATGAAAAGCTCTTATGTCATATTAATGGCTCTTTCCACATGCCCTTCAGCAATGAAACACATCCTACTCACTCCTGTAGCATAGTGTCACTAATTCACTTCCAGACTGAAAGAAAAAAACCCAAACAGTTGGTATCCTGCTATAAGAATATACTCTACTCCATTCCAGCATAGTGTTATAACTCCTTGTCCAGCATATGACCTGGTGCACAGGGTGTGCACATGTCCCACAGCTCCTCTGCATGGGAAGGAGGAAAACTTGAGAGATGTATGTTATTTTCCTGAAGAAGCTGGGCAGAAAATAACCCCCAAAACACAATACAAAGCCAGCAGATATTTCACTGGAACAACAAAGGTGAAAATAGAAACCATATTCTTGGATATAAGAAGAAGATACATGAGAAGGATATATACAGAAATAAAGAGTTAGGAAAAACTTATAGAACTTTTGTCCCTAAGAGCATTACAGGCTTGACAGAGTTTACAACCAATTTCGGCATTAAGGCTTTATTAACTTAATGACAACAACAAAGGTTTTAAAATGTGCACTTCTCCCCCCTAGATTTTATTGGAAGAAACTCTTTAATAGTTCCCTCAGGTAACGTATAGCTGCTCGACATAAACAAGAGATGAGTTTTGGATGCTAAAAGCTGTAGCGGTATTTTGTGTAGGTAACAAATTTCTGTTTCTTACAATGAAAATCTTTTGGTTTTCTGGGTGAGTACTTTTTTATTTCAAAATCCTTTTCATTTTCTGTTGCATACATAAGTTACAAACTATAAAATACATGTTCTATTAGCACTGTGTTCAAGCCAGCCATGTGATGTGACACTAGTATTTCTGTATGGGATTCAGTTATATTCTTGTTATACTGATTTTTTTCCCTTGCATGTCTTTGAATGGTCAATTGTAGCTTTGTAGCTTTACCAAAGGATTAAGACATGGGGTGAAAGTGGATGTGTTGTTCAATGCCACTTTGTGAAACATTTGATTCTCACCTTTGCCATTAGATGCATAATTTGAAGACTATTCTATGAATTCTACCTCACATTCAAAATAATGTAATAGTAATATTCAAGAAGCTGCTTATTTGTGCAATTGGCTTTCGCACAAGTCTTGATCCTCTTTTGTCTGAATTTAAAATTAGAGATGACTGAGCTTCTACTTTAAGCATGACAAGGTTCCTCCACACAGCTTCCAGATCTGAGCTGCAGAACAAAATCTCAGTTCTGCACAGAAACTTCCATATGGAAGGTGTCATGGCCTCTTTTCCTAAGACACTGGTGACATTTAGTGCCCTGTATGAAGAAGGCTGTCACTGATAAAATTACATTATAATGATTTACACATTAGTATATTTTAAGGTATATTTATAGGTATAGCTATATTTAAATTCAAATATATGGATGCTTGTAGATTCTCTTCTATAACCTTATATTTGTGTAATATTAATTATATAGCTAATATAATTAATATAATAATTAATGTTCAGTATATTGAACAGGACTAAAAATAGAAACCAGAAAGATATGTGGAGGGGCTTGTTTGTTCTGTCCATAGTGTGTGCAAAATGTAAGTTCTTTTTCTTCTTCTGAGATGTTATGAAAGCAGATGCTGTTGAGGCTTTGGACCAAGCCTGAAATTCTCTTAAATCCATGTAGCTTTGTCAAATTCAATACCATTGCCTTGCTTCCCATACACTGAGAATCTGTATCATTTAGCAGAATGAATTTCATAAGCCTGATCTTTTACATGTGCAAAGGAGGTGAAACATGAAAATCTTCTTAAGCTACTGTGAACTTTAGATAAAAGACACTTCTGTAAGTTAAAAAAGGTATTATTATTATATACATTTTATTTGAAATTTACCAATTTTATTGTCTTTTTGTTTCCTTAGTGAATTTTTTTATTTCACAGATGCCAGCTTCTGCCAAATCACAGACCTTTCCATGGCTGCAAGCTATTAAAAACAGAGAGGGGTATAGTTTCAAAACAGTGTGTAGGTGGTATTAGCACAAATCCTGTTATACATGAACAGATTTTAGCACATGCCTCTCTTTCAGTGCTTTGAAAATCTATCCCCTTCATATAAAAATACCTGCATGGATGATAATGTAAAGAGCAGATATTCTCTGTTTTGTTTGAAGAGCTTTGCATTCTTTGAAGTAATTCAAATTAACCCTTTTGTAATAAACAAGGAAGAATATGTAATTATACAAAAGTTCTCCAGAGATTTATTCAAAAGCCCATACAATTTAGGTTGATTTTTTCCATCTTGATCCACAAATCCAACAAACATTAAATAGTCAACATTAAAACTAACAAAAAAAAAAAAAAAAAAAAAAAAAAAAATAGATGTGGAATTCACATTTTTACATAAGTTACCAGGAATTTTTAAATTATATTTTTTTTCACTTAAAACATGCACAAAAATGTAAGCTTTTGATAATGTATTTTCATCACATTCTAAGAATTTATAGATGCACGAGCACAGTAAGTTGGATTTTTGTATCACTTGGTATTCTATGAAAGACATCTCTACCAAAGACCAACATAAGATACAATAGAAACAAAGATTTTTCTCTTAGGGTTAAAAGATGGTAAAATAACCATCTCTTACAGACATTGCTACCTAATATAATCTCTACCTTATTTTCCAAAACATGAATATTCTGGAAAATACATTTTTGTATTTAGTAATGGATAGCCTCCTTAATGATCTGAATTGCTTAAAAATGTTATCATCTGTTTTGTATTATTTTAATCTTTTCCTAAGATAAAATTTGGTATTCATAAAATATACTCCTACAAAATACCAGTAATATGTATATTTTTGTATGCATTAGTTATCAATTTATATCCTTTTTTTTCCATTTTACAAAAGCTGTCTTTCAGTTTTGTTAAATATACTTTGTCTTATACTGTAACAACAGGGAACTCAGAAAAGGTAATTACTTCTCCTTTATTATTTGTTACTTTATATAACTATATAGAAATATTTCTTTTTCAAATAAACCTAGAGCCAAACAGGACTTCAAACAGGGCCCTCTTTGTTGGCAGCTATTATGAAAAGAGGTATAATTTAGATGGCCAGATCAAGAACAAATAATAGGACTGATTTAACACTCCGGTTAATCTTCTCATAGCACTCTGGTTTCATTAAACTAATGTTTGTTCCAAAAAAACCCCCCAAAAAACAGAAGACCATACAGGTTGGTGACATGCTTCCATGAATAGCAGAACACCTGCCTCCTGCATCAGCTCTGCCACAATTTTGAGAGATGCTACAACACTGTGTGTAAGAATCAGATGCCTGTCTTTCATATGATAACAATGGTTACCATGCGACTCATGTAGTGCGAGGAAGCAGCTGCCTTTCATTTGGCTGGATGTCCAGACAGTATTTAGATAGAATCACTGCAATTGCAACAAGAACAAGCTAGGACCTACTGGGTGTCTTGGGAAAGACAGATTTTTTGTATCTGTACACAATTCTTTTTCTTTCTGGTTTAAGAAACTTCGGTAGAGTATGAGATCATGGATAACGGCAAAAATGGAGAAAGACCATCACCAGCAGAAGCTCAATTACCGTCCAAATTTGACCTTGTTTTATCTGTGAAGGGTAGAAAAATGGTTTTCCAAATATCTAGGGGCATACTGATGCTTCTAACTGGGCATGCCTGAGGACAAAGAAAAACACTTGTGCTCTGAACAGCAAACGTTCAGAGGAATGCTATACATGCTTTACTGCAGTTTTTCAGTATCCTGTGCATCACTCCTGATGAAATGACTTAAAATATTTTCTCTTTCTTAGGCAATAAGATGTGACACATAAAAGACAAATCAATGTTTGTTGCATTATGTGTGGTATTCCAACATTTTCTGGTTTACTACCTCTTTTAGAAGATTTTATTCATACGATGGAGTACTGTATGATTACATACCAAGGTGAGATTAGCTAAAAACTGAACACGTAGTCTAAGATGGTTTTAGGACTAGCTTCAGAACCTGTATGATGATGTCTGGAAGAAGGCTCCTAAGTAATTTGCTTTTTTTCTTTACAACACTTTTGAAAAAGCTACAGTCAGGTGAGATGAATCTAACCCCAGAGGGCATATAATATGCTCAGCTGTAAGCATGTGAGGAAGTAGATGTGTGTTCATTTTTAACACTTAAGACCCTTGAGCAAGAGTTAAGCACATACCTAACTACTTTGCTTAGTAGAAATGGGATTTATGCTTGTACTTTCAATCTTTATAAGGATTATTCTGAACAATTTTGCAGCAATATAATAAGGCTGCATAAAAATTAACCAGGAAAGGCATGAAGATTTAATAGATTGCCTTTCTAACTCAACACTAGAGTACTAGAGAACAGATTTAATTCTCTATTAATGTATTTCTGCTGATGCAACACTAAGTGGGAATACTATTTGACTTTCACACTTTTGTTGTTAAGCAGGACACAAGGGTTTATTCCATTTCTTTCCTCTCTCCCTCCTCCCTGTAAGAAGCTTGCAGGCTCATCAAATTCAGATATGCAAACAGACAAAAGTGATCCTCCCGGCTACCTAATTCTAATTCAAGCTGCTTTGCACAGCTACACTACTAGAAGGCCACATTCTGCCAGAATGATTGCCTTTTCTGCATACTTATTAGCTATCTTGGTGCCTGGAAGTGTTTTGTCCTATATTTTATAATCATTTCTAGATGCCCTTTTTGAAAAGAAACGGCAGCTCAGCTGCATCACAGATCTTGCTGTTGTCCAACCTACCAAATCACCCAGGTCAGATGCACCTGATAATTGCGAAGGAAATTATGCAGAATCTCCTTCTAGTCCTTTTTAGCACTGGTATGAAACTCATGTAATTTAGCAGAACAGCCCCTTACTACAGAAATCACAAATAAACATTCATGTGTTTCTGTACAGAGAAGAATGACTAGATATCATTAACTTCTATTTAAAATTAAAAAAAAAAAAAAAGAACAAGAGAAGAAAATATTCTCTGTTACTACCTATATATTACTTAAATCTTACTTAAATGATTTTTAATAGAATATTTCTGACTTTCAGTTCTACATAATATCATAGGAGATTTATATTAGGAACACATACAGCACATGTACACAAGTATCCAATCTATAATTACTGTTTAAGCATAGGAGTAATTCTGGACTATTACGTCCCTAGTAGGACTTGGGGAATAATTTGCATCAAAGAGTACACTGAACAAATTCAGCCTCCTTGGCTTGTGAAATGGTTGTGAGCTGACTGGTATTCCCCCTGGTTTATTCAATATTGATATTTACAGAATTGGGGTTTGTGGGGGGGTTAGTTGTAATGTGTTGTTTTAATTCCCTGTGTATTGGAATAATAAAAGGTAAAAATCTACTCTTTTTTAAAATAACATAACTGAAAGAAAAACACTGCTGTCCAGCTATGTGTCAATGCAATCAAATAGCACAGGATATTTTTAATGTGAACACTTTTTCAATAGATGAAATGTAAAAGTTAGTCTCCTCTCATCCTCCCAGAACTCAGCTACTTATTGAATGTTATTCATTGAGGTTCATTCTATGTTTGATAAATAAATTTCAGAACGATTCACCCCATTTTTCTTAAATATTTTTTTTGCTCCTCCAGGGTGTATTAGGTACTAGTTTGGCATAGCTGGCTGAGGCTACATGCTACAAATTTCATTCACTGTTTAATATTTACCGTCTATATTGCCTTAGGCTCTTTTATCTGCAGCAACTTTCTGTGGGGGACTATATGGATCCACCCAACACAGTGTTGTTATCACAACCATAATTTACACGTTTGTTGGGGTTTTTTTTTTGTTTGTTTTGTTTTGGGTTTTTTTTATATGGTTTTATCAGGCACTATTAAAATAACTCTAGGAAACCTGAGTATATTCCTTGTGAGTGAAAGCCATATCAAAGATTATGTTATGACACTTAAGACATATATTTTAGTTCCAATGTTTCTGGAAGTCCTGATGATGTTGAGTGGAATTTTTGGTTGTAAGCAGGATTAAGGCCTCTGTGAGAAAACCAGAAAACATTTTCGAAGATTTCTGCCAAAGTTCACTTATATGGAGTTATCTGTGGATGGCCATCAAGCAATAGAAAAGTGTGAGTTCATCGCAGTGATGAATTTATGAGATCTATAGCAGCCCTGATTCCTACAGAGATCATCAGGCATTTCTGTTCTAAATCTACAAGGTAAAACCACAGAACAGACAGTATATTGGAATAGTAATGACGAAGTTGTTCTACATAACATTTCATTTCTGGATGGCAGCAAAGACCAATGTACTTGTTTACACCTACCAAATTAATATCCCTTGCTACCGAAGCCAAGGAATAAAATACTGTTACAAAACTTCCTGCTCTACATAGCAAGCTTCTCAACATAACCAGATAATAATGCATTGGTTTCAATGAAGAAGATAAAAAGATTCTTTCAGATTAATCACAATTTATAAAAGAATTTGATAGTATGATGCACTGAGTTGGTCTGCATTATTACTTCAAGCAGTATTTTTATGCTAATAAGCTCAAATGTCAATACATGCCAAATACTTTATTTTGCCCTTAGTAGGTTGTGCATACAAATGGGGGGCTATTAATAATTATTTCATTAACTTATTTGAAATCTCTTAAAATAAAGGCTAAAAGTTTGTTTTACAAAAATTTTCTCAGAGAAAAATAAAGATGCTGCATTTCAGCATTTTTAGTATAGCTCTTCTTTTGCCATATAATTATTATGAAGCTGAAAATCCTCTTTTGAAAAATTCTTTATATGATGAACTTATTCTTCTTCATTATAATTTATTTTAACTTAGATTCATATTTTTATTCAGATGTTATTAGATGAGATATTTTTCTAAATTTTTAAACCAAACTTTCTGTATTTAAAGCATTTATCTCTAGTAAAACTTTTTTAAATAAACTTTTTTTTTTCCTAAATACAAAAAATGTAACCTTAGCTCTTCACTATTTTATATTTTTTTTGTTATTTGACTTTCAGATGAACAGTCTTACTCTAATCTGTATGAACGTAAGCTCTATATGAGACATAACATTAAAAAGGATTTGGTTTGAACCATCTTTTACAGAAGTGCTGGTGTACTGAACACCTCTTCCAAGATGGACAAATAAGAGTGTGTTACAAGCAGTAAACCACTGACAATAATCTAAGCCTGTTCTCTAATTGTTGGTTATTTTTTGTGATGATCAGCGGTGTAATGCTGTATTTAAATGTAGGAAGAGAGAAAGGTACTGAATATATACTATGGTTTTAATTGAGCATCTTCCTGCACACCCACACAATTTGAACTCCTTCTCTTCAAGTTGTATTTAAGCATCTTGAATTGCCAGATCCTGGAGAGAAATAGCTACTCAGCATCAGCTCCCCTGCCTCTTTTAACAAAGGATTTGACTGATGGTTTTGTTTTTTTTTTCTACTTCTGTTAGGCAGCTAGCAGAGCAATGGGTAAAGATAATGAGACTTGGAAAAGGGTCTTGAGCTATGAATGGAGTCTGTAAGAGCTCAAAGGCAACAGGCAAGCTTCAGAAATTACAGAAAGAAGGAAATTTCCCTACTGTTTGCAGCAATGTCTGTGGTATAATTTGTTGCTACCCAAGCAGCCACTGAATACTGCTGGACCGAGAGTAAACCCACAGCAAAGGGACTTTGGATGTGGAAGATATTTATTCCTGAATTTTGAGCATTGTTCTCTTTTCTATTTAAAGAATTAGCTCATTCTACCACAACATTTTGTGACCTAAGGAAATTTTCCTTTGGGGACAGTGGCCAATTGTAATGTCTTCCAGTATTTTGTCTTTTGGTAGCTCATATTAGAGAAAAATGTGCAGGTGGTCAATCATCAATCTGGCAAATAGAAGGTTTTTTCATATCTCCCGTGCTCAGTGCAGGAATTCAAGGACAGGTGAGACTCACACTTCTTGTTCCTTCCCTTTGCTTCTCAGACTGGAAGAAGAAATATGTGCCAAATTGAGAACTTAGACCCACACTTTTCTTCTTCCTGATCTCGTGTCTATGATTGCTTTGTTCAGTTTTCAAAATTACCATTCAATCCTAAAAAAAAAATAAAATTCTCTGTTCTGACAGGATAAACATCAGCATGTTGTAATTTGTATTTCTCAGTCCACTGAAACCTGGATGTTTCTCCCATAGATATTAATAAGGTTTACATCTGGGCTCCTAATTATAGAAAATTCTCTGTATTTTGACATCTACAGATAACTGAAGTGTTTTGCTGTTTAATGTATTTTTCAGTGTTGAGGATCATAATAGGTGAGTCACTGAATTTTCGTCTGTTAGTAGGGTTTACATAATATGAAGCAATATAATCTTATGCGATCTGACCTGAAACAACAACTTTCTAATATTACATCACAAATTTCAAAAAGCAAGTACTTCGAAGGCAGTGAAATGTTTCTGCTCTGTTAAAACTTACTGAATATCCTTACTCAGTGAAGTTAATGCCTTAGGTACATTCAATTAGCCTGAGCACAATATATTTTTTTTCAAATTCACTATTCTATGAAGTTATTTAAAATTACATCAAAGCCCTGAACTTTAAAGGGATCAATTTGGATGACTTCAAAACCAGTAAAGTTTGATTTAGACTTTAATTGAAAGTTTAGTTCTTTCCCCTTCTTTCACTGATACCAAATTATATCCTATTAAACAGACTTTTTGTAACGACTTATAAAAAGTGAAGTGCTAAAGGATATATACACCCAGGATTTATAATTTTTTTTATCATGAAAAGCAAAGTAACAAGCCACAGACACCAGTATCTCAATGATTATCTCTTAAGCTGGTCACACAACACATCATGCACATCTACAGCCCAAAATCACATTTCAGGGGCTGGTTGCTAAAGGTAAAAGGCAGAGGATAAATATTTCCATACTCATTGTTCTCTTGGAGTGTTATTGCCTCGTGCAGAAAGCACTGGTGTACAAGAATGGCTCATCACTTTTACGCTCTTCAGTGATTTCAGTCATTTTGCTTCCACACTAAAAAGTCTCTAACTCCTGGCTAGTTTGCCTTCTAGGACTGGTATTCCCATGAGCCTGCATGGGAGGCAGCTTTCCTTCAAATTAGTTTCTGTAAATTTGCTGCAATAGAGGAAGAACATATTACAAAATCTGTTTGTGACAATCTTTATATCTTACCATCATTATCAATTTCATTTTAAAGGCTTGCAGAACTGATAGAGTTCTGGAAATGTTCTGTCATGCATTTTTCTTCCCTCATTTAAATATGCAAAATTGCTTCTAATGCAGGGGGTTTAAAGAAGATTTTTTCCAAGGAAGAAAGGTTTAATAGTTGCATTAACGGGTCAGTGTATGTGTTGAATTGACCCTGGCTGGACACCAAGTGCCCACCAAAGCCACCCTATCACTGTCCTTTTCAGCTGGACAGGGGATAGAAAATACAATAAAAGGTTCATGGGTTGAGATAGGGACAGGGAGAGATCATTCAGCAGTTACTGCTGTGGACAAAACACAAGTCTCTGCTTGAAGAAATCAGTTTAATTGACAATCAAATCAGAATAGAATAATGAGAAAAATAATATAACACTTTCCCCCACATGCCCCATTCTTCCCAGGCTCATCTTCTATCACAATTTTCTTCACCTCCTCCCCTCATATGTGCAGGAGAACGGGAAATGAGGATTGCAGTCAGTTCATCACAGTTTGTCTCTGATGCTCCTTCCTCTTCAGGGAAGGACTCCACACACTCTTCTTCTGCTCCGGCATGCGGTCCCATCTACAGCAGCCAGTCCTTCATGAACCTCTCCAACCTGAGTCCTTCCCATGGGCTACAGTTCTTCACAAACTGTTCTAGCATGGGTCCCTTTCCTGAGGAACAGTCCTTCAGGAACAGACTGCTCCAGCAGGGTCCTCTACAGGGTCATAAGTCCTTCCAGCAAAACTCCTCCAAAGTGGCCTTCTCTGCCCACAAGTACACCAGGACCCTGATCCAGCACAGGCTTCTCACAGTATCACACCCTCCTTCAGGCATCCACCTGCTCCTGTGTGGCGTTCTCTGCAGGCTGCAGGTGGATATCTGCTCCATCATTAACCTTCATATGCAGCAGAGGGACAACCTGCCTCACCATGGTCTTCACAAAAAGCTGCAGGGGAATGTCTGTTCCAGTGCCTGGAGGACCAAGTCTTCCTCATCCTTCTTCCTGGCCTTGGTGTCTGGGGAGTTGTTTATGCCATGTATTCTCACTTTTTTCTCTGACTGCAATTCTGCAGATTGCATCCTCCCTTTTAAATATCCCAGAGACACTACCACAATCAGTGATGGGCTCAATCTTGGCCAGCAAAGGGTTTGTCTTGGAGCCAGCTGGCATTGTCTCTGTTGGACTCGGCAGAAGCTTCCAGAAGCTTTCTCACCGAAGATATCCCTGTATCCACCCTGCTACCAAAACCTTGCTATACAAATCTAATACAGAATAATTTCATGTTTAGTATAATGCAAGGAATAAGCCAACTGAGGACAAAATGAGTTGTTGCAGGGAGGCTCGAAGTTATGCCATCACAATCAATATGACTGTAGCAAAAACTCATTTATTAAGCTCGTTAGTGCAGAATATACTCTTCTCTTATCTGTGCTACAAGCATGGCATTACATGATTGGTTAACATGCTCCGAACTTGCTCCTAACTTACAAGCTAATTGGTTAAAGGCTATTGTTCATGCCCATGCTGAGGGCCGTGGTGACTTGAAAATAGTTGTTATTGCTGTTACTCTGTTATCTTGTTTTGCTGCAAAGCCAGTTCCGATGTTATTCTTCCCTGCAAGGTCAGTTCGTCAACACATTCCTGCATGTGGCTTGTTCAGTACATGTCTTCCTGAGTGGAAAAACCCCACAATCAGTATGCAGTCAAAGGTGTTAAATATGTGTATGTGTTGACCTTGTCCGATAGCAGAGGATCACATGACTACTCACTGCCCCTCCCTCATTATTGGATAGTGAGGAGGAAATCCACCTAGAACCCTGTGGGTCAAGACAGGGGATATGAAGTTTTCACTCACCAGTTACGCTCATGGGCAAAACTGGTGAAAAAAGGCAGTTTAATTTATCGTTAATCAAATCAACACAGGGAAAAGAAAAGACACAAACCAGAGCTTAAATACTTTCTCCCCACCCCTCCCTTCTTCCCAGGCCCAAACTACTTTATTCTTGATAGCTCTACCTTCTTCCCCCCAGCAGCACAGGGGAATAGGGAGTGGGGTTTGCAATCTGGACTTCACATGTTTTTTTTCTGACACTCCTTCCTCTTCAGGGAGGAGCATTTCTCTCTGTCTTTCCCTACTCCAACATGGGGTCCCTCCAAGGGGAGAATGTCTTTCACGAACCCCTCCAACATAAGCCCCTCCCACCAGGCACAGTTCCTCAGAAGCAAACAGAACAGAGCAAAACAGAACAAAATATTTGTTATAAGATGAGCAATAGCAAACAAAGCTGTGTTATAGAAAATATAATCTGGATGGCTTATTAGATACATAACTTTGGGATACCTGCTCTTAGAGACAATGAATCAGAAAGTAAGTAGCTCTAGGAATCATCATTTTTTAGGAGATAAGCATTAATGAAGACTTTTTCCTTGTCTCCAAGTGAAGATAAAAAATAAAAATGACTAATTGTTCTTGTTAGAGTGCTGCACAGGTTAAGTACTTTTTCCTATAAATTCCATAATTTTTTTTTCTATAGATGGTACTAGCATAATGGGCTGTAGGTGAAAGTATACTGAAGTAAAAAAACATGAGTTCAGGATTTTGTGTCACGTTGATACAGAAACAACACATCTTGGTATAAAAGCTGTGCATAATTTATTTGTCTCTATTAATTACACAGTTCTGATCACTTTCAAGGTGGGATTTTGAGCTACAGTCACATCTTTGCAGTCACTTTTCTTTGGCTTATATTAATATTTTTGCATTTATACTGACCCTTGCACAAGGCATCTGGTAACAGTGCCCTGCAACACTTGTGAAACTCCAATCACAGCACAGTCTCACTGCATCTTAGGGACTGTATAGATTGGGACATCTACACCAACAACAGACCCCAACAGGATCCAGCATCAGAGGGAGCCTTCTGGGCACACCCAAAGGCTGGTGGCTGTCTAGGCAGGCTGTCTTCAGGTTGCCTGTATGAAAGCCTGTAAAGGTAAGATAGGTGCTCCCACTTTGGGAGAATACACTTGGCCCACAGTCTTGGCTTTATAAGCAAATGTCATAGTTATGTCCAAAGGCACAGAAAAGAAGAGCTGAACTTTGCAACCAAAGGAGAATGAAACCAGGATGCTGTGCTCCACTTTCAAGGAAAAAAGCAAAATACTAAGTGTTTAATTAAAATACAAGAAAACCCGAAAACTTTCTCATCAGTTATTTACACCTCCTGTCTCTTTGTACTTAGTTTCTGTCTTCAGGCTTATTCTTGAGTGTAAAATTCTTAACAAAAGTGAAAGCTTTGCCCACAGAGAGTTGTTTGTAGCTCATTCAACCATGGCAATCTGTAAAATTTCAGCAAGAAAAGAGAAGGAACACTTTAAAAGAAATACATATGTTGTGATTTAGCACAGACATGTACAGGATGTATTGTTTTTACTGTGTAATTTTATAATTACACAGTTTTTGATGCAGTCACATCTGTTGTAATTTCAGCCCTCTATAGCCATCTATTTATTAAGTCATGCAGGCTGTTTTGAGCACTGAAATAAAATGTAACTCAAAGAGGATCTTCAGCTGTGTCAGAGGAATAAACTCTCTTCAGTATTTCTGGTACTTGACTTGGTGGGACACTGTCCCTTTGCTCATTTGGAACTGACAGAACATTTTTTGCATTATTCTTATGTATTCTACTAAATAATTGAAGAGATGTTTCTATGATCACTGACTACTTTATCAGGTTTGTTCTCCCAGCAATGTGAGTACACTTAAAGTATTTTGAAAACTGTCACTATCTGTACTGAAGCATATCACATTCTTTTTTAGTTGTCTGTTGAATTTATGGAGACATATATTGCCAAATTTATGGCCAAATTACCAAATTGCTCTTACTTGCATTGAAATTGCAGAAGTCTTTGTCATTGCAGGTAATTGCTTCACTTGACTTTAAGGAATAGAAAAATGATACCTGGTTTAAATTGGTCAGTTATGACCAACCTTTAATGACTGAAGGTTACTCCCAGAAGGAAATTTATTTTTTCATGGCTATAGTGAGTATTTAAATGTCTGGAAGTCTACGTTTGACCATGCAAAGAAAGGCATCTAACTGTTTCTCTAGATTCCAGAGAACACCTAATTGCTAATTATTTTCTTCTTTCTTTGCTTTGAAACTGTAGAATCTTCCAGGTTCCTGTTTGGTGTTTCCTGTATTAACAGCATTTGCAGTATTCACAGTGAAGGAAGCATATCTACCGATCTAATACAGCAAGAGCAAAATCACAAATACTTCTCAGTAGGAGTTTATCTGGGCTCAGGGGACAAGTGAACATTTCGAGCTGACTGTTCCTATCACTAGCGCTATGCTGATGTGGGGACACATATTCCTAATGCCTTCTTTATGTCTAACAAACTGAAAAGGCAGTGGGGATGTCAGATGACTCTCGGTGACCTACAAGAAGTTGAGAAGAATCTTCTGTACTCTTTATTCAGAGCTATGACTAATACAAAGAGCTAAAACTACATGCCATCTAGCCTTTGAATGGGACACTACATGGTGGCATTCCCTGCAGATGCTTTTTTCATTAAAATCCCAATGCTTCTTCATTTGCAATGGCAGTTTTTTAAAGAAGTAAGTATGTCTCTGTCTGCCTTCCTCAACTTCTCATTGGGGACTTTCAAGCAAGGATTTTCAGGAAGTGAAAGTTTTATAAGAATAGTTACAGGTGAAAATGAGAAAGATTTTACTTACCAACTACTTAAAGGCAAATCTCTGCAGTGCATAAAAATAATAACGAAATCCCAAGTTATTAGCTTTTGTTTTCTGGAGCATCTTTCTGTGCAATGCTGCAGATCTCTTTCTTAATGTGTGTCCCTGTTGTCACTTTAGCTTACCCATACCCAACACTCATACTCTTTGCATGTAAATTTTTGTCTGGCCTACCTTCTGTAATAACTTTCTATCTTCCTATCAGACTAAACTGTTAAATTCTTGCTGATGTGAGAATCACAGTTTAGCACACTGCATCCCTTATTTATCCAACTGAAAGCTCAGCCTTCAGCAATAGTTTGCCTATAGCCTCAGATTAATTTCTAATAAAGCTGCAATAAATGAAAAATAGTTCTCTAAGGGAGACTCCCCCAATAGTGACTTTCTGCATAGTTTGAGGCATAAATTCTTATTTGTTATTTCTTTTAATGATAATAAAATCAGTTCTAAACTTGCTCTTAGGACTAGATCATGTAGTCTTACACTTAGGCTCAAATCCAGATTAATACAAGTTGTCCAAAAGAAGCAGAGGAACTCATTCGAGTAAGTGCATATGCTTTGTTTCTGAAGCATCCGGTATTAATTACTATATCCAAATGTAATATTATTTCAGAAGTAAAAAGAAACAAAAAGCCAACAAAATGATTTTCAGAGTCTGAAGGCCTTGAAATTGCTCATCAGTTTTAGGTCTTATATACATGGACAACAGCACAATGTTCTTTAGCTCCACTTGCAGTATCTGCAATTACAAGTACAAAAACTCAGCTGTCAAACAAATTAAACTAAGCCTTGCTGCATAAAGCATGTTATTTAATCTCCACAATCTGTTTGCCACCCATTGCCATACAACTACGTTAATGCATTAAGTGATTTTATTTTACGGTTTGCATACAAATCAATACAGCAAGTGAGCGAATATTAACTAATCTAAGCCCTAATTAAAGAGCAATGAAACACTGTTGGCTGCTTTATCTTGATATTTGAAAGATATTTTTAAAATTATTATCTGAGGTCAGACACTTTCATAATCAATTGGAATATGCAGCTATTTGCTTTATTAAAATATTACACTTCATATTAACAGCCTGGTCTGAGAATAAGTGTATCAGTAGTAAGAACAGAAAGTTCTGCAGTCTTTTAGTAAGTCAGTTAAAGGTTATCTAACAAACATTATTTCTTCCTATCTTATGTTTTCTGAAGCAGCATAGCACACACCTTGTATTTGAAGAGAATTAGAGCAATAAATTACTAGTGTAATCACTTGTAACTCATTAGTTGCTTGTAAATTTTGCATGAATCACAGAATTGTCTTGGTTGAAGAAGTCTTCTAAGAGTCCAACTGTCAAGCCAGAACCGCGATTCATGCAAAATTTACAAGCAACT